>JARBWK010000007.1:42056682-42588563 GCA_030556195.1 Anolis apletophallus | reverse complement strand
TGGTAGTGGCACTTTGAGAGAAGCGGGAGGAGGACACACCTCCCCACCAGCTCAGTCAGTGAGATGGTCAGGGTGATTGAAAAGCTATTTTTAAAAATTATTTTTAATTTTAAAATTTTGTTTATAAAGCAACATTTAATTGCCACTTGGCCCTTCCTCACCCCACAAAAAACAATAATATACAAAATATAAAATATTTATAAATATTTATAAAAGCTATTTTTAAAAAGTAATTCACCTCCAGTTCTCATTTCAAAAGGATAACAGTTTTTATCGTGTCAAAAATGATACAGTTTTAATGTTTTTTTTAAAAGACACAAAGTTAAACAATTGGCATTATGTTAAATTTCATTTGACCAGCAGCTGGCCACTTGGAGTGCCTCTGGTGTTGCTGTGAGAAGGTCCTCTATTGCAGTGTTTCCCAACCGGTGCACTGTGGCACACTACATAAGAACATAAGAACATAAGAAGAGCCATGCTGAATCGGGCCTCAGCCCATCTAGTCCAGCATTCTGTGTAAGACAGTGGCCCCCTTGTTTGTCCCAGGGATCTCCAGCAGAAAGGTGTGCAAAACGCGCACCTGCTCCCTACCCCCCACAACCAGTACACCGGGAAAATCCTGTCAATGCTCCATCAACACAGAGGTGGCACTTGGATGTCCATTTCAGTAACTACACTGATTCCCTTGGTATCCATGAATCTGTTCATCCTGCCTTGAAGCTGTCCAGGCTGACAGCTGTCACAACCTCTCCTCTGGAAGTGAGTTCCATAACCCAATGACCCCTCTGGGTGAAGAAATATTTCCTTTATTAGTCCTAACTTTCCTACCTTGAGCTTTAGGAGTGCCCCCTAGTCCTAGTGTTGTGTGTGACAGAGAAAATATTTTTTTTTATTCACCTTTTCTATCCCATGCATGATTTTATACACTTCGATCAAGTCACCTCTTAAATGCCGTCTCTTCAAGGCTGAAAAGACCAAGGCTGCAACCTGATTTCATAAGGGAGCTGCTCCATCCCTTGGATCATTTTTGTTGCCCTTCTTTGTACCTTTTCCAGTTCCGTTATATCCTTCTTGAGGTGCGGTGACAGTACTCCAGATGTGGCCTCACCATAGATTTGTAGAGAGGCACACAACATTTGGTTGAACTCCATTTTTGATTCCCTTCCTGATCATGCCAAGCATAGAATTTGCTTTTTTTTACTGCTGCAGTGCACTGGGTTGACATCTTCATTGAGCTGTCCACCAAAACCCCAAGATCCCTTTCCTGGTTTGTCTCAGAAAGCTTTGATCCCATCAGTTGATGAGTGTATTAGGGGTTCTTTGCCCCGATGTGCATGACTTTACACTTGTTTAGGTTAAAAATGCATTTGCCACTTTGTTGCCCATTCACTCAATTTCGAGAGATCTTTCTGAGCTCTTTTACAGTCAGTTTCATTTTTAACTACCCTGAACAGTTTAGTGTCATCTGCAAACTTTGCTACCTCCCTAGTGTGCCATGAGAGATCATCAGGTGTGCTGTGGTAAATTACAGTGTAGAAAGAGCGAGCGCCTAGCAGGAAACTTCAAGCAGCGGAAATGAGGCTTTCCTGGCCGAAGCAGCAATGTCAGCCAGCCTGGCTACAGTCAGGGAGAGCCCTCTGCATCCAGAACTTTCCTCCCTCCCTCCTCTCTATCTCCTTCCTTTCCTTCCTTCCCTCCCTCTGCGTGCCAAGGGCTACCTGGCTGGGCTGGGGCTCCCTGCTTCCTGGCTCCTGGGGCTCTTCTGCCCTCCTCCCCTCCAGCAGCAAGAAGGAGGAGAGGGAGGGGGTGTCCGCGGGAGCTGCCCCCCGTCGGACCCCGCCTCTCCCGGGAGGCTCGAGGTGAGCCTTCTGCCCTCTAGCCCCTGCGCCGGGAAAGCGGAGCAACCCTCATCTCCTGGCCTCTCCTGGCTGGGCTCTGGGTTCGCAGCAGAGCAGAGGCCGGGATGCGCAGCTCCACAGCCCAGCTTGGTTCCTTCCCGATCTGGTTCCAAGGTGACAGCAGGGAAGCCGAAGGGACGCAAGGGGGAAGGCACTACTGGGGGGGCTAAACCCCTTCGGGAAGGAGAGCTGGGGGTGGCGACAGGTGCTTCCATCGCAGTTTGTTCGGAGGCTCGGAGCCACCCCGTGTGCTCAATTCCTATTAGTCCTGCTCAGCCGAACCCGCATGCGCTTCAGCCACTCAGCGCAGCCCTCTCCCGCGGGTTGGTGATGGGCCTCCTGCGCGTGGGCCTCCTGGGGGGTGGGGGTTTGGTGGAAGCAGCGCCACGCGGGGCGGGTGCAGCTAGTAAAATGACAGAGTGTTATATTGTGTCGTTTTGGTTGGTGGGGTACCCCAGGATTTTGTAAATGTAAAAAATGTGCTGCGGCTCAAAAAAGGTTGAAAATCACTGCTCTATTGTGCATGTGGCAGGACTCAGGCCGCATTGTAGTAGGTGCTCTATAGTTTGCTCTTCTCCACACTCGCATGTTGTGGACTCCACTTTGTTGCCCCATTTCTTAAGACTGGTTCTGCATCTCGTGGTGCCGGAGCGCAGCCTGTTCAGCACCTTCCAGGTCACCCAGTCTTCTGTTTGCCCAGGAGGGAGTTTGTCATCTGGTCTCACCTAGCGATTGAAGTTCCGGGTTTCAGCCTGCCATTTTTGCTGAGGTGTTCCTGTGAGTCTCTCTGTCTTGCTGACTGATATCCGAACAGAGGATGGAATGGAGATGTCAATGCCTTGGTCCTTTCATTGCTGTCTGCTACTTTCCAATGGATGTCAGGTGGTGCAGTACTGGCTAAACAGTATAATTTCGCCAGCAGTGTAGGGCGTAGACATCCTGTGATAATGTGGCATGTCTCATTAAGAGCCACATTCACTGCTGTAACGTGGGTGAGATGCATTCCACACTGGGCATGCGTATTTTAGCAGCGAGTAACAAAGAACAAGGGCAGATGTCTTCATTGTGTCTGGTTGTGATCCCCAGGTTGAGCCAGTCAGCTTTCATACAATATTATTTTTTAGCACCCACTTTTTGCTTGATATTCAAGCAGTGCTTATTGTAAGTCAGAACACGGTCCAGAGTAACTCCCAGGTATTTTGATATGCTGTAATGTTCCAGTGGGATTCTTTCTCAGGTAGTCATCAGAGCTCAAGATGCTTGTCTGTTCTTAAGATGAAAAGCATATGTCTGTTGTGACGACTTGGGCTTGGACCACTTGGGTATCGCTGCCACCAACCTAAAAATAGCCTTTAGGATTTTGTAAAGATCAAAACACACTGCACCAGCCTTGGCTCTTATACTAACAAGGGCTGGGAGAAGTACTGAGGTAAATAAAATCCGCCAAAATGCTGGAACTGCCACCTCCCTGAAGCTGTTAAATTAACTGCTAGATGGAATGAGGCACAAAGAAGGCTTTTCTTAAAAGTTAACGATGAAAAGGTTTATTGTTGAACAGGTAACTTTAAAAGGCACAGAAGCGTGAGTGGTTGTCAAGAACGGCACAATAGTTTAGTGGTTTCATAAACTTGTATCTTTAAAACTTAGATACCAAACTAGACAGATGTAATGTCTTTCACAACTTGGCAAAATACTCCCTCACTCTAATATTAAAACTAGTAGTGAGTTTCTTCCACTAACTAATCCTAGTTAGTTGTCCCCAAGTGTGAGCCAAGACAGGAAGTGTCTTAGATAGCTGACAAGGAGAAGTCTGTGGAAAGCTGAGGACAGGGAGAATCAGCCAGCAGACTTAGATCTCTTAGGATAAGAGATTGGCTCACACTTGGGGAATATTTTGAAATACTGTCTACTTTTGGGGGGGGGGGGCATCTTAGAATTGAGAAGAAAATTCATGAGACCTGAAAAATTCATCCAAAATGCCTTAAAATGTTAAAAAGAGAAACTAGAAAACAATTATTTATTTATTTATTTCACCTATTTGTGTCCCGTCCTTCTCACCCCCAAGGGGGCTCTCGGGGCAGCTTACAGCAGGCAACCATTTGATGCCATCAAACAAAGTCATAAATAACAAAGACAGTTAAAACAATAGTTAAAACATTAATTGTTAAACGTTCATTTAAAATAACGCACATTCAAATCATAGTCCAGGTCAAGCCATTGTCAGTCACGTAGAATTAGTTTCAATCTCGATTGCTGCATCTGTTGTTTGAACACTTGGTCCCACAACCATGTTTTGAATTCTTTTCTAAAGGATAGGAGGGAAGGGGCTGATCTGATGTTACTGGGAAGAGAGTTCCACAGACAAGGGGCCACCACTGAGAAGGCCCTGTCTCTCGTCCCCACCAGTTGTGTTTGCAAGGATGGTGGGACCGAGAGCAAGGCCTCCCCTGACGATCTTAACCTTCATGGTGGTTTGTAGCAGGAGATACATTTGGATAGGTAAACTGGGCCAGAACCGTTCAGGGCTTTATAGGCTAAATCGTGAATTGTGCTCAGTAGCAGACTGGCAGTCAGTGGAGCTGGCATAGCAGAGGGATTGTATGTTCTCTGTACACCGCTCCAGTGAGCAACCTTAACATTACATATTAAATCAAGATGTAACCTTGTTTGAATCCATTGCATTACATTTGAAATATAGATTGAAATACAATTTGATCACGTACCACCCCCAGATTATGTGTCTTGAACCTCATTATACGCAGGCTCTTGCCTTACTGCTCTTTCCCCAAGCATTATTTTGCCGTGATGGTGATGTCCACAGCCTTCGCATCATCAGTTGGCATGCAAATGAGTTTAGGAGTTAGAAGATCATTTTGATTTGCTTGTCATTATTTAGACAGAAGCCTCATCTGCTGTCTCACCCTATCACCTTTGAATTGCCTGCCAGTATCCCATGATTTTGGCAGAGATCCTATAATTGCCTAGCAACTGCTGAACAGTTATTCAATACTTGACTAGTTTTCTCTACACAATTTGCTGAAGGTTCTGCAGAATTATTTTCTTCCACTGAGGCATTTTGGAAAACGGTCCTTAATCCTGATAATATTTTGGAAAACTACTTACCTACAAGTCTTTTATTTGGAGACTGGGGAAAAGATCATTGTTTGTTAATAGAGTGGGGGGAAAGTCTCGCAATTACATGTGTGAGTGTTGAATTTTCCAGAACTGCTAATGAGCTCACTACTTCCTTGCTATATTTTATTTGGAGTATTCTTGTGGCATTTCTATCCTACTGTATTTTAGCATTTAATTGGCCTGCTATTTTTTCTGCTTCTCAGAGACCATTAATGAGGATGGTAAGATCTTGTTGCCAGTCCTAGTGGCATGGTGCTCAGTCAGTGGGAAAGCTAGTATGGGGGTCTATTCCCTTAAGACAGGGGTAAGAAACCTTTTGACTAAGAGAGCCATAAAAGCAAAATATTTGGAAATTTATTTCAGTGAGAGCCATATTTATTTATTTATTTATTTATTTATTGTTCACTTTTGTATTCCGCTCCTCCCAGCAGGCTCGGGGCGGATCACAGCAAAAATACATGGGCGGCATGTTGTAACATGTCAGCATGCGACCCTACAATTGATAAAAACATAAAACCACATTTAAAACAGGTTACATCGTCAGAACACGGGTTGAGAGGACATATATCATAGTTCTTAGTCCGTGTGCCTAATTAAAGGCCAGCCGAAGAGGGCCGTCTTACAGGCCCTCCGGAACGGACCCAGTTCCGAAATGGCTCGGGTACTGTCTGGGAGGGCATTCCAGAGCACCGGTGCCGCCACAGAAAAAGACCTTTGTCTAGTCGTCGACAGGTGGCAGGAGCGGACTGATGGAATTAACAACAGATTTTGCTCATCTGAGCGCAGTGATCTCGGGGGCAAGTACGGGTAAGGCGGTCCTTCAGGTACGCAGGCCCTAGGCCGTGTAAGGCCTTAAAGGTCAAAACCAACACCTTGAAGGCAATTCGGTACTCAATAGGAAGCCAGTGCAGTTGCCGGAGAATAGGTGTGATATGCTCCCTCGCCGGCACTCCTGCCAGCAAGCAAGCCGCGGCATTCTGCACTAGCTTGAGTTTCCGGATTGTCGACAAGGGAAGGCCAACGTAGAGGCCATACATATTATATATACTGTAATATATAATATATTTTAAGACTGAATTCAACTAAATGTGAGTATATACATACATACTATGAGAAAAGGATTCCCCCAGCAGAATGACGGGACACTTCAGACCTGGCTCTGCAAAAGGCATGCTCAGGACTCTGGGAAGGAAGAGAAGATGGAAGGAAGGAAGGGGGAAAGAAAGAAAGAAAGAGGAAGAAAGAAAAGAAGAACAAACTATGGAAAAAGAAGAAAAGAAAAGCAGGAGCGAGACAAGGAGGGGAAAAGAAAGAAGGAAATGGGAAGGGAGGAAAGGAAAGGGGGAAAGGAAAGGAAAGGGAGTGAGGAAAAAGTAAAATAATGAAGGGAAAAGAAGAAAATTAAGAAGGGGAGAGAGGGAAGTGAAAAGAAAGGAAGGAGAAGGAAATTAAGAGTTGGGGAAAAAGAATCGAAGAGGAAGGAAGGAAGAGGGAGGGAGGGAGAGCGGAGGAAAGAAGGAAGGAGAGAAGGAAAGGGTGAAAGGGGAGAAAGAAAGGAAGGAAGAGAGAGAATGGAGGAAAGAAGGAAGGGGAGAGAGGGAGGGGAAATGAAGGAGAGAATGAGAAGGAAAGGGTGGAGGGAGAGAAAGAAAGGATGGAAGAGGAAGGAAGGGGAGAAAGGAAGGAAGAAAGAGGAAGGAAGGAAGGACGGAAGGAAGAGGGAGAATGGAGGAAAGAAGGAAGGGGAGAGAGGGAGGGAAAATGAAGAAGAGAAGGAGAAGGAAAGGGTGAAGGGGAGAAAGGAAGGAAGAAAGAGGAAGGAAGGAAGGAAGGAAGAGGGAGAATGGAGGAAAGAAGGAAGGGGAGAGAGGGAGGGAAAATTAAGGAGAGAAGGAAAAGGAAAGTGTGAAGCGGAGAAAGGAAGGAAGGAAGAGAATGGAGGAAAGAAGGAAGGGGAGAGAGGGAGAGAAAATGAAGAAGAGAAGGAGAAGGAAAGGGTGAAGGGGAGAAAGGAAGGAAGGAAGAGGAAGGAAGGAAGGAAGAGGGAGAATGGAGGAAAGAAGGAAGGGGAGAGAGGGAGGGAAAATTAAGGAGAGAAGGAAAAGGAAAGGGTGAAGGGGAGAAAGGAAGGAAGAAAGAGGAAGGAAGGAAGGAAGGAAGGAAGGACGGAAGAGGGAGAATGGAGGAAAGAAGGAAGGGGAGAGAGGGAGGGAAAATGAAGAAGAGAAGGAGAAGGAAAGGGCGAAGGGGAGAAAGGAAGGAAGGAAGAGGAAGGAAGGAAGGAAGAGGGAGAATGGAGGAAAGAAGGAAGGGGAGAGAGGGAGGGAAAATGAAGGAGAGAAGGAAAAGGAAAGTGTGAAGCGGAGAAAGGAAGGAATGAAAAGGAAGGAAAGAAGAGAATGGAGGAAAGAAGGAAGGGGAGAGAGGGAGGGAAAATGAAGAAGGAGAAGGAAAGGGTGAAGAGGAGAAAGGAAGAGGAAGGAATGAAGAGGGAGAATAGAGGAAAGAAGGAAGGGGAGAGAGGGAGGGAAAATGAAGAAGAGAAGGAGAAGGAAAGGGTGAAGGGGAGAAAGGAAGGAAGAAAGAGGAAGGAAGGAAGAGGGAGAATGGAGGAAAGAAGGAAGGGGAGAGAGGGAGGGAAATGAAGAAGAGAAGGGGAAGGAAAGGGTGAAGGGGAGAAAGGAAGGAAGGAAGAGGGAGAATGGAGGAAAGAAGGAAGGGGAGAGAGGGAGGAAAATGAAGGAGAGAAGGAGAAGGAAAGTGTGAAGGGGAGAAAGGAAGGAAGGAAGAGGAAGGAAGAGGGAGAATGGAGGAAAGAAGGAAGGGGAGAGAGGGAGGGAAAATGAAGGAGAGAAGAAAGGGTGAAGGGGAGAAAGGAAGGGAGAGAAGGAGAAGGAAAGGGTGAAGGGGAGGAAGGAAGGAAGGAAGGAAGGAAGGAAGGAAGGAAGAGGGAGAGCCAGATACAATCATGAAAAGAGCCACATCTGGCTCCTGAGCTGTAGGTTCCCTACCCCTGCCTTAAGCCATAAATCCTTATCTTCCCCTTTACGTATAAGGACAGAATGTGTATTATGGTAAACATGGGACTGGCTCTCATTGGAGTTTCTCTCCTTCAAAACCCCTTTTGAGTCTTTTTCGTCTAAGAAAACCCTATGAAATCTGTGGGGTGGCAAACTCTGTCTTGAAGAATTAATTGCAGTTAGGTATGTAAGGTTACCCCACTAGTAAGGAATGAGGAGGTGTATGCCGGGTAGCTGTGGTTGGCTCAAAGTCAATGATTAACAAGTTTTTCTTCTATCAAAACTCAATAAAAAACCTAAATAAAAAAGAGATAGCTCATGACAACAGGGTGTGACAACAGAGACTGGAAAGGGCAGAAAATGACACACTACATCGCTTTTTGATAGGAAAGGTCAAGAGCTGGTGCTTGTCTATTCAATTCTGTTGATATAGGGTCTTGAAATAAAAGCCATGACATATAGGAGGAACTTCCCCACAGCTTCAGTTCATACTCCAAGGAATAGCTTTTGACCTCTGTCCTCAAGCAAAGTGGAATTAACTATATACTACGTATGGGCATGTTGAGAAAATTCATTAAGACTTTTGTGGCACTTTCCCTCTACGTTTGAGAATGGTTGTTTCTCCAGCATCCATTGAATCCCATTTTGAGTGGCTTTAAAGCTTTAAAATGTACTTTTAAAGACAGTAAACATCATTTAAAAAGACAGAGATGCAATGTTTATACACAGTCCAAGTAACACACTATATTTGGGGGAGGGTTTTGGAAAATAATTCACAATATGCTTTCTGTACCGGCACTGTTACTAGATAGCCCTAAAGAGAAAGAAACACACTATACTTTGTGTGTATATCTATCATCTATCTATCTATCTATCTATATATCTATATATCATCTATCTATCTATCTAGAGTAAGTATAGTATGTTTCTATCTATATATCTATATCAAATTCGTGTGTGTGTATGTAATAGATTTATTTACATCATTTATATTCCACCCTTCTCACACCACAGGGGACTCAGGGCGGATCACAATGCACATATACAGGCAAACATTCAATGCCATAGACATACAACATATATAGACAGACAACGAGCTACACAATTGGTCGAGAGCTCACCCGGCCCGGGCAGGCCTCGAACTCCTGACCTGTTGGTCAGTAGTGATCTAAATGCAACTGACTCCCAGCCAGTTGCGCCACATACCCAGTTTGACTCTAGGCCAGGTGTGAGTCTAGGCCAGAATATTGCAAATAGGAACTGAATTATTTTGCTGGTGAACATTTGGTTTCATCAAACAGCTTTACTAAACAAATTCTCTGAACGTGCAAAATGTCCTTGTATGTATGCACATGAGTGCTTTCCAAATCCCCTCATGGACTCAGTGTCTGTCCAGCCTGTATTCATATCTTTTTGCAGTGATATGCATACACTTTTACTGACCTTGAGCCAAGATATATTGGCTATTGTAACGCTGAACTTGGTCAACTGTACAACTTAATGGAGTAAAGGCATCAAACCTTGCCAAGTTATTATAACAAGATACTGCCTTTTTCTTCAGGAAACATGACTTCTTGTTTCCTTTTAAAATTACTGTGCTACTTCTGCATGAAAACTAATTTTCGAGGCAGAGTTGCCTGCAGGCATTGCTGTACCGGTTGCTGATAGCCTCAGATATATTGGCAGGATGCCATTATGTGATAACAAATGGAGTCGGAACTACTTTTAATTGTCTTCTTTTTGAAGCATGTTCTCTTTCTCTCCAGGACTTTTATGCTGATCATTTTTTTCCACACGATCCAAGGTACAAGAAATCATTGGGTCCAACACAGTACCTTTATGCCCGATCCACGTTTCTTCGCTCTTAAATAGCTCACAAACATTGCTCCCACTCTAGTATCTCATATTGAATCACATATGTGAACGAGATTAGATGCCACTTATTGAATCTTTATTCTTCCTCTCAGTGCAGTGTTTTTCAAAGGAGTTGGTTTATTCATTTCACTGTAATTGTCATCCAATGATTTACAAGGTTGAGCATTTCTTATCTGGAATTTTGAAATTTGAAATACTCCAAAATTGTGTACATAGATGATTGAGATAGTGATGCTTTTGCTTTCTGATGGTTCAGTGTACATAGACTTTGTTTTGCCCCCAAACATATTTAAAATATTTTGAAAATTACCTTCAAGATATTTTTTTATGAAATATAGACAATTTATTGTTGAGACTTGGACACCACCTCCAAGATATCTCATTGTGTAAATATAGATATTCCAAAAACTAAAACACTTCTGGTCCCAAGCATTTTGGTTAAGGCAGTGTTTCCCAACCAGTGTGCCGCAGCACACTAGTGTGCTGTGAGCGATCATCAGGTGAGCCGTGGGAAACTGGAACCTCCAATGCCCTAACTTATTAAAAGGAGCACCGCTACGTCACAGTACAAAATGCACAATCATGCATAATCATACACAAAAACACATTCAAATTACCCAATCCTGCTGGAGAAAATCAAAAGTCTTACATAAGGTAGTTTGGCGTGGTCGCCACAGAGAGCGGAGGAGTTGCGAACCAAGAAGTAGCGAGTTCACGGAGCGCTCCTCTATGTAAATCCCGCGATATTTGATGAAGTCACGAAAGTGAGTGCAAAAAACATAGTGTGTCCTCACGATGTTATCCAATGTCAGTTCCGGGATCCGCACAATAACACAGTCAGTTTGTGGACAATTTTAAGAAGCAGCACCATAATCATAGCGACAAGGTAGAATATAACATAGATAATCACATATATTCAAACTGCCAAAGGCTGAAGATAGATGTGGCGATGGAATCAAAAGCTGGCATGGGCAAACTTGGACCTTCCAGGTGTTTTGGACTCCAACTCCCACCATTCCTAGCAGCCTCAGGCCCTTTTCCTTTTCCCCCCTCAGCCACTTAAGCAGGAAAGGGCCTCAGTCTGTTAGGAATGGTGGGAGTTGAAGTCCAAAGCACCCAGAGGGCCGAAGTTTTCCCATGACTGACAGTTGTTGAGCAAGACCTTTGTGTGTGTCTTTCTGCCATTCCTGCCAGGATATTTATGTTGTGTTCATCGAAACAGGCCCAGGTTTCACACTGAGTGTATAAATACATTTAAAAACATATTAACTATGTGTATTACTGTGTTAGAGTGTCATTTTGTGTCATTTTCATTGGTGGTGTTCCCCAGGATTTTGTAAATGTAAAAAATGTGCCGCGGCTCAAAAAAGGTTGAAAAACACTGGGTTAAGGAATACTCAACTTGTACATATGTGGGTCCATCTTAGTTCCCAACCTTTAGTCCTCCAGGTGTTTTGGACTTCAGCTCCCACAATTCCTAACACCCGGTCAGCGGGCAGGGATTTCTGGGAGTTGAAGTCCAAAACAAAGGTTGGGAACCACTAGTCTATCTCCTACAGAACTATTTCATGGCATATTTCCAAAGTAGAGCTGTACTCTCTACTTTGTACTTGCTCCTGATAATTAGAATAAAAAGTACTATTCTTTGTACTTGCTCCTGATAATTCTCATTTTGCATAATGTAATGTATGAGACTGGAAGTTATTCTCGCTAACACCTTACGCCCTTAGTGTTAATTTAAAACTTTAATGTACTGTGTGTGTTTTTAACAGCCCTGTTTCCCTTAATTTACACTCCTAATAGTTTCCTAATGCCTATTTCCCATTAAAAACTTCCGCTGCATACTTCTGAAAACATTAATATAGTAGTCTGTACCTTTTTCAAATGTTATTTGCAATTTCCCTTTGCTCTCTCTCCCTTAATCTCCAGACTTTTACTTTTGGATTTTTTGTGTACTTGAAAAGCACTTAAACCAACATTTGCTGAATTTTCAAATTATTTAATACATTCAAATATTTTAAACGCAAGATTGAAGCACAAATTAAAATTATTAACACTAAATACAAAATTAAAATTATTGTAATTAATTTTGTAAGGATTGATGCCAAAATTAATTATAATAATTTAAATTTTGTATTTAATTTTAATAATTTTAATTTGTACAGTGTACAAGGGGCCTTGAGAAAATATTTCAGATTGCCAGATGGCCAAAAGGTCTTCTTAACTATATTCCATAATAAGAAGCTGCCAAACCTGTGCAGAAAAAAAGGTGTTTGCATATCTGCTATAAATTCCCACAGGAACAAATGTAGACAAACAGTAAATCTACCCAAAGTTATTGGAGGCGCTAAGAAAAAGGCTCTCTGAATTAGATGTGTAAGGCATTTTAAACAATCCCTGGGCCCTGAATATCTTTCTCTCTCTCTTAATCTCCAGACTTTTCCTTTGTTTTGGTTTTTTTTACACTTTGCTTTTGGTGCATGTAAACACCAGAACCTTCCATTATCACCTCTTATGGCTCTAGTATCTACATTTCCATCAGCTAGGCATGCACTTGCTTTCCTCCTACTGTACATCTGGATCACAGGTAGGAATCATGTGGTAGTGCAGTTGCTGTTTCTACTCCTTCTGTAAGTGATCTGCTGTCATGGGACATGGCAGTAGATCACCATTGTTATGAGATCCACCTTTTTCATGTGCAACTAGAGGCTTCTTCAGTTGTTGTTTCTTTACTGTGCATGAATTTGACAAATGCTCCCTGGGAACATTTCTTTTAGGTTCTGAACAGCTTTCAATTGGTAGCAATGTCTTCATTTTGGGCTGTACAGTTGTCATTATGAGTCACTCTTAAAGAGTTATTCCAGAGGCTCATCTGAAATAATTTTGTTTGTACTTCCAAACCACAGAAAATGGGAAAACAGCATTGGACAGGTGTACTGAGATGCTATTTTCTCCATCTCTACTTGCACCAGTGAGAATCCATTGAGGCAACAACAACGTTGAACAGTATTTATTTTTCCCATCCAACTTGGACATCTATAATGGGGGGAAAGTATTTAGTCAGATACCAATTGTACAAGTTCTCTCACTTAAAAAGATGAGAGAGTCCTGTAATTGACATAATAGGTAGACCTTAACTATGAGAGACAACATGAGAAAACACATCCAGACAATCACATTGTCTGATTTTTAACTAATTTATTTGCAAGTTATGGTGGAAAATAAGTATTTGGTCCATAACAAAAATTCATCTCAATAGTCCTCACAAGGTTGGCACTCACTGTTGCTGGTATGTTGGCCCATTCCTCCATGTAGATCTCCTCAAGAGTAGTGATGTTTTGGGGGCTGTCACTGGGCAACACGGACTTTCAACTCCCTCCAAAGGTTTTCTATACGGTTGAGATCTGGAGACTGGCTAGGCCACTCCAGGACCTTGAAATGCTTCTTACGAAGCCACTCCTTTGTTGCCCTGGTGGTGTGCTTGGGATCATTGTCATGCTGAAAGACCCGGCCACGTTTCATCTTGAGTGCCCTTGTTGATGGAAGGAGATTTGCACTCAAAATCTCACGATACATGGCCCCATTCATTCTTTCATGTATCCGTACGGATCAGTCGCCCTGGTCCCTTTGCAGAGAAACAGCCCCAAAGCATGATGTTGCCACCTCCATGCTTCATAGTAGGCATGGTGTTCTTTGGAAGCAACTCAGCATTCTTTCTCCTCCAAACACAACGAGTTGTGTTTCTGCCAAACTGGTCTACTTTGGTTTCATCTGACCATATGACATTCTTCCAATACTCTTCTGGATCATCCAAATGCTCTCTAGCAAACTTCAGTGGGCCCTGGACATGTACTGGCTTAAACAGGGGGACACGTCTGTCACTGCAGGATCTGAGTCCCTGGTGGCAGTGTGTTACTGGTGGTAGCCTTTGTTATGTTGGCCCCAGCTCTCTGCAGGTCATTCACTAGGTTCCCCCGTGTGGTTCTGGGATTTTTGCTTACCGTTCTTGTGATCGTTCTGATCCCACGGGGTGAGATCTTGCATGGAGCCCCAATTCGAGGGAGATTATCAGTGGTCTTGTATCTTTTGCATTTTCTAATTATTGCTCCCACAGTTGATTTCTTTACACCAAGCTGCTTGCCTGTTGCAGATTCAGTCTTCCCAGTCTGGTGCAGGGCGACAATTTTGTTTCTGGTGTCCTTCAACAGCTCTTTGGCCTTCACCATAGTGGAGTTTGGAGTGTGACTGCTTGAGGTTGTGGACAGGTGTCATTTATACTAATAACAAGTTCAAATAGGTGCCATTACTACAGGTAATGAGTGGAGGGCAGAGGAGCCTCTTACAGAAGAAGGTCCAGATCTGTGAGACCCAGAAATCTTGCTTGTTTGTAGGTGACCAAATACTTATTTTCCACCATAATTTGCAAATAAATTAGTTAAAAATCAGACAATGTGATTTTCTGGATGTGTTTTCTCATGTTGCCTCTCATAGTTGAGGTCTACCTATGATGTCAATTACAGGCCTCTCTCATCTTAAGTGGGAGAACTTGTACGATTGTTATCTGACTAAATACTCCCCCACCCCTACTGTATATACATACACAATTATTTTGGAAAATTGATATTTGATTCAGCCTCCAATGAAGTCCTCCATACCTAGGAAATTCTGAATATTAATATTATCTTGGCTACAAAGCAACTGATTGTCTATATCTTCCTTTAGAAGTAGGGCACATAAGGAAAGCTGGGAACACCTGTTACCAGTGGTGATGGGATAAGGAGGCAGCCATTGCAAGATGGTATATTGCACATATGGGGAGTATGGGTAGTTGGGATCTTGAAGCCAAAGCAATGTGGGAAGGATGGGTTCACCAGCCATTTGTCTCATGGGAGTGGCAGCTCTAAGGCAGTGTTTTTCAACCTTTTTTTGAGCTGCGGCACATTTTTTACATTTACAAAATCCTGGGGCACACCACCAACCAAAATGACACAAAATGACTCTCTAACACAGTAATACATATAGTTAATATGTTTTTAAATGGATTTATACACTCAGTGTGAAACCTGCGCCTGTTTCGATGAACGCAACATAGATATCCTGGCTGGAATGGCAGAAAGACACACACGAAGGTCTTGCTCAACAGCTGAGAGTTATAGTTCACCCACAATCAAAGAGCATTCTGAACTCCACCAATGATGGAATGGAATCAAACTTACTACACAGAACTAACATAACCAAGAGAAAATACTGTAAGAGTTTGGTGGGCATTGACCTTGAGTTTTGGAGTTGTAGTTCACCTATATCCAGAAAGCACTGTGGAGGGGAGGGAGGAAGACGTGGGGCGAGTCTGTGCAGTAGCGCCCGCACGGGTCACGTCTTCCTCCCTCCCCCTCCCGCAGAAGCGGCAGCGTGAGCAAAGCGAGGCAAAGCAAGAAGAGTGAGGCTGGGAAGAAGGGAGCCCCAAGTGTTTGGCAGGAGGGGGAAGAAAAGGTATTGGAGGTTTCAATTTCCCACGGCACACCTGATGATCGCTCACGGCACACTAGTGTGCCACGGCACACTGGTTGGGAAACACTGCTCTAAGGAACAAGTGGCTTGGAGCCAGAAGCTTCCTTCTCTCATTGCTGTCACCATCTCCTTCTCCAATTGAAGAGAATAGAATCACCTGCTTTGTGGTCCAATACACAAGCTTTGTGTTCCTGCAGGATCCTGTCTTTTGCTGCTTTAGTAAACAATATGTTTATGCCAATGGTGATATGGTTATAGTTGTCTTTCTGATTCCTCTCTCTTTATTCAGGAGTAAGTATTGTTTCTGATTCAAGAGACTACTAACTTACCTGCAGCATGTTTCAACTGCAAAATATTGTAGGCTGTTATTGTACTAAAAATGTTCCTGATGCACTGTTTGCAATGTTTACAGTGACAATATTATACAACGCTAATCTTGTAGATCAATTTGTGATAAAGCGTGTTAGAAAACATGAGATTGTGGAGCTAAATTGTTCTCCCTCAATAGATGTGTTTTAGGCAATTTTCAATACACATTAAGTTTCCTACTCTTTCGACTTTGTACCTAATTTGTTTTACGTACTGGTATATTGCTTCTTACTTTTTAAATTCTTCCTCTCTTTCCATCCGTTTTTTTTTTCTGTTGGTTTGGACAATGAGGCGCCTGAGCAGAAGTGATGTTTGTTTTGGTGAATCATCTTTTACATATAAGCCAGTGTATAAATATTAAAATATTGCTACTAATTATAAACATGTAAATGTTACATGAACTTCATCCTTGCCATTTGGCAGTAGTGCTCCAGTTCCAAAGCGTCTTTCCCTAGTGTCCTTGAAATAACTTTCTAATGTTCCTCACTGTACTGGGAATACAATGTTTAAAATGGGATGCAGCTTGAGGATTACTTCTAAAGTCCTCCTCTTGAAGATTTTGTTGAATTAACATTTTAAAATACGGCTTATTAAAGTGACTTTTACTACAGTAATATTGCCTGAAATTGTCAATGAATTCACTAGGCTTGTGCATGGATTTGATTTGGCTGGTTCCCTTTGGACAGTGATTTTCAACCTTTTTTGAGCCGGCACATTTTTTACATTTACAAAATCCTGGGGCACACCACCAACCAAAATGACACTCTAACACAGTAATACATATAGTTAATATGTTTTTACATGTATTTATACACTTAGTGTGAAACCTGGGCCTGTTTCGATGAACACAACATAGATATCCTGGCAGGAATGGCAGAAAAACACACGAAGGTCTTGCTCAACAGCTGTCAGTCTCTCTCTGTGTTTAGTTTTTATTGCAGTCACCCAGTCCTCAGGGAAGCCGGCTGGAAATAGAGCAGCCAGACGGAAGCACACTCTGAGGCAGAGAGTTCCACTGCTGAACAGCTCTCACAGTCAGGAAGTTCTTCCTAATGTTCACCCTCCTTCACAGACATGCTTCCCTGTGATGTTTGCTTTTCTGCCTGTTGTGCTGTTGTCTCTCTCTCTCTCTCTCTCTCTCTCTCTCTTGCTATCTATCTATCTATAAATGTAATGTTCATTTGTGGGATTAACATAACTCAAAAACCACTGGACAAATTGCTGTCAAATTTGGCCACAAAACATACTAATACTAACCCATGGAGGGACCATCAGTCAAAAAATTGATTTTGTCATTTGGGAGTTTTAGTTGCTGGGTGTTATGGTTCATCCATAATCAAAGAGCATGCTGAACTCCACCAATGATGGAACTAAACCAAACGTAGCACACAGGACTCCCATGACCAACAGAAAACGCTAGAAGGGTTTGGTGGGCATTGACCTTGAGTTTGGGAGTTGTAGTTCACCTCCATCCAGAGAGCACTGTGGACTCAAACAATGATGGATCTGGACCAAACTTGGCATGAATATCCCATATGCCCAAATATGAACACAGATGGAGTTTAGGGAAAACAGACCTTGACATTTGGGAGTTTTAGTTGCTGGGATTTATAGTTCACCTACAATCAAAGAGCATTCTGAACCCCACTAATGACAGAATTGGGGCAAACTTCCCACACAGAACCCCCATGACCAACAGAAAATACTTAAGGCCATCCAGTCCAACTCCCTTCACCAGGGCCAGAAAATGTAATCAATGCCCTCCTGACAAAGAGCCATCCATCCATAGATAGATAGATAGATAGATATATTACTATTAACTAATTCATAAATAAAAGGTTTTTTTATCTGAAACATTTCAAGGTTGGGGGGGTTGAAACCTTAAACCCCTAAACCCCCCTCCCTCTCCTCTGGCTCCAGGCCTGGGAGGGAGGGGGGAAAGAGAGTGCGAGGCAGAAAGGAGAGGGGGAAAGAGCGGTGTGAGGGGGAGAGAGGCTAGACCGAAAGGTTTGGAGAGTCAGGGCAATCTAATCTCTTTAGGAAGGGCATTCCAGAGCTAGGAAGCCACCACCGAGAAGGCCCTTTCTCTCGTCCCCACCAACCACACCTGTGACGGTGGTGGGACCAAGAGAAGGACCTCCCCAGCAGACCTCAAGGCCTGCATCGGTTCGTAGAAGGAGATACAATTTCGGAGATAGGTTGGACCCGTTGAGTATAGCTTTTTAATGAATATCACATAGAGTCTCAACAAATTCTACATAGTTTGTGGCAGCCACAAAAGCAAAGTTTCTGGAGTAAAACAACTACTTTCAAAGTAAGTACCGCACAATTAAACAGGAAATAACACTTTCAAACCAGGAACAGATTTTCCCCCCCAAAATTTTGTTACATAGTGTTAATTGGAAAGTGCTTTGCATGGCACTAATGACATACAAAGGAGCCTTAATTTCTGTGCAAAGAGCCCTTCACCAATATACTCACAGCAAGAGCCAGAGCCAAACATTTATCAACTTCATCTAGCGTGCCGGAAGGGACCATACATTGTGAAATCGGGTGCGAATACCACTCTCAGGAATGGTGTCAGTTGACTGGGTACATAGTTCAACTACAAAAATATAGAAGCTAAACACCTTAAAAATGAAATCCAGGCTTTCCTCTCATGTGCATCTTAGCGTGATCAGTTCAAAAAGAGAAACAGTGGAAAGAATTCAGAGTGAGAATTCACAAGGCATATAAACGTTTAAGAAAGGTGCTTTCATGAGACATTAACCAGCCCTCTCAGATCTCAGTCTCTTTCTATTGATGCTCTTGCTGTAATCCTGACTTAGTCTGAGCAGCTTCCAAGTCATGCTGCGTCCTTTGTCCTGGTTCAGCTCCATTTGTAAGCCGTATAATTAGCATGATAAGAGTGCATTGTCCAGGCACTGTTATGCAGTTGTATCTTGATGGTAAAACATATGTGGTGTATGGCTGTGGCTAAGATTCAGACCTGGCTCAATAATACAGTTGTATGCAATTGCAAATTATTCTCTTCCCCTTTTGTTGAAGAATTGCTATTCCCGATAAAAGACAGGCAGCAGAGATAGTTTTTAAGAATTTAAATATGCAGTGCAAAAGAATAGACCTACTTTCAATTTATTGGGCAAATTCAAGGATTCGTATAAATTGTCACAAAGGATTTAGACTTTACATGCCAGGATTTGAATTCCAGCTCAGCACGGAAACCATAAATCGGAAACCTCTTGAACACACCCAATTAAATCGAATGAGAGACCTGGAATTCTGTAGCTTACAAGATCTGTGCTCTGTCTTCTACAGCAGTGTTTTTCAACCTTTTTTGAGCCGCGGCACATTTTTTACATTTACAAAATCCTGGGGCACACCACCAACCAAAATGACACAAAATGACACTCTAACACAGTAATACATATAGTTAATATGTTTTTAAATGTATTTATACACTCAGTATGAAACCTGGGCCTCTTTCGATGAACACAGCATAGATATCCTGGCAGGAATGGCAGAAAGTGTGATACACAAGCAATAAATTTACCACACAGGTAACTGGAATACACAAGTATAGACTTCACAATAGCAAAGATAACAAAAATATAATGTGTATTGAATGACAAAGCACAAGGTACAAACTGTGAGGGGGCAGTGACATAAATGCCCCGGCGCGCAGTAACAATATAGAGGGTGAAAATACCAATGAATGGAGCGCAGTGTAGTCACCGGGCGGAGTTCAGGAGCTGAGGTGAAGCGGCTCAATGGGGAAACACAGTTCGCGGGGATGGGAATCACAGCAATGAGGTAAGCGGGTGGAATATTCCGGCGTGATCCAAGCCTGTAATTAGCGGCCAAGGCAAATGCCTAGAAATCCTGCTCACGAAGGCTGTTTGCCTGGAGCAAAGCGCACGATGCGCTGCGACTGGTAACCCGAGCCCCTCATGTCGTCCTGGGAGGGGCTCCGCTGGAGAGATACACAAGCAGCAGTCCCGGGCACGGCGTTTCTCTAGCACGGGGGACTGCTGCTTGTGTATCTCTCCAGCCGAGCCCCTCCCAGGACGACGTGAGGGCCTCGGGGTACCAGTCGCAGCGCTTCGTGCGCTTTGCTCCAGGCAACAGCCTTCGTGAGCAGGATTTCTAGGCATTTGCCTTGGCCGCTAATACAGGCTTGGATCACGCGGGAATATTCCACCCGTTTACCTCATTGCTGTGATTCCCATCCCCGCGAACTGTGTTTCCCCATTGAGCCGCTTCACCTCAGCTCCTGGAACTCCGCCCGGTGACTACACTGCGCTCCATTCATTGGTATTTTCACCCTCTATATTGTTACTGCGGCTGCCGGGGCACTTATGTCACTGCCCCTCACAGTTTGTACCTTGTGCTTTGTCATTCAATACACATTATATTTTTGTTATCTTTGCTATTGTGAAGTCTATACTTGTGTATTCCAGGAATGGCAGAAAGACACAAACTTCCCACACAGAACTTCCATAACCAAGAGAAAATGCTATAAGAGTTTGGTGGGCATTGACCATGAGTTTTGGAGTTGTAGTTCACCTATATCCAGAGAGCACCGTGGACTCAAACAATGTTGTATCAGGACCAAACTTGGCATGAATACTCAATATACCCAAATGTGAACACAGATGGAGATTGGGGAAAATAGACCTTGACATTTGGGAGTTACAGTTTCTAGGATTTATAGTTAACACACAATCAAAGAGCATCATGAACTCTTGCAACAATGGAACCTTGAGTTTGGAAGTTGTAGTTCACCTACACCCAGAGAGCACTGTGGACTCAAACAATGTTATGTTATTTTGTTGTTTGTTTTCTATCCAGAATCATAATGTTGGAAGGAGGCTCACCACTTTAAGGTCCCTAAAACAGGCATGGGAAAACTTCGGCCCTCTGGGTGTTTTGGACTTCAACTCCCACCATTCCTAACAGCCGGAGGCCCTTTCCTGCTTAAATGGCTGGGGGGGGAAAGAGCCTGAGGCTGCTAGGAATGGTAAGAGTTAGAGTCCAAAACACCTGGAAGGTCCAAATTTGCCCATGCCAGCTTTCGACAGAGACCTCTTCCTCCCCTTCCCCTTCGCGCCCTTTCTTCCCCCTCATACCGAACACTTATTTTTTCTTCTACACTGCCGCTTCCACCGCCATTTTGATCCGAGGTTGCAGCGTGAGTGTGTTCAGGAGGGGAGGGGGAAGGGAGGAAGACGTGACCCGTGCGGGCACTACTGCACAGACTCGCCCCAGAGTAAAGCAAGGCAAAGCGAGCAGAGCAAGGCTGGGAAGAAGGGAGCCCGAGTGGAGAAGAAAAAGTGTTCAGCAGGAGGAGGAAAAAAGGGTTTTGGAGGTTCTAATTTCCCACGGCACACCTGATGATTGCTCACCACACACTAGTGTGCCACGGCACACTCGTTGGGAAACACTGTTCTACAGGTTTACTCCTTTTTCTTTTGCAAAGTGTTTGCAATTACAGTAATATTTAATTCTCAGAGAGGTTATCTGGTAATTTTTTTTAAAATAACTCAAAAACAAAAGCCCAATGCACACACACTAACTACAACTATTATGCAGACGTTCAAATTATTTGTTGTTTATGTCTTTCTTTTTTGTTTTACTTTAACTTGTGAGCTATCTCTGGCATTTGTTGTAGCTACAGCTTTTCCTACACCTTTCAGTTTTGCCTTCAGTTTTAGCCAATGTAACCACAAGTCGCATAATCTTTAAAATAAGCACATGTTGAAGGCTTTCGTGGCCGGAATCACTGGGTTGCTGTGAGTTTTCTGGGCCGTATGGCCATGTTCCAGAAGCATTATCTCCTGATGTTTCACCCACATCTATGACAGGTATCCTCAGAGGTTGCGAGGTCTGTCAGAAACTAGGCAAGTGGGTTGTTGTAGGTTCGTTGGGCTGTATGGCCATGATCTAAAAGCATTCTCTCCTGACCTTTCGTCTGCATCTAGGGCAGGCATCCTCAGAGGTTGTGAGGTCTGTTGGAAACTAGGAAAATGGGGTTTATATATCTGTGGGAAGTCCGGGTGGGAGAAAGAACTCTTGTCTGTTGGAGGTAGGGGTGAATGTTTCAGTTGGCCACCTTGATTAGCATTTGATGGCCTGGCAGTTTTTAGGTGTGCCCTGTTACTGCCTGGGGGAATTCTTATAAGAACATGAGAGGTGATCCAGCATTCTGTTCCTGTTTGTTTCTTCTCTGGAAAAGTTTGAGGTGCACTTGGATTTTTAGTTTGTTTACTGTTATAATTTTAGAGTTTTTTTTAATACTGTTAGCCAGATTTTGTTCATTTTCATGGTTTCTTCCTTTTTGTTGAAATTGTCCACATGTTTGTGGATTTCAATGGCTTCTCTGTGTAGCCCGACATGGTAGTTGTGAGAGTGGTCCAGCATTTCTGTGTTCTCAAATAATATGCTACGTCCAGGTTGGTTCATCAGATGCTCTATTATGGCTGACTTCTCTGGTTGAATTAGTCTGCAGTGCTTTTCATGTTCCTTGATTCATGTTTGGGCAATGCTGTGTTTGTCGTTTCAGGCTTAGGTTGACCCTGAGTGAGGGCTGGGTAAATGACCTTGGTGGGCCGTATCCGGCCCTCGGGCCTTAGTTTGAGGACCCCTTCCTTAGATGCTTGTCTGTTCTTAAGATGAAAAGCACATGTCTGTGTTTTAGATGGATTAGGAATCAGATGGTTTCCCCTGTAATAGGCAGTAAGAGCACCTAAAGTTTCGAAGAGCTTCTGTCCAACCATTTCAAAGCACCCTACTTGAGCAGTGATGGCATGATCATCAGCATAGATCAGGCGTGGGCAATTGCCGGCCCTCCAGGGGTTTTGAACTTCAACTCCCAGAAATCCTAGCCAGTTTACCAGCTGTTAGGATTTCTGGGATTTGAAGTCCAAAACACCTGGAGGTCCGGCAATTGCCCACACCTGGCATAGATGAAACTCTTTGTCCCTTCTGGCAGTGGCTGATCATTTGTGAAACATGGATGGAACAATTTTATTGTGTTTCTGTAATTTTATTGTGTTTTTATCATGTTTTTAGGGCATTTTAGTATTTGTTATCTGTATGTGCATTTTGTAAGTCGCCCCGAGCCACACCGAGAGTGGTGACTCACAAGCATGAAATAATAAATAAAATAAAAAAAAACAAGCACGTTCCCCCAAGGCAGACCATTCTCTTGTTTTCGCCATCTGCTTCTCTGGTCCTGGAACTCAACAAAAAAGTTCCTGTTTTGTAGCAGATTTCCTATGAAGCTTCATAGGAAATCTGCCTAAGCCTGCTAAGAAGTCAGCAATGTGTCTCTCTTGTTTCCTTCCTGAAGGAAAGTGAGGATAAAGATGAGTGAGAGGAGGAGAGATAATCTATGACGGTGGTTCTCAACCTGTTGGGTCCCCAGATGTTTTTGGCTTACAATTCCCAGAAACCCCAGCCAGTTTACCAGCTGTTAGGATTTCTGGGTGTTAAAGGCAAAATCATCTGGGGACCCACAGGCTGAGAACCACTGATCTAGGATATTTGAAAAGTAGATTAAAGAGACAAACATCAGAACATTGATCAGTTTCATGAAGAGGAAGGAAGCGGTTCACTGTCATGGTGGTTGTGCTTATACCGCCAGAAATAACTTGCCAGGTTTTTCTATTCCCCGCCTCATATGAGAGGAGAGACTGTTGTAACTCTGCTTCAGGAAGCAAAATGCTTTGGTTAAACACCCAAGAATCAACTCAGTCAAGTATAAATTGCTATTGACTATTGAATTTGCAATCTCAGTTGTGTGCCTGGCATTTAGTCGTATTCTACTAAAGACAACAGATATTTTCCGGGGACTGAGTAGATGCTCTGGGGCTATGTAGTTTGAACTTTTGGCTCCGTGTGAACAAACAAACAGTCAAGTCATGAACTGTTTTTAATTATTCAAAGTAATTAAAATTTCATCCAAGTTCTCAAAGGATTAAAAGAGGAATTAGAATATTCATCAACGGATCTGCTTGATTTTACTCTTCTTCTTTTTTTAAAGAAAGGCAACAAAAACAAACTTGCTTTGTGAATTCAGAAGGTCGTGCTTTATCCTTTCTTGGCAGCTTGTACATCTGGGAGGCAAGTGAGGCTGAGGATATAGCTCTCTGAGTGAAAAACTTGGTCGAAAGCTCCATATTTCAGCCCTCCCAAATCGCAGGGAAAGAATTCAGTATGAACAGCTGGGTTGGAAGATTAGGTTTTTCTCCCACAGGAGCCTCGTGTTATCAGTTTATTGTGAGCAACCCTCTGAACTGCAGAGTCCAAGGGGTGCTGACCAGGCTGTTGAAGCAATGCTTTTTGCACTTTGACAAGCCAGATTGAATATTATCAGCTTCTGAACTTGTACCTTCTTTATGGAAGTCAGGGAACGGTAGTGACAGCGGCAGCATGTACTTAAATTTGCAATTTCTGCATTAGTTATATTGATGCTAGGCAGCAAACTCCATGGCTATTCCAAGAAAAGTTAATGGCTTATTTAACATAACTTTGGGGGGACGGACGGACTATTCTTTCCCTCCTGTTAGCAAGAGCTCTGATTTCCTTTGCTTCATGTACAATTAATTTGCTGATGATTCACATGCACTTTCCAGTCTCATGGGACCCTCAAATGGGAAAATTCATTTAGACTTTGCTTGCTGGAGATACCAGGTTAAGTATAATGAGAACTCTGCTGTGCTACAAATGGGATATTAGCCCTTGGTGTATGGGGGCCACAATCTTAATTATTTTGTTTGCTACTTCTTCTCAAATAACACTATGTAACAACATTTGAAAGAAGTCTCTTCCTGGTTTGAAAATATTATTTCTTGTTTAATTGTGTGGTACTTAATTTGAATAATAATAATAATAATAATAATCTTTGTTTGTATTCTGTCCTATCTCTCTGAGGGGACTCAGGGCAGATTCCAGCATACCAATGGTAAACATTCAATGCCTACATAAAACACATGATACTAACATAAAATCCCAGAAAACCCCCACATATAAAAGTAACATTAAAGCATAACATCAAATCAAGACATAACATAAGTAAATTAAACCTGTCATCAATAAATTAAACTACACATAATCAGACAAAATTCTATAATAACATAAATCTAAACAAAACATCCTCATTGAAAGTAGTTGTTCTACTCCAGAAACTTTGTTGTTGTGGCTGCCACAAACTATGTTGAATTGGTTGAGACTCTATGACTGTTGGGCCTGTGTACTCAGCAGGGATTCTGGGATTCTGGGATCCACTGTGCCTTGGATTGGGCCAGCCACGGTTCATGATGGGGATGGTACTTTTGCAAATGTTTTGCAGACCAGGCGTTTGGGGAAAAACTGTTAGGGAGTCGAGTTCTCTTGAGAATCTTCAGTGCACTGATAAGACACCTGTTTGTGCAGCTTGGGATAGAAAGACGGAATGCATTAATTGGCAACCCAAGGCCTTTCCTTTGAGCAATGGTTTTAATTGCCAAGTAAGGGAGCGGTGTGTGTGAAATCTAGTTTTGATATTGCAGCTTGAATCTTAAGAGTCAAGACAACTCATGCAATAGCTTCCATGTATCTTCAGCTCCTGCTTTAAGCTTCATGTATCTCAAGTCTCCTGTTTCCTGGGCTCAAGTACTCAAGTTGGGACTTTGACTTTCTTGAAAAACTTTTGTTTTTACAGCCTGCATTTTGCCTTGGGCATGTAGAACATTTCCTTGGATTATTGATTGGATTTTTATATTGCTTTTTCTATATTTTGCTACTGCTTATTTTACTTGTTATTTGCTTCAATAAAAGACTATATTTTCCAGCTAGCGTTGTGTGTTTGGGTTCTAAGGGCTCAGGTATCTATGCTGGTGTGCGACAATGACAGTGGTTCTCAAACTTTTTTGGCGTATTGCCCCCTTTCCAGAAAAAAATTTGCTCACCGCCCCCTTCCTTTCCTCAACTCCGCCCACGCCATACAGCCCCATTGGTGTGTGCGAAGTTGAGGAGAGGAAGGGGACGGGTGCTGTGCAGAGCCCGCCCCCTTCCTCTCCTCAACTCCGCCCACGCCAACGGGGACAAGTGGCAACCCAATGCCAGGGTAACACCACCGCCCCCTTACTGGGCTTCAGTGCCCCCCAATTTCATTGGAGGCTGTTACCGCCCCCCTGGAATGCGCAACTGCCCACCAGGAGACAGTAGCGCCCACTGCTCTATGAGATACTCATTGAAAAACTATAGCAAAATGTGCTGCAGGATGTCGCACAAAACAAAGTTTTTGCAATTTAATAAACCTTTTCAATTTTTTATGGCACAACCAATTAGGAAATAACATTTATAACCCCAGGAACAAAAATCATGTTACATAGTGTAATATATGTACATGAACAGTCCAGTTGTTATGGTAGCATCTCTGACCCTATTCGGAAGTAATGCCATTCTTTGTAGTCCTGACTCAGCTTTATGTGTGTTTATGACCATTTTCCCTTGTTTGGTAGTTCACAGATTAAAGCATAATTGTGAGAAATAAAGAAATCACTTCTGAGAATCCAACTGAGGATGAAGCAACTATTAAAAAATTCTTGTGTACAGAGGAGGACAACACATGGACCACTTAAGGGCATTTATACTGATGTGCTTAAAGTGTATATATGATAGTCCTGTAGCAGTCATGTCGATAGGGTGGTTTAGGTAACCATGACACTCAAAGCAGTTCTGAAAGAGCTTACTAACTTCTCTGAGCAGTTAAAAATCCACATCCCTCCTTTAATAAGTAAATAAATATGTTCTTTTCGCTTTGTTCACGTTGTAATATGCGTCCATTTCACCTATACTTTCTCTCTGTTGCAGCATTAGCCATTATGTTCTTGTGATGTCCATCACCATCTTCTTGATGCTCTTAAGTGGATTGGCCCAGCTGCTCACCACAAAGAGACTAAGCCCTTGGGAAGACACGAAGCACCATTTGTTGTGACGGATGACTGAGATGTCCATATTTTGGAATCTTCACCTTTCCAGAGGGGACACATACAATTGTGAGATTGGCAGCTAGAAACTTCTAAAGAACCTGGAGCTACTGACTCCCATTCTCTTCGGAATTGAATCTTGTTTTGGTCAGTTTTCAAGAAGAAGGGGAAGGAACATAGCCATAAGCCTTCTGCCAAAACCTGAATAACTTTAATGAGCTATTTTAGTGTTAAAGATGAGTTCTGTCTGGGGCTGAGATGGGTGACAGGTAAGGAAATGGGCTCTGTAACCTTGCCTGAAAGTGCCAAGGCCTCAAAACCCGTGCCTGCCTTTGGACCAAATAATGAATGGACTGATGTGCAAAAAAAACACATCTGTGTGCTCTGAGATTTACTACAGGCAAGGTTTCTCTCTTCCAAGGCATTGACCAAGTTTAATGAATTGTGTTTAATGAGCGAAGACTAAAACTTGAATTCTACGGTTTTATAGAGTGAAAGAGAGGAAGCATGACTTCTTGGGCACTTTATAATTTCTTCACCTCAGGAAAGTGATTATGGACTAAACATAATATGATTACAGAAAAGAGAAACAATACATTGAGATACAGGATTGCAAAACGTACAAACTGACCTTCGCAAAAAACTTGGGTCATTAAAATTTTATAACAATCTGAATGATTTTATTTGGAATGAAGCACTGAAATGCTGCAAAAAATGGGTCCATAAAATGGACATAAAATGTTTTAGGTCTCACATGATCAGTATCAGCTTTCACATGGTTAATATATTGACCCAAAGGGTCTGCAGTCGAATCCTGATAATTCCACTGAATGTTTCCAGTGGGTTGCCGTTGTTGCTCATATTGACTCTTGACGGGTTTAGGGCTGCTTACAAGTAAAGGTGCCTAGAGCTATCTCTTTTTTCTTAATGGATTGTCTCTGAAGGAAAAATACAGAAAACTCCAAAGGATGTGGTGGGGAAACCTTGCCACCAGTAAAAGAACCTTGTGCATATAGTCCTGTGATTGAAGCAGGACTGTTTCACCTGAAAAACTAAGTTTGAAAACACCTTAAAATAAATTATATAGAGAAAATAGAGTATTGTTGACATTATATAATTTTATTTTGTCTTCTTTGAAATTGTTGCAAAGTGCTTCTCTCAAAGAGCAGGATGTGGGCAAACATAGCAATCCCATGGTACCCCTTCTAATATTTATTTGAATTTGATTGTGAGATGTTTTGTGCCTCATTATTAATTTAGTGATAGCTAGAAAGTTCTTTGAAAGTTCTTTCTTCTCGCCTTATTGGGAAATAAATCATGTTTTGAAAGAAAATGTTGCATGTTAATTTTACCTTGTGCTGCTGTTCAATGCTTCATTTTTAATATATTAGACTAAAAACATACCTCAAACATCAGCATCAAAATATATTGTTTGCCATGTTTATATCTTGCCTACACCACTTCATGAGGCTGCCTAATAATCTTTGTTGGCCAAGTTAGAGTGAAAAACAGTGATGTGTGCCAAAGCAGACGCCTCTTAAAGAGCCAGACCCAGTAAAGAGTTAACAAAAGAGTTTATTGTCCACAAATCTCTGTGCTTAAAAGCACTCAAAAGTACTAAAAGCACTTGAAAGTCAGTGAAGTGTAACTCAAAAAACAGCCTAACCGGCATCCAAATAAACAGTCCTTGTAGATCACAAACAAACAGGGAAAAACACAAACAGAGCAGGAACAAAAGCGAAGTCAAATAGAAGTCCTGGGTCATCACTGCTGGGCCGTCCTTAAGTGGTGAGCAGCAAGTGTAGTCAAGGAAACTGGATCAAGCAGAGGGGGAAGGCAAACCAAGGTCCAGACAGGAGCTAATGCAGGGGGATAATACACAACGTAACCCCTACAAACACCCCACTTTGCACCCCCTCCATACTGTACCCCACTCTTGCAGGCAGGCAGCATCTGGCATTCACAGTAGATCAAAGGAATTCAAACCACGCCAAACGTGGTACGGGCAGCAGCAGCGACTAAACATAAAAGCACAACAGCGAAATCCCCAAACTCTTCCCACAAACCCCAGCTGGAGCAGCAGCATCCCAGCCTCGAAAAGCAAAGCAGTTTCCCAACACACGTTACTCCATACAGGAATCAAGATTCACAGGATACAGCAATTCAAAGTCACAAGTCCCAAACGCAACACCTTGCCAGCCGCAAAGTGAAGCGCCCAAAAGCCCGCAGTAGACTCAAATCAAGGAAAAGCTTCATGAGAGCCACCGCTCCTCTTAGTGTTTCCCCGGAAACAGCAAGAGTATCCCTCTGGGCAGCTAAACCAGGAAATCCCGATTGGATGGTCTCCCACAAGAGTCTTCCTCCAGGAGCAAACCAAGAATTGGCAACTTGGAAGTCCCTGAACAGACTCAGAAATTGAGTGGGCAGATGAAAAGACAACCTGGCAAAATGGCACTACCTAATAGAATCCTCCACCTTGTGCGATTGTGGAGCAGAACAGAACTCTGCATCTGTACACTTGTCCGCAATGCCCTGCCTCATGAACAGAGGAAGAATTGTTTGAGGCTACAGACAATGAAGTTGCTGTTGCCCATTTTGGGTCAAAAGATATTTAGCTGCTTGTGTTCTTTCTATTTTTATCAGTTTTATACTAATTTATGCAATGCTTTTGATACAAAATAAATAAGATTTGTACCATGCTAATTTTCCTGCTGGAGAATTCAGAAAACTATACACTCAGCAATTGCAAGATGGCTGTCTGGCTGGAAGAGACGATGTCATAGCTCAAAGCCCACCTGAAACACTTCAGCTATTCAGAGAAGCAGCGATGGCTGAATAGGAACAGAGGAAGGAGGCCTATAAGAAGATAAGTAATATTATGAAATGCAAACGGTAGGGCTTTGCCTCATGAAAGATTATGACAGCTGGACCACAAACCCCATCCAAACCACAAAGCACAAAAATGTGAGTGTAGAAAGACATGTAGGAAGTAGCACAACCAAATACTCCAGTTGCTAAAACAACACACTTGGCTCAAAATTTTTCAACATTTCTTGCCACATAGTTTGCCCACACAGGAAATGGCCTCTCACTTGCAATGATAGACAGAAAGCAACTTGTAGTATATCAGCCTCATCCTACTGCATGAAAAGTATTTAGCCTCTTAAGTGTAGCATGCTATGCCACATTATTATCCATTATCCTCTTTGAAGTCTTCCTGCTCACGTAGGAGAGAATAATATTCCAGCATCTTCTTAGGTTGGGTTGCTGTAAGTTTTTCGGGTTGTATGGCCATGTTCAAGAAGCATTCTCTCCTGACGTTTCACCTGCATCTACGGCAGGCATCCTCAGAGGATGAGAGCAGAAAGTCAGGAGAGAATGCTTCTGGAACATGGCCATACAGCCCAAAAACCTTACAGCAGGGCTGTCCAACTGGTGGCCCCTGGGCCGTATACGGCCCCCAGCCCCTTCCCCACGGCCCCCTACCCTCCTGCAAGATATCTGCTTTTTAAGATTTTTTTAAAAAAAATTAAAATATTTTTTTGGAATATTTTTTTGAATATTTTTATTTATTTTTTTGCGGCGGGGGTGAGGGCGGGGCAGGGAGGAGGAGCAGGCTCTCTTCCTCCTCCTACTTCCCTCCCTCCCCCCCCTCTCTCCCTCCCTCCTTCTCTCTCTCTTTCCCCCTTTCATTCCTTCCCCCTTCCACCACCTGAAGGAAAGAGGGAAGGAGAGAGAGAGTGCACGAGCGAGAGGGGGCGTGGCCAGAGCGAAAAAGGGGCGGGCCGAGTTTGGAGCACGCAGGGGGGTGCTCAAGGGACTGGATGGCCCTTGGAGGTCTCCTATTCTAGGAACCCATTGTAATTATTATTATTATTATTATTATTATTATCATCAGAGGCTGAATGGCCATCTGTGAGGAATGCTTTGATTGTGTTTTCCCCTTATGGCAGAAGGAGATTGGACTGGATGGCCCTTGGAGGTCTCCTATTCTAGGAACCCATTGTAATTAATATTATTATTATCATCATCATCAGAGGCTGAATGGTCATCTGTGAGGAATGCTTTGATTGTATTTTCCCCTTATGGCAGAAGGAGATTGGACTGGATGGCCCTGGATGGCCCTTGGAGGTCTCCTACTCCAGGAACCTGTTGTTGTTGTTGTTATTATTATTATTATTAGCAGAGGCATAATATTCATTCTGCCTTATCATTCAGGGTTATAGGCCTGTGTGGAAGGGCCCTGGCTTCTTATTTGACTTCCTTTCCACACATCTGAATAAAATCCCATGTTATTTGCTTTAAACCAGATTATATGAGTGTGGACTCTGATAATCCAGTTCAAAGCAGGTATTCTGGGTTATATGGCTGTGTGGAAGGGCCCTGAATCCACACTGCAATATAATCCAGTTCAAAGCAGGGACTGGGACTTGAGACTGGGATTTTGGTGTTCATCTCTATCTCCAAGTCAAAGCCCCGGTGTCCTCCACAGACACCTCCAAGGCGGGGAGAGGGCGGAGCCGAGGAGGGGGCGGGGCAGAGGTGGAGCCAGGGAGGGGACGGAGCCTGGGCGGAGCCGGGGAGGGGGCGGAGCTGGGGTGGAGCCGGGGGGGCGAGCCGGGGCGGAGGCAGACCCTTCGGCCCCCAGGTCATCAGTAACTGGAATTCCGGCCACAGGTCCGGTAGAAGTTGGACAGCCCTGCCTTACAGCAACACAGTGATTCCAGCCATTAAAGCCTTTGACAACACATTTGCTTAGATTATCTGACTTGGATAAAGAAAGTTGCATTTTCTATTACATGTAAAAGAAATTAAACCATATTTTACAGAAGTATGCTCTAAATCAGTGTTTCTCAAACTCTGCTCCTCTAGGTGTTTTCGACTTCAGTTCCCAGAAACCCCAGGCAGTTTATCAGCTGTTAGAAATTGTGGGAACTGAATGAACATTTCTAGCAAACATTGGAAGATTTACAATAACCAGTAATTACCTTTATTAGAGACTCAGATGCAGTAAAGTATGTAAAATTGTTACTAAATTGCTTTTTGCTTAACCGTATTCTGTTCAATTCTTTGTTGCTGCTCATTCACTATCGGCAGACCAATTATCAAATGTCTTACAGCATTTAATACAGCAAGGACAGAAGCATTTAGTGGTAGGTTAGGGTTGTAACTTTAATTGGGTGCACACTACACACGCTCACTTACTCTAGTCTAAATGTTGGTGATTTCCATTTACTATTGTGTGTACAACATACTGACCATCAATAAATCCATCTACACTGGCAATTTAATCTTAGAAAGTGACAGAAAGGACCCCATACCCTGAACGTGTCCATCTCAGGTGCAAATATAAAAAGTAAAACAATATGTATTCTAGGACAGAGGGCCTGACCAGACAGTACCTTTATCCCAGGAGCTCCTGCATCAAAATGGAGGGTGGTCATCAAAGTGAAGGGTAGCGAGTGCACCCTGAAAACGCGGGTGCACTCGCTACAAACAGCAAAAACTCTTGAGATTTTGAGGTGCCAGAATATCTTGGTTCTGGCCAGAAAATGTGGATATTCTAATCTCTGTATGTCCTTGCATTGGGAAAATATGGGATTTTCAATGTTGGTTTGTTCCTGGGTTATACATGCCGGTTCCTGATTTATTGTATTCTAAAAACATGGGAACAGTTGACTAGAGGGTGAAAACTTTATCCGGGCAAGAGAAACTTTGTCCTCCACACGTTTAATGAAATTTGTGACACACAAACAAAGGTTTGCCATGTAATCAACTTTCTCCATGTTTTTATGATAAAAGCAATGAGGAACAGACATGTATAATGCAGGAACATCACCCTGTAGTTCCCAGGTTCAAGTAAATGGCCAAACTTGTCTGCACAGATGGCATGCAGCCTCTATAATCCACCTTCACGTGGGCAGACTTGGGCCAGACAGGGCAAGCGTTCTCGGCAGTTGAGTAAGACAAGTTCAGGGCTGATGTTCTTATTAATTTTGGGTCTGCCAGTAAGTTTTTGCAGGATGTTATTGCGTGCAGCTACTTTGTGCTTGGTGTTCATGCAGTGTTTCCTATATGTTAGTGTTCAGTGAAAGGTGACACCAAGATATTTAGGATGGAAACAACGTTCCAGCTCTTGACCTTTCAATTTCCTGTTGGCTTCACGGTTCCGTAAGTGGAAAGCACACACTTGTGTCTTGGCAGGGTTGGGCTTCAGGTGGTTATCTTTGTAATGCTGGAGAGATCTTTCAAGATATTGTAAGTTGGATTTTGACTGTTTCAACGACTTTTGCTTGTGTTGTTAGGCCAAGGTCATCAGCATATATAAAGCTCTTTGTGAGTGGTGGCTGTGGCTGATTGTTAGTAAAGATGTTAAGCAAGGTCGGTGCAAGAACACTGCCTTGAGGTAAGCTATTCTTTGGCCTCCTCCACCTACTTTCCCTTTGGGTCATTGCTGACCTGGTGGAATCCATCCACATTATTGATATTCATGTAATTTCTTGATTTGGTCATTAGTACCTCTGCATCACCAATACTGGTTGTATTAATTATGTAAACGCCCTGAAGAAGCTGTTGATATTTGTTAGCGAAACGGGATTTGGGATCCTCCATAAAGTTCTACATCACCCGTTGGCGTTGCCATCACGGCTGTGGGAGCAGCGAGCCCCGCAGCTGGGCTTGTACTGCAATAGAACTGGCACTCATGTATTGGTGCTTGGGCAGTTGAATGTTTACTGCGTGGACTTCACAGCATCTGGCTGTGATCCTAATAAATATATATTTTGATATGTTTCTACAAATCCGTGTGGAACTGGTACGTTCATTGGATTAGTCCTGGCATCTGCCCACTGCCTTCTTGGGTGGGCCCGAGAACGTGTGGGGTATCTGCATTTCTGCCCACGTGGGGTCATTGGATCCTACGAGATACAGGCCAAGCCCTTGATGGACACATCCGCAGCACCGTTCACTAGCCTGGATCCTCCACTGCGGCGTTTGTTTGGGGGGCCCTTGGGGGGGTGTGCATTTGTGCACTCAGCATTTAGGGGCATTCCCCCCGCCTTTCTCTGGCTTTGTTCCGGCTTTGCCTGCTCGTCAGCTCCAGGGAACCTCCCCCCATTATGTCTTCCCATTGCGGCATCATCTGTGTGCTTCATTTGACCCCGCCCAGGGATTCCCCGATGCCTCCCTGTTCACCACTTCCGCATTGCCCGATAACGTCACCAGCCGGGGACGCGCCGGATACTATACGTCATCATTATTGGACCATCATTGCAACAGGAGTTTCCTTGTCGCTGGACGGCGTTTCGCCGCATCCAGGGACTACGAGGGAGGCCCGCGGTGGCGGCGGAGCTTCACCTGAGCCGCACCGCGCCGCCGCTGTCTCCCCTTTTCTCCTGCCTTATGGACTCCCTCACGAAGGGTATTTACTATTTACATTTGACGCTGTATGTTTACCGGGGATCTATACGTTATTGCTGACTGCCTTACATTTCTTTTGGGGGTCGAGGCTGGTGTTTAATACATAGATGCACAGTGCTTATTTTTGGATTATACCTATAGGAACGGATTGCGTTGTGGGCATTAATTTTGGACCCTGTACCATGGGGACATTGTCCCTTAGGGCAGTCTTTGGTGCCTTCTGCACTGACTTGTACCATACCCAATAGCGTGGGGAGCCAGCAACATTTGGTCTGGATAGCACTGGTATATATATCACTACTCCACTTCCGCATGGGTTGGACATTTGTCCTCTTGATATATGTATATATTGCTTTGGGTTTTTCTGCTATTTGTGTGGTCTAATATGGTAGACTTTCTGCAACGTTACCCTATGTTGCACTGTGTCGTAGGCATTACTTTTAAACATTGCTTTTTGCACCTTCCTCACAATACATATCTCTACATTGTTTATAATTGCGTTTGTAATAGCATAGCCCTCTGAACTTTTTTAATGCCCATATCAAATACTCCTGTTCATTCTCCCTTTTAGCAAGCTCCTTTCACAAATGTGCTTGCCTTTATTTATTGCAAATATAGAGTAAGTGGCTGTTAGACCAGATCAGCACATCACTTCTTCTAGCAGTAGCCCTTCCCCTGGACCATGTATTCTTAAACAGCGCACACAATTCCTGCGAAAAACACACGAGCAAACTATGAACAGCTCAGATAAGGCAAGCAGTCTTAACAAAATGACACAAACTTATCTTGTTTTGTCTTTTTCATCACATCCCCACAAAACCTCCCATCCCCTTGTGAATGCAAAGTACAAAGCTCTTTCTCACGAAGGAGGTAGGTTTTGGTTAAGAGCTCCAGATGAATCGATTCAAGTAGCTCCAAAGGTTGTAGGGGTAAGGAAGAAAATTCAGCACTAGAGTACATTTAAGCCTAAATTCTGAACAATAAACCAGCTACGATGTCAGATTGATAGAAGGAGAAAATAGTATAACCATGTTGTGTAGGACCTTCAGAAATTTTCTCCCAAACATATGAAGCAAAGTTGAAACTAGTTAACACCTCCCTTGAGCAAGGAGTGTTTCCAGAGGGACTGAAAGAGGCAGTGGTCACTCCATTGCTGATCTGTCGGTCCCTTCCAACTACCGCCCAGTATCGAATTTGTCGTTCCTGGGCAAGGTGGTTGAAAGGGCAGCAATGGAGCAGTTGCAGTCCTACCTAGATGATGCAACTTGGCTAGATCCCTTCCAGTCCGGCTTCCGTTCAGGGCATGGGACTGAGACGGTGCTGGTCGCCATCACAGACAAGCTGCGTTGCCAACTTGATCGAGGCGGATCGGTGCTGCTCATGTTATTGGACCTCAGGCAGCATTTGATACTGTCGATTTCGATCTTTTGACCCACCGCCTTGCCGGGGCTGGAGTGAGGGGGACAGTCCTGAACTGGTTGTCCTCCTTTCTCCGGAACCGGTCAGAGCAAGTGAGAAAGGGTGAGGTTGTCTCAGGGGGCGCCCCCCTTCTTTGTGGGGTGCCTCAGGGAGCAATTCTCTCCCTTTATTGTTTAACATCTACGTCCGACCACTTGCTCAGTTGGTACGCAGCTTTGGGCTGGAGTGTCACCAATATGCGGATGACACCCAGCTCGTTCTGGGGATGGAGGGCCGGCCCGACTCCGTACCCGATAATTTCCATCGTTGCCTTGAAGCCGTTACTGGATGGCTGTGAGCCAGTAGGTTGAAGGTGAATCCGGCTAAGATGGAGATCCTGTGGCTGGGTCGTCTGGGTATGGGAGAGATCCAGCTTCCAACCCTGGACGGTGCGACACTATGTCCGTCGCCAACTGTTAAGAGCCTCTTGACTCTCAACTGTCGATGGAGAAGTATATCTCCATCGCCAGCGGAGTAGCTTTCCACCATCTCTGGCAGGCAAGGAAGCTGTCACCCTACCTGTCCCGTCATGACCTAGCCACAGTGGTCCAAGCCACGGTCATCTCAAGATTGGACTACTGTAATGCTCTCTACATTGGCCTTCCTTTGTCGGTGATCCAGAAGCTTAAGCTGGTGCAGAACGCTGCAGCTCAGCTGTTGGCAGGCTTACCATCTTGCTGCCACATTATGCCCATTCTGCATGAACTGCCCTGGCTTCCAATTGAGCATCGGATCACCTTCAAAGTGCTGGTTTTAACCTTTAAGGCCTTGAATGGTCTGGGGCCAGTGTACCTAAGGGACCGCCTCTCCCTTTATTGTCCCATAAGACCACTGCGATGCCAAGCTGTAAAACCCTTCACCTGACTTCAACACGGAGGAGAGCCTTCAGTGTCATCGCTCCAGTACTTTGGAACGATATTCCTCCCGCAATTCGTGCATTGTCTGACTTACTAGCCTTCCGGAAGGCTTGTAAGACCTTTCTGTTTGTACAGGCATTCGGTCAGTAAATAACCCCAGGCCTTTACTATGTAGCCATAGGCCATGGGAGTAATTTCTGGTGCCCGTGCACTATTGTATAATTTTAATTGTATAGTTTTAATCTTGTGTTTTTAATCTATATTTTATGGTCTTTTTAACCCTTGTAAGTCGCCCCGAGCCTGACGGGAGTGGCGACGAATAAACTTAAATAAATAAATAAATAAATAAAGCAGACTACAACAAAGAAACAGGATGACCTCTAGGACATTGCCATCTCTCTTCCTACTAATGTGTGTACTATGTAAACACATGGATTAGCAAAATGGGTTTGGTTCCCACTCTGTCTTCTCTTTAGTTCTATAACATTATTTCCTAAGATTAATTTGCTAATTCCATTTTCTTTGTTTTAGCTGGGTTACGTGCCAGCAACCTCAGTTGACTCCCTCTGACCATTTTATTAACTCTATTACTAGCAAACATATCTCAGGGCTATTTTATGTGTTCTCTACCGAAGGTCCTGATTGGCTATGTTATTCCTGGACGTCCTCAGGGTGAGAATTAGCAAAAGCCTTTGGGACGTCTTGTTTTGGAAATTCTCCAGGAGTAGAACTGAAAGCATTCAGCGAGTTAAGCATCCTTCCATAGTCTATGTGATTGTGTTGTGGAATCACGTCCCTCTTCGTTTTGCACATAAACAGTGTAGTTTACTCTAAGGCTAAGGCAATTAGTGGTAAGAACGGGGACGCCAATCCCCTTACTCTCACTCTTTTGCTGGAAGGGAACGCATTATCCTAATTGTAATAGAGAGACTACTCAGTTTTGTTTATCTGCGAACATACAGATGGAGAACTTTGAAAACCTGAATCTTGCAAAAAAAAACCCCCTGCTCCTTTTGATTTGAATTCCTTTGCGAATTCATAGCGCAATAGTAATAAACTTAATAAATAAACTTTTTTTTACCCCGCCACCATTTCACCGAAGGGACTTGGGTCAGATGGCAAGTAGAAATCTGATTCACAGAACAAAGGGTATTTAGCAGCATTCTGGAAATGAATTTCTATTCTAGCAAGTGTTTTCTGTACCATCATCTCTATGGAGAACCCTGTCCTACACTGATTCCTTAGCCACAAAATTAGGCTGTAAATAGTTCTGAATCACATCTAAAAGTATTCAAAGAATCTAGGCCAGTGGTTCCCAGCCTCTGGTCCGCGGACCACCTGTGGTCCACAAGAACTAAAATATCGCCACTAAACATGAAAAATGTTAAACCTTTATACATTCCAATGAATGCATTGCTGTGCAGGCAGCGCAAGCAAGTAGGACATCGGGCGAGTGCAGGAGGGAAGAGGGAGGGCAAGCGATAGATGTCACATGTCATATACTCACGCCAAAAGCAACAAAGAGGGAACCACTATAATGTACAGGTTCGCATGCACTAATAAGGTGGAGTCGAAGTTAGTAAGCATATATATGAAAAACGATTGCAAGTTATCAAACAAATGTATTATAAATATGTAGTCGCAAAGCACATGATATATCTAATAACAATAACAAGGGCGTACAAAGACATTCATGAATCAAACACCGTTGTCTCTTATAGTAAATATAAGAGGAAAGTTCAAAAGCAAACCTTTGTTCAAGGTAAATAAAGCTGGTCTGAATGTCCAGGATCCGTGTAGGCAATATAAGTCCCAAATAGTCGTGGAACAAGTTCGTGGCAAGACGAGGGGTCTGTTGTAGATCCACCACGGGATATACTCACGCCACCCAGCATCAGTTGGGTCTTGCTCTCCAGTACTTTTACTGACCATGTCCGCAATATTCATATTAATTTTTCACTTATTTAATGATGATTGAAATGAATTTCAATTGTTTTGAAAAAGACAATATAGCTTTTGTTTGTTACGCTTATACTCGGTTGCATCCAGGAAGAACTCATTGAATTTCAAAGTGATAGAAACTGCAAGGATTTGTTTGAATCTGATTCTCTTGAGGGCTTTTTGGTGTAAGTAATCAATTTTTATACCAAAATTTGAGGAATTGCCTTGCACTATCTCAGGGCTGTCCAACTTCTACCGGACCTGTGGCCGGAATTCCGGTCACTGGTGACCTGGGGGGCCGAAGGGTCTGCCTCCGCCCCGGCTCCGCCTCCGCCCTGCCCCCGGCTCCGCCCCTCCCCTTAACATAAGGGGAGAGCGAGAGAATGGAACACAATGGGGGCATAAATAAACAATTCCATATATGTAATATTAACATAAGGGGAGCCCCCTGATTCAGCCTACCTTCCCAAACGCGCAGGATCCAGGAGAAGCCGATCCACGATTACAGGCCATGACCGACCAAGCCAGGCGCCGAAGAAGGTCTGTGTGGGCCGTAGGGATTCAGTAGCCGAGATTTCGGCAACAGGAGGAGTATTGCGAGACTCACGCGAGCCACACGGATTTCGTTCTCAACGCAGGCGTGATCTTGCGTTGAGAGCGAAATCCCGTGTGGCTCGCGTAGTCTCGCAATACTTGCTCCGAAACCCGGAAGTGGGTAATTTTTTAAATTATTTTTTTTTCTATTTTTATTTTTTATTAAAATGCTGAGGGGGCCGGAGGAAAGGGGCTAGGGGGCCGTGTACGGCCCTGGGGCCGCCTGTTGGACAGCCCCGCACCAGCTTATGCTCTTCTCCACAATGCAAACAAGGGTTTTCTGCTTTGGTGGGAATTAAAAACAAGTCCAGGAATCAATTGAAAGCAAATGATGATATGTGTGTAGCGTTGAGCAATTAATATTAGCCCAAGAATTACCCAACTTGTAAAGAAGATGCAAGCTCAACAGTCACGTTGATGCAAACTGAATTTAATTTTCTATTAAAATTAAATTAAGTCATGTTACTATTAATTCATGTTACTATTAAATTTAATGAATATGTTAAAAGTTTTGATTAAAGTTTATTTTTAGATTGACACAGTTTATTATTCTCGAACCTTGTGGTCCCTGCTAAGTACAAGAAAAAATCAAAGTGGTGCCTGGTCAAGAAAAGGTTGGGACCCGCTGCTCTAGGTAGAATAGGGCAGAGTTGATTTACCCACATTTGAGAAAATATGCCATCTCTGGGTGTTTTCTATGTCCTAAGGGTAATTCTATGGTATGCTTCCACCAAAGGCTGACCATGGAGTCGCAATGCTCACAGAAGTGTCCACTCAAGTCATGTCCTAGGTTCTCCAGTAAAACACTATAGTATGCTGCCACCAGAAGTTTGCTCAAGAGAATTCTTGAATTAGCTGGTTTCATGTATCTAGACAAACTCTTATAATATATTCCACCAGATGTGGAGGTTGTACTATACCAGGGCTGTCCAACTTCTACCGGACCTGTGGCCGGAATTCCAGTTACTGATGACCTGGGGGGCCGAAGGGTCTGCCTCCGCCCCCGGCTCCGCCCCTCCCTGGCTCCGCCCCTCCCCGCCTTGGTGGTGTCTGTGGACGACACCGGGGCTTTGACTTGGAGATAGAGATGAACACCAAAATCCCAGTCTCAAGTCCCAGTCCCTGCTTTGAACTGGATTATATTGCAGTGTGGACTCAGGGCCCTTCACACAGCCATATAACCCAGAATATCCAGGCAGGAAACCCCACAAAACCTGCTTTGAACTGGATTATATTGCAGTGTGGACTCAGGGCCCTTCACACAGCCATATAACCCAGAATATCCAGGCAGGAAACCCCACAAAACCTGATTTGAACTGGATTATATTGCAGTGTGGACTCAGGGCTCTTCCACACAGCCATATAACCCAGAATACCTGCTTTGAACTGGATTATCGGAGTCCACACTCATATAATCTGGTTTAAAGCAAATAACATGGGATTTTATTCAGATGTGTGGAAAGGAAGTCAAATAAGAAGCCAAGGCCCTTCCACACAGGCCTATAACCCTGAATGATAAGGCATAATATTCATTCTGCCTCTGCTAATAATAATAATAATAACAACAACAACAACAACAACAGGTTCCTGGAGTAGTAGACCTCCAAGGGCCATCCAGGGCCATCCAGTTCAATCTCCTTCTGCCATAAGGGGAAAATACAATCAAAAGCATTCCTCACAGATGACCATTCAGCCTCTGATGATGATGATTATGATAATAATAATAATAATAATAATAATATTAATTACAATGGGTTCCTAGAATAGGAGACCTCCAAGGGCCATCCAGTCCTACCTCCTTCTGCCATAAGGGGAAAACACAATCAAAGCATTCCTCAGCCATGTTGAATCAAACTTGGCAGATTAAACTCTCATGAGAGCAACAGAAAGTACTGAACCTTGAGTTTGGGAGTTGTAGTTCTCCTCCATCCAGAGAGCACTGTGGACTCAAATAATGATGGATCAGGACCAAACTTGGCACGAATCCTCAGAAGAGGAGGAAGCCGGAAAGGGAATAGATGAGCACCCCCCCCACGCGCTCTGAACTCAGCCCCGCCCCTTTTTCACTCTGGCCACGCCCCCTCTCGCTCAGTGCACTCTCTCTCCTTCCCTCTTTCGTTCAGGTGGTGGAAGGGGGAAGGAATGAAAGGGGGAGAGAGGGGGGGGGAGGGAGGGAAGTAGGAGCAGGAGGAAGGGAGCCTGCTCCTCCTCCCTGCCCCGCCCCACCCCTCACCCCCCTGCCACAAAAAAATAAATAAAAAATATTCAAAAAAATATTCAAAATAATAATAATAAAATGTTTAATCTTAAAAAGCAGATACCTTTCAGGAGGGTAGGGGGCTGTGGGGAAGGGGCTGGGGGCCATATATGGCCCACGGGCCGCCAGTTGGACAGCCCTGTACTATACCATTGATTTTCAAAGTGGGCGGTACCACCCCCTGGTGGCCGGTGAGCTGATCCAAGGGGGCGGTGGGAGGCTCAGGGGAATTTGGGGGGGCGGTGAACCCCCTTAACGGGGCGGTGAACGATTGGCCATTTAGGAGGGGTCGCGCGGCCCTCTTCTTTGGCCTTGCCCCTTTCGCTTTGACCTGCATATTAGATATTTGGATTATAATTCGTAAGAGTAGCAAAATTATTTATGAAGTAGCAATGAAAATAGGGTTGGGGGTCACCACAACATGAGGAACCTTATTTAGGGGTCATAGCATTAGAAAGGTTGAGAACTACTGCATTAATGCATATATCTTTCTGTTTAATTGCTATTAAATTAAAAATAATAATTTTTAGGGGGGAGGTGAGTAAAAAAAATTCTGGAAAGGGGGCAGTAGGCCAAAAAAGTTTGGGAACCACTGTTCTATACAATCCAAAACCAAATGACTCTTAGCCTTGCCCAGCTAGATTCAATGTGATTTCAAGTACAGATGCGGGCAAGTAGGTCTCCATCTGTCAGATCTCCAAGTGACTGGGAGTAGACCAGAAAGGCTTGATAAAAATGACAAGAAAAGTTCATCCTCACCATCACCCAAAATGAGATTATTGAGCTCTAGAAAGCAGCAAAAAAAAATCTTGTGGTAGCTCTGGTCATGATTAGGCTAAGGTTCGTGATGAGGACATCCCATTGGAGGTACTATAAGTAACTGGATAAAAGTCAGTTGTGACTAATGCGGTGGAATTCAGTAACTACTCATTCTGGTTGGAGCAGAGCCTCTGAGCCTTCTTAAAAAGCTCCCAAACAAAAATAGGCCTGTAACGGCCAATCCAAACTTGGCAGGTTGAATTTTAAGTAAATAAAATACAAGCAATACTTGGGAGTTATCAAGCAGGTCTTTTGTGTTTTTGTTTGAAGCAGTACTGCAGAGATGTTATGTTTACACAGCAAATAAGCATGCAGGAAAAACAAGGGAGTGTTGCCCAAGCAATGTTCCTTCCACGCAGACCAGTTCTGACCATACAAAACAGTGTTCCTCCTCTAAGACATCAGAAGAACAGTCTCGACTAAGAAAATAAGATCATATTTGCAAAAGTGTGGATTGCAACTTTAAAAATTCTCTTTTTGATGTGCTTAAACTCTAACCTCTTTTTCCTAGTTGAAGATGTTATAAGACAGTGTTTTTCAACCTTTTTTGAGCCGTGGCACATTTTTTACATTTACAAAATCCTGGGGCACACCACCAACCAAAATGACACGAAATGACACTCTAACACAGTAATACATATAGTTAATATGTTTTTAAATGTATTTATACACTCAGTGTGAAACCTGGGCCTGTTTAGATGAACACAACATATATATGACTTCCTCTCACATACTTATACATGGCTATCATATCTTCTCTCAGCCTTCTCTTCTTCAGGCTAAACATGCCCAGCTCTTCAAGCCGCTCCTCATAGGGCTTGTTCTCCAGACCTTTGTGAAATTTCACCCTGAGTGAAACTTGCTTCCGGATAACTATGGATGTCATGAAGCTGTTATAAACAGTTTCTTGGGGGGGAGGCAACTCTCGCAAAATCCAGTCAAATAGTAATTAAAAAAAACATTTCCAAGCAGAGAGGCTCAATTTGTTTCTTGGAAACCTGTGAATGCTTCAGCCTCCCGATGCTCCCAGGTTCGCTCACTGCCCAATTCACCGATGTGGAGCTTCCGGCATTCAGCGGAGCCCTTCCTTTGCCTCAGGGAGGATCTTTGGGGAAGGAAAGAGGGAGAAAGAGCTGCTAGGAGGGGGAAGAGTGCCAATTTCCCACAGCACACCTGCTGATCGCTCACGGCACACTAGTGTGCCGCGGCACACTGGTTGGGAAACACCGTGCTAGATCATCACCAGTTGGTGCAATTGGTAGGTTATTGGTGTACCTTTTTTAAACAGGATTTTTTATAATATGATAACAATGACTGAAATCTCGGGGTTTACCCTGGCATGAGCAAAATACGTATTCATAGCTTAACAATGATGTTGTTGTTTCCAGACTTTCTGTTTAGCTTGCACAGCTTTTGCTTTCCTAATATTAGCAATGCAGTCTTTTCATGCAATTTCTTTTTCAATTTTAACCAAAAAAACATGGGTGTACAAACTAATTAAGCAGGGTCTCTGTATTTCATTTAAGTGTTACATTTCACTGTAAGCAGAGCTGTCTCTAGACATTTTGATACCTGAGGCAAAGGACAATGATGATGTTTCCACACCTTCAGTGCGAGTTCCAAGCAAATAAATGAATTTGACTAGCAGTTGAATTTTCTTTTAATATCGGTTGAAACAGGATGCCCCACTTATCTTAAAATGAGTTTAGAGACTATAGGACAGGCATACAGTTCTGTCCAACAGAAAAGATGGATTGGGGTACTAGTTGTGTCACCTTCCATTATCTGCTGCTTGAGGCAGTTGAATCATTTTGCTTAGTGGCATGGCTGCTCCTAGTTGTATGTAAGCAGATGGCAAGTTCAAATATTCACAGGCAGAAATATCTACAGTATAGCCTTCTTGCAGGGCTGTGCACCTCAAGTTAATATCCTTGCAGTAGTTACAGATCATGAGAATTGAAACACGCATACACAATTTGTGGACAGTGCTCCCAAAAATATCTAGGTCTGACTAAGATATTGTGTGATGTCAAACAAAACGTCTTTGCTATATTTCAAACCCAGCCAGACTGGCATCTGATTTTTATTTCAACATTAGGACAAGAATCTTCACTGTAGTAAACTAGTATAGAGCCAGGACCGGACGAAGGTAAAAAAATAGTAGTAAGCGAACCTTTCTTTGGCGTCCCCTGGGTCTTCATTGTGGTGATAATGGTGCATGCGCGCAAACAGCTAGTTTCGCACATGTGCTATTGGGACCGAGCGCTTCTGGTGGAGGGAGTAGCGAAACGCACTCCCAAGAGGATGAAAAGGAAGGGGGAACATTTTGCAGCCGGGGCAGAGCCTCCCGCCTCCGGCTGCAAAATGTTCCCTGGCTTGTCCTTTTTGGCCTCTTGGGAGTGCGTTTAGCAACTCCCTCCACTAGAAGCGCTCTGTTTTAATAGCACATACGCAAAAGTTTCACGCATGCGCCATCGGGTCGGAGCGCTTCTGGTGGAGGGAGTTGGTAAACGCAATCCCAAGAGGATGAAAGGGACAAGCCAGGGAACATTTTGCAACGGGGGCAAAGCCTCCTGTCCGCGCGCCGCCCGCCCGCGGCAATGGCACAGCATGATGCGCCGAAACTGGCGGCCGCAGCCGAATGCACCCTTGGCCACGTAGGCCCTGAAGCGGCCGCTTACTTTGCCTCCACTAAGATCCGCCCCTATATAGAGCACGCAGGGCAGGACACATGGCTCATACACCTCTACCTTCTCATGCCTTACTTCTTTCCTCAGCATCTGCAACTGACTTCACTCTGGTGAAAACTCTGTCTAAAGCAGTGGTTCCCAACCTGTGGGTCCCCAGGTGTTTTGGCCTGCAACTCCCAAAAATCCCAGCCAATTTACCAGCTGTTAAAACTTCTGGGAGTTGAAGGCTAAACAACCAGGGACCCACAGGTTGAGAACCACTGGGTCTAAAGGTAGGGCTGATCCTGCTCTCTGTAATGGCTGGTTATCTAGCAAGAAGCGACAGGATGAAGATATGCTTTGCTATCTTCACAGGGCGGATCTCTTTCTCTGGCATCTTGCCGGCATGGATATGGAGACTTGCATCATCTCCTTTCCTTGTGTATTGTCATAAGATTGTAAGCTGGAGAGCAGGTAGTTGTTTTCTTGGTTCCCCGCCCCCAAATATAAATATGACATGATATAAATAAATGGTTGTCATGATGATGATGATGATGATGATGATAGCAATTCACATACTAAAGTAGTGATTTTGCTGTGAACAGGATTCTTAGCACTGGCCTTAACTTCTGTCTTTGAACTATCATGATTGCTCATTGTTGTGATGGATTAGGCAATAAATGGTTCCTGATAGGAGAAAAATCTATTCAGTTGAGATGTGGCACTTGAGAGAAACTTCCCGAGGTTACTATGAATTGCTAAAAAGACAAATAATTGCTAGAGCAAATAGGCTTGAAGTTTCCATAGAAGCCAAGATGACTGAGGTTGTCATCTTTGGCCATATCATGAGAAGATATGACTCACTAGAAAAGATAATAATGCTTGTTAAGTAAAAGGTGGAGACCCCTGGTGGTGCAGTGGGTTAAACGGCTGAACTTGATTGATTGATTGATTGATTGATTTTATTATTTATGAGTCGCCCTCCACGTCAGTGCTCCGGGCGACTTACACATAAAACAGTTCAATAGTTAAAAGCTAAAAGAATAGGAAATTAATTAAAATTAATTAAAAACTTGTTGACCGAAAGGTCGCAGGTTCGAATTTGGGGAGCGGGGTGAGCTCCCGCTGTTAGCCCCAGCTTCTACTAACCTAGCAGTTAAAAACATGCAAATGTGAGTAAATCAATAGGTGCCGCTCCGGTGGGAAGTAACGGTGCTCCACGTAATCATGCCAGTCACATGACCTTGGAGGTGTCCAACACCGGCTCTTCGTAGCAAAATATTAAATCGTAGCAAAATATTAAAAATTATTGTAATCAATATCAATACAACCTGGCAGCCAACATGGTACAGTTCAGAGAGCTGAACTAGAACAATGGGAGGCCAGGGTTCAGATTCATGCTCAGCCATGGAAATCAACTGGGTGACCGGGTAAGTCACACTCTTTTGGTCTTAGAGCAGTGGTTCTCAACCATTGGGTCCCCAGGTGTTTTGGTTACAGCTCCTAGAAATCTCAGCCAGTTTACTAGCTGTTAGGATTTCTGGGAGCTGAAAGCCAAAACATCTGGGGACCCACAGGTTGAGAACCACTGTTTCATTTTGTTGTAATTATTTCATTTCATCCAATCCTTTAAAGCTATTTTCCCTTTTGCTCTGCACATGAACGGTTCTGGCCCAGATTATCTGTCCCGAACATATCTCCTGCTATGAACCGTCATGAAGCTTACGATCATCAGGAGAAGTCCTGCTCTTGATCTCACTACTCTTGCAAACTTGGTTGGTGGGGTTGAGAGACAGGGCCTTCTCGGCAGTGCCCCCCGTCGTCCCCCCCGTCTGTGGCGCTCTCTCCCTAAGGACATCAGCTTGGCCACCTCCCTCCTGTCCTTTAGAAGACAACTGAAGACCTGGCTCTGGGGCCAGGCGTTCAATTAGAGGACAGCGGCGATAGGAAAAGAAACTTTGGAGTTTAGCGACATTAGATTTTCCCGGCCTGATTCTGGTTTTACTGGCACGTTAACTGAATCTACTGATGACTTTGTATAATGTTTTCAATGGATTTTGCTGTTTTAATTGTAATTCTTACGGTATATATGTTGTTGGCATCATCTGATGCTTATGTGAGGCCGCCCTGAGCCCTCTTGTGGGGGGAAGGGCGGGGTAGAAATGTACGAAATAATAATAATAATAATTGCAGAAGATAACTTCCATCCTCTAAGACTTAGAGGAAGGCAATGACAAACTGTAACTAAAATGCACCCAAGAAAATCCTATGAAAGGACTGTGCACCTTCAAGTCAGAGGTGACTTGAAGGTACACAACAACAACAAAATAAAATTTACTGAGTTTGCTATGTTTTTTTTACTGCGGATGTGCCATTTTAAAACTCCAAACTATGTTTCATTAGGATAGAAACCATTTAGGTTTTGACTATTATAATAGAAGGTTTGCTCTCTGGTATCAGCTCAGATGACCCTTCGTTTGATGTTTTCTACATAGCTCGGTACATTTCATGGAATTTCAAAAGCCGCACAGAATCCTGAAATGCTTTGAATGGCATTATGCTTTGCCTGTGTGCTTTCCTCCCATAAAAGGGCAAAGGATGGGATCCAGAGCATTTTTAATTCATTGGCTTTGGTGCTGATTACATACTGTGAGTGATGGGCATTCGCAGCTTGTTTGAACTTGTAGCAAAGGGAATTAAGACAACAAACTATGTGACAAGAAAATGTTTGCCATTAACCAATGTCATAAGTTACTAAATTGGGGTCTAAGCTGGGGATGAAACCAAAAGAGACTATGTTTCATTCCTACGTAGAGTCATATCCTCTTTTTCAAAGTCCAGTTGGATTCAGATTTAGAGACTTATTTGGATCTACTGAAATCAGTGGAATTTAATATTAGACATTGGCCATGGGACTTAACATTAGTCACTGCCTGATTATTTATTTATTTATTTACCATATTTATATACCACCCCTCTTAGCCCGAAGGCGACTCGAGGCGGTTTACAGACGGCAGTCAATGCCCCCAAATAACATAAAATACAGTTTAAAACATTACATATAATATAAACCATATAAAAGCAATAAATCAATAAAAAGCCATGAAAACACAAGTCCTCAGCGTCTCATCACTAAAATCATTTTTCTGTTGTATCGTCCAATCATTCCATGGATCTGAATTAGTCAAACAGCCAGGTTTTGACTCTCTTTCGAAATGTTAGGAGGGAGGGGGCCGGTCATTTCATCCAATCCTTTATGCCTCAATTATTTTGTTTTCAAACTATAGTCCGGCTGCCCAACAGTCTGAGGGATTGTGATCTGGCCCTCTGCTTAAAAGGTTTGGGGAACCCTGTTTTAAGCTCTCCAAGAATGGACTAATCTCTTGCCTTTTGCCATTTTCTCAGAAAAGAGGATGGCTCTATTATTTTTTTTAAAAAAGATTTCAAGATGAAGTACTTTGGCCACATAATAGGAAGACAGGAAAGCTTGAAGAAGATAATGATGCTGGGGAAAATGGAAGGAAAAAGGAAGAGGGGCCGACCAAGGGCAAGATGGCTGGATGGGATCCTTGAAGTGACTGGCTTGTTCTTGAAGGAGCTGGGGGTGGGAGGAGAGCAATGACCAATCTTGATTAAATAGTGAAGAGTAGAGACATCACACTGGCTACGAAGATTTGCATAGTTAAAGCAATGGTATTGTTGCACCTCAGAACACAGGCAGTTCCTCCTAGATCACACACACCAGGCAGATGCAATGAATATAAATGTATTTAGAATAAAGAATAAAGAAATTGTTCAAAGAGTAAAATGAAGTTGTCAGCACAACTATAATATAGTCCAAAACGTTCTTGAATTGTAAATCCAAAAGGCTTGAAACCCTGAGAGTTCAAATCCGAGAGACAAGGCAAACCGCCCTTGCGGTTTGATCGTGGAACTTGAAGCCAGCCACTCCTGCGGCCTCCGTGAACCAGGAAACTAGGCAAGAGTCCTTCTGTAACACAACAACACACTGTGGGGTTCTGATCTGACTAGAAACTCAATCCGGGCACCAACTAATAAGGAAATCTAATTATATGTGCATCCAATGCACCCCCTATTCAGGCCCCAATCTTTCCCATTCTTCTGTGAAGAAATGGATATAAGCCCTCCTGTTAAATTCACTTCTCATTAGCCGGGTAATCCTTCCAGGTGCAGAACTCTGATCATGATGAAACTGATTCCTCCCAATAGTATCACATCCCAATCTTCATCCTGTTCATCTAGCACAGTGTGTTGTTGTGGAGTGAAAAATCTTTCCTGAGAATCAAGGTCACTAGAAAGCGTTCTCATTATCCAGTTCATACATTCTTTCCATGGAGTCATCAAAATCCTCTCCTGTAGTGTCTATCCCTGAAGCCAACCATTGTCCCATTCTAAGTCTTCCTCTGCAGACCCATTTGGGTCTGGCCACCCATCATCCTCTGGGACTCCTGGGGGCTGACTCTGACCACTAGGCAGGAACACCATGCTAGGCTGGGATACCACAGGCATTCCCCATTGTAACCTATGGATATGAGAGCTGGACCATAAGGAAGGCTGAGCAAAGGAAGATAAACTCTTTTGAGCTGTGGTGTTGGAGGAAAATTCTGAGAGTGCCTTGGACCACGAGAAGATCCAACCAGCCCGACTGCTCCTTGGAGGGAGGATATTGGAGTCGAAGATGAAGTACTTTGGCCACATAATGAGAAGACAGGAAAGCTTAGAGAAGACAATGATGCTGGGGGAAATGGAAGAAAAAAGGAAGAGGGGCTGACCAAGGGCAAGATGGATAGATGATATCCTTTGAAGTGACTGGCTTGACTATGAAGGAGCTGGGGTGGTGACGGCCAAGAGGGAGCTCTGGCATGGGCTGGTCTATGAGGTCACAAAGAGTCAGAAATGACTGAACGAATAGACAACGAGTTAAATTATAGTATAGAACTTGTGATGACCAGTGGATAAGTCATACCAGTTTTTGGGCTTGATTGTTTGACAAAAATTGCTAAAATTATCCATTAATATATGCATGTTTTGGGTTGGTACTATCTATTTTTGAATTTTTTTTAAGCTGGTTGCTTAATGGGAAGGGTTGTTTACCCTCTCCATTAACCAGGGGAATGCTAACCAGAGGAATGAGAGAGGAGAAGAGTCCAAACCTGGCTGAAAACATAAAGGATGACAGTGGTGAAAAATAGATAAGGGAATTAAATTCAGGAAGAACTGTGGGCTCTAGGCGTGGGAGGAAGTGACAGCCTGAGATGAAAGAAGAACAGGGCTGCGTTGAACCTTGAAGATAAAGGGCAAGATGTATGAACTGGACGTGAAGAGTGAGGGAAAACAACGCTGGGAAATAGTAGTCAGCAAAGGGCATGGTCAAGGGAAAAAAGGAAAGGAAGAAGAAAAGCAAATTAGTTTCGATGCTAGAGTTTTTGACAGGTCTGGAAAGAAAGACTGGTGGATTGATGAGATGCATGCATATTTTATGTATGCAGACAAATAGATGCATACACTCCACAGAGCCAAAACACGGCTGCTTGATGCAATGGACAAGATGGCACCTTCTCCCCATGTTGTCAGTAGAAGACAACTAGAGTGGCAGTCAAGTTTGTATAAAAGTGGTTAAGGATCCAAGGTATCAGAATGTTCATTTTAGGCACTTCCCTGTGGTCAGGATGGTAAAGCAGTTATTGTACTGAAATGGGACTTGGCCCATCCAAGCTCCGTTCAGTTTTTAGGTTCACCTGGTGACTTTGGGCAAGTCCCCGATTCTTCAGTATAATCTACTTCAGGGAGTTATTGTCATGACAAAATAGATATATTGTATAAGACACCCTGGATAATTTGTATTCTTATGGTCCATTTTAAAGCACTTTCCCAGATAGCTCCTGAAGGCCAGATCTCTCAAACTTCTCTTTCTCAAGGTTTTGTTCCCACTTCTGTTAGACCGGTGCTTCTCAACCTGTAGGTCCCCAGGTGTTTTGGCCTACACCTTCCAGAAATCCCAGCCAGTTTACCAGTTGTTAGGATTTCTGGGAGTTGAAGGCCAAGTCATCTGGGGACCCACAGGTTGAGAACCACTGTGCTAAACAGTTTCAAATCTTCTGGAAGATTCAAAGTAGTTAATTATTTTCATGATCATCATTATGAGACTAAGGAAAGTACATGGAGAAAAGGATATGGATAGAATCATTAAAAAGTTTGCCTGAGATTGGTCTCCAGACCTTATCATACAGGCCACCCGAATCGTTACATATTGTGGTGCATCCCGCAGTGCTCGTCGGATTCACCACGAGTTGGGCATGGGCGACTCACATTGTCCAACTCACCAATAACCCCACATGGGAAGTTCAACCACCCAGTTTACCTTCATTGTTGCTAGTGTAACATGGGAAACTTTCTGTGTTGCTACTAAGGCAGCGGTTCCGCTATAGTTTAGCCACAGAGCCCCACCAGTAGTGTTATGTCATGGGATGGGAATCGGCATGCTCCATGGCTAAACTATTGCTGAACTGGTATATGCCGCCAAAAAAAGCCCCATCTGATGGGGTCATTCGTTACTACTATCAGTATTGTCTATGGCTGTCATGCCCCAGCCTGATACCATAGTCAAACCAGATAGAAGCCATATTAAATCCAAGACCCCAGCCAGGTTTGAGAGAAAGCCTTTGCAGAGGCCTCCGAGTCAGCCAGCAGTCAAGGTCAGACGCAGCCTGCTTTCTTCCCAGACTGATAAGAAGCGCTGGGAAAGTGAAGCCTCGCTCCCCCCCCCCTTCTCCAGGTGCAGCTTGGGAAAGTCAAACCCACAAACTGTCCCTGGGAAAGTATTACGCCGAAGTCAGCGCATTCGAGACCAAAACATTGGGGGGCCTATTTAAGTTGGTCACCGTTGGTGCTCGGCATCTCGCGCCAACGTTAAGCTTTCCAAGCCAAGCTCCATGGAACTCAAGTACAGGCCGCAGAGCCTCCACGTCTCGGTGCCCAAGTATCCAGCCAAGCTCACGTTTGCCAAGGACTTATCCCGGATTTAAGCCCATTGGGGTTTCACGACTATTTCTTCAGTATTGGATCTTTGAACTCTTTAAAGACTATTGCACTGCAATACTTGGATGCTGGGAGCATCAGTGGACTATATTTTTATCTCTTTTTCCTCTTCTATCTATTCTAAATAAAGCATTTAATCACGGTTGCTTCGTGGTGGTTTACTGAGGGATCGTCAAGGTCTAGGCTGCAACAGCGACTGTAATTCTCTTGTGCATAATGTTGTGACAAAAGGGTACTGGTGCCAATAAAGTTCATTTTGCAATTCCTCCTCCACAGAGGGTATGCAGAGCAAAGTTTTGTGTGATTCTGATATAAGTAAGCTGATATCAATGCAGCAAACCAAGTTGAGGTAGATCCCCATCCCTTATATGAAACCAAGAGTAATTTCAGTTGAATCCTACCTCAACACTGGTGATGGGCTAGAGTCCTCCTTCACATGACTATTTGTTGTTGCATTTCTTCAAGTCATCTATTTATGGTGACCTTATCATGGGGTTCTCTTGGCAGGATTTGTTCAGTAGGGAATTATCTGAGGCCAAGAAGGTGTAACTTGCCCAAAGTCACCTATTGAGTTTCCATGGCTGAACACAAATGTGAACCATGTTCTCCAGAGTCCAATGTTCAAGCCATTGCACCACATTGAGTTTCCCATCACATGGAACAGTAGATAGGGGCGGATCTTAGTGGAGGCAAAGTAAGCGGCCGCCTCAAGGTGCCATGTGGCCAAGGGCGCATATGGCCGCGGCCGCCAGGTTCGGCGCATGATGCCGCGCCATTGCTGCAGGCAGCTGGCGCACAGGCAGGAGGCTCCGCCCCGGCTGAAAAATGTTCCCTGGCTTGTCCTTTTCATCCTCTTGGGAGTGCTCTGTTTTAATAGCGCATGTGGGACCGAGCGCTTCTGGTGGAGGGAGTTGCTAAACGCACTCCCAAGAGGCCGAAAAGGACAAGCTAGGGAACATTTTGCAGCCGTAAGCGGGAGGCTCTGCCCCGTCATCCTCTTGGGAGTGCATTTCACTACTCCCTCCTCCAGAAGCGCTCGGTCCCAATAGCGCATGCACGAAACTAGCTGTTTGCGCATATGTGTGAACGCGCGCACCATCATCACCGCATTAAAGACCCAGGGGACGCCAAAAAAAGATTGGCTTACTATAATTTTTTACCTTCTTCCAGTCCTGACAGTAGACATATTGATTTTGGAAGCAGGCTGTGTGGCATACACATGGCTCTGTTTTCTAACAATTGGGCATGTGAACTAGCCAGAGGGGGGTGGCTGCTTCTAGCCTGAAATATCCACTTTGTCTAATTTTAGAGCTAACTTCATATGTATGCACTCAAAATATTCAATTTTTATGGCCAAGTCACATAACACAGGAAGAAGCTAATAGGCTAAAGTGAATACGACCTTGATTAATGCGTGCAGATAGTTCATGTCTGCCTTGATGGTCATGACTAACTCTTTGCCATCTATTTCAGAACGTAATTAAAATTTAAGGAATTTTTCAGGATCACTTAAAACCATGCCAAATGCTTTGAAATGAATATAGACATTAAATATTTAGGAGAAATGGGATATAGAGCTCAGTTCTGTTGAAAAACGGGACAGATTAAATATTGGCATTTATTGATCGTTTTTGTAACTACGGATAGCTATCATTAATAACACCACAGTTACTTAGGGACCTTTTAAATTACATCTACCAATGGAAAACACCGAGATTGTCAATTCTCTCTCAAACATCATTAATCAAAATGATTATCCTGACAAAAATTATCTTAATTTTCCAATCATTACCAATTTGCTTAACTAAGAAAATATTGAATGAATGATGGAGAATTGTAATAGGGCTGAAATGTGAAAATTAGCTTAAAGAAGCATAAAATTAATTGAGGTCAGACTTATATAAGAATTTACTATCATATGAAGTGATCCAATTGGAAACAGAGCAGGAATAAAATCTCTAATGTGCTTGTTTTTAGAAATAGGATACGTGTGAAATAATATGAATCTCTCCATAGTAATGACCTGGGATTTGGGGGAGCAAGGAGTATACGCTTCCCATAGGAGTTTGGATTTGGAAAAAGGCCTATCTATATCATTTATTATGAGTATCTGTCTTTAAACGATAATCAGGGTTTGCTTTTATTAAGACAAAAAAGAAAGTTATTTTAAATAAAAATTACATGACAGCATCATTTTTGAAAAATTAAATGAAATACCTGACTTCAGAGGCATCATTACGGGGTGTGGAGGGTGGGAACTACACCGGGTGACACCATCAGAAGGTTAATATGACTATCTATATTTTTGTTCAGTGTTTCAATTGTTTTTAATAAAATATCCCTTTGATAAGCATACATTCAAAGGTGATGTTATTACCTAGTTACAACAACACTTTGAACCACACACTAGTGCTTTGTCTTTGCTTTTTTCATAGCCACCAATTTTGTCAAATTTTATAATATTTTAGTTATAATATTTTGGTACTGGAGGAGGTCCATGGGCTGACTCTATGGGTTACCGCCCTGGATGACACCAGCACGAGTGTCTCGACTTCCTGACTTTCCTTGATTTTGACATGTAGGTTTTCAATAATGAAGAATTCTAATTTAGAGATGATCTGCTGCACCTCAGTTCGCGGCAGCCCCCCCTAGATCACACACCCCAGGCAGATGCAATAAATGTACTTTTATTTAGAATAAAGAATAGTCCAAAGGTATAAAGATGTAAAGGCAATCAAAGTAAATCCAAAGATAGTCCAAAGAGTTCACGAGCTGGCAAGCCGAACTGGCTTAAGTCCCATGGAAAGCAAACAAGAGTAAACAAGGCAAACCGCTCCGGCGGTCACAGGAACTTAGAATCTCGAGCATGAAAACCTCCTAAGCTGAACGTAGCTTCAGGTCTGACTAGAAACATAATCTAATAAGGAACTAACTCCTGGATGCCCAACGCACCCCCTTCCTCTAATCTCTCCGAGAGGATCTAATGCTGGCCCTCCTGTCAAATTCCGGCTCGTTAGCATCCCCAGATGTTTCACTATCAACCTGGGAACCTCGATCCTCCCTAACCTCGGAATGCACACCTGGCAAGGGAGTGTAGAAATTCTCGTGGGACTCAAGGTCGCTGGGCCTCTCATTGTCAACTTCAGAACTAAATTCCTTGGAGTCATCGTTATCCTCATCTGCAGTTACATACCCATGTAACCATCCATCATCCCAGGCTAAGTCTTCCTCTGCAGACCCATATCCATCAGGCCACCCATCATCCCCGATCCGATCCTGATCAGCTGGGATCCCCGGTGTCTGTCTATGGCCACTAGGCTGGAACACCACAGTATCTATGACCAAATGTAGTGACTATTGAGGATAGGGAGTCAACAATGAGAAGAACATGAGCCATATTATCTCATCTTTTTAACTTCATTAATTCGAAGCGGTCTGCTCAAATGCTTGTTTGAGTTATGTAAGTCCCAGTGATTTTAAGGAGTCTATACAAATGCTCATTTTCATTTCTTTTGTATTCTGAAAATGTATAAAAAGTTGTGCTGCGTCAGACCAAAAGCATTATGTTCACACAGAGGTGTCTGGGGAGCCCACTAACAGGACATGGATACAATTACATTCTCCCTCTCATTCTCCCAAGTAGCTAATTATACAGGACCATACAATAGTGATACTATAAATAATAATCATAATAGTAAGAAGAAGAGGAAGAAGACAGTGGGCTTAGCACAGTGGGTTAAACTGTTAAACTGCAGAAAAACTTGCCAATAGAAAGGTTGGCAGTTCAAGCCCAGGTTGGGGTGTGCACCCACCTTCAGCCTCAGCTCCCTGCCCACCTTGCCGATTGAAAATGGAAATGTGAGTAGATAAATAGGTAGGCCTGGTTGATCAAGAAAAAAGTGGTTCAAAACTCGTTTTGGATGTAGGGGACGCTGGCGCTTCGATTCTGAATGCCTTCCGATTTTTGGGGGGAAATTTCAAAATTGTTTTGGATTAATTCCGAAATTTCAGAATGGCTTTGTTATCAGTGTCCAAACTGGGTTAAACCTTCCTCCTTTCTCCTCCTCCCTCTCCCCACTCCTTTCCCCCCTCCCTCCCTTCTCCCACCAAGCTGCAGAAGTTCAGAAGTGGAGGGAAGGCATGGGCCTTCAAACCCATGCCTTCCAAACTGGTTTTAACAGGGCTCCTGCCCGAGGTCCCTCTCCCGCGAAAAAAGACGTGGGGCAGGAGCCCTGTTAAACCCGGTTTGGGAAGCGCATCTCTTCCATCCGGAGTCAGTCTGATGCGGGATGGAAGAGGTGCGCTTCCAAACCGGGTATAACAGGGCTCCTGCCCCAGGTCTTTCTAGTGGGAGAGAGGGACCTGGGGCAGGAGCCCTGTTAAACCCGGTTTGGAAGGCATGGGTTTGGAAGCCCAGCCCAGGCCTTCCCTCTGCTTCTCACATGGCTGTTCAGAAGTGGAAGGAAGGCCTGGGCTGGGCTTTCAAACCCAGTTTGAAAGCCCAGGCCTTCCCTCCACTTCTGAACGGCCACGTTCAGAAGCGGAAGGAAGGCCTGGGCTGGGCTTCCAAACCCTGAAAGGAAGGTCATGGAAGGGAAAACCCTTTCAGAAAATGGCAATTCCATTTCCGAAAACGGCAGCGGCTGCTTCAAATTTGGTAATTTACTTCGGGGTTGCTTAAAGCGCTTCAGAAACGCTTCGAAACTAATTTAGAATCAAATTTAATATAGGTACAAAAAACTTAACCAGGCCTAATAGGTACCTCTTTAAGTGGGAAGGTAACAAAAGGAAGCCATAAGGACATGCTGGCAATTCGATCAGGAGAATGTGTAAGGACGACACAGCTCCTCGCCATGGAAGATGGAGCGACAATGCCCCCCCCCCCAAATGTGGCTGGAGTCAAGCACAGCCTCCAGATGCCAGAAATGGAAAAGATGGGAAAAGCCTTTACCTCTGTTTATGTATTGTCTGTCCTTGTTAATTGTATAACAGCATTGAATGTTTGCCATATATGTGTTCTATAATATGCCCCGATTCCACTCTGGGAGATAGATCAGAATATAAATAAAGTATATTATTAATATTATTATTATTATTAACAGCAACCAATGACAGCAACAATTCAATTTTTACTTTTTTTCATCCTCTCCCCAAAGTGGGATACAACATGGATTAAAATACAATATAGAACTAAAACGACATAAAGCCATTTAAAACATATAGCTTAAAAACATGCACATACAATTAAAACACAAGTGGTTGCACCTTAAAACCAACCATACATATAAAAATATATCAATTACAAATTCATCATTTAAAATCAACTGGATAGGCCTGCCAGACAAGATAGGTCTTTAATGCTTTTTAAAATTCAAACAGCATGTTTAGCTGTGTATCTATACATCATGACTAGTACCGATTGTCAGCTTGTTCCCCTTGAATTCCTCTCTTTTTTGCCTTTAAAACTGTGCAAAGTGACAGATTTCGTGTCTCTTGCAGTAGCAAATTCCATAGTTTGAATATGTGGCGCTTGAAGAAGTACTCCTTACCTGTCTGTTGTCTTCTCCCACTCAGCTTCAGTGGGTTCTTCTATCGTTATGGAGTTGGGTTCATGACTATTAAATTATGAACCTGTGTCCAGAGACTAGCTTTCCATTCAATAGCTGTACAGCATTCAGAACATGTTATATGTTTAAGATTTGTACATTTAACAATATGGCGCCTGTTTCCATGAGGGCTATGTTCCAAGACTGTCTATGGCAGTGTTTCTCAACCTGGGGGTCGGGACCCCGGGGGGGGGGTGTCGTGAGGAAGTGTCAGAGGGGTCACCAAACGCCACCAGAAAACAGTATTTTCCGTTGGTCATGGGGAAGTTTGGGGAAGTTTGTGTGGGGAAGTTTGGCCCAATTCTATTGTTGGTAGGGTTCAGAATGCTCTTTGATTGTAGGTGTACTATAAATCCCACAACTACAACTCCCAAACTCAAGGTCAATGTGCACCAAACCCTTCCAGTATTTTCTGTTGGTCATGGGAGTTTTGTGTGCCAAGATTGGTTCAATTCCATCATTGGTGAAGTACAGAATGCTCTTTGATTGTAGGTGAACTATAAATCCCAGCAACTACAACTCCCAAATGACAAAATCAATCCTCCCCAACCTCACCAGTATTCAAATTTGGGCATATTGGGTGTTTGTGGCAAATTTAGTCCAGTGAATGAAAATACTAGGCATGGTTTAGAACCCAAAAATAGCAAATCGTAAATCTAATGGGGGGTTTGATTAGTATATCAAAGACTTACAAAAAATTTCCCCTAAAGTTCTAAAATGTAACTTAATTACTAACGAAATTCGTTAGTAATTCGTATGCCAGAGCATGCGCATTCCAGATGGTTTTGGCCTACAACTCCCAGAAATCCTAACAGCTGGTAAATTGGCTGGGATTTCTGGGAGTTGTAGGCCAAAACTTGAATAAATCACACTGAATTCTAGATGGGACTCTCCAAATAGGAAGGAGGGAGGGAAGGAGGGAGGGAGGGAGGGAGGGAAGGAGGGAGGGCGGGTATTCTATTCTTGGAAGCAGCAAAAGAAAAGGAGGAGGGGTCATATACCTACATTCTATGCACAGCAGTAATAACAATGGGTATAAGAAGAGGTAAAATTCAAACCCGAAGTATTCTGACTGGTCCCTGCCTCATGCGGTGCAAACGGGCTCTTCTCTGGGAGCCCGGGAAATTAGCCCGGGAAAAAGACAGCGTTTTCTGCTTGGGTGCACACACATACATATTCTTTGGGGGATTTGCTGCAGAATCCCGGCCTCATAGAGAAGATTCTGCAGCAAATCCCCCTCCCAAGAATATGTATGTGTGTGCTCCCAAGCAGAAAACGCTGGCTTTTCCCGGGCTAATTTCCCGAGCCCCGTTTGCACCGCATGAGGGAGACCAGTCAGAATACTTCGGTTTGAAGCCCCACTCTTCTTATACCCATTGTTATTACTGCTGTATTATTGCATGTGCATGGAATGTAGGTATGACCAGTTGGATTACTTATAATATTAGGCAGTGGCACTTACAGTAGCATTCATTGTATTATACATTAGTTTGGTTTCTCGGCAGGAGAGGCAGGAAGCCTGGAAAAATGTAAACAGAGAGGATTACTCAGAAGTAAATCCACAAAGAAGGGCCCTTCATCCAAAGTGCCCTCCTTTGCAGATTTACTTCTGAGTAATCCTCTCTGTTTACATTTTTTCCAGGCTTCCTTCCAGCCGAGCGAAGGAGCGAGTTTATTTTATTTATTATTTATTTTTTATTATTCGGGTTTCTATGCCGCCGACTCCCTGAGGCTCGCGGCGGCTCACAGGAACCGAAGGTACAACTACACACAAGCAATGCGATAAAACATCTAAGACAATTAAACAGTTAAAACAGCAAAATACAAAACCCCCAGGTACAGTTCAGAAATTAGATAGCGTGACACCCCAGGACAGCGGCTAAAGCAGAACATGGGCAGGACCTACTCACCGAAGGCCTGCTTAAACAAATAGGTTTTGCAGGCGCGTCTAAATGGGAGCAGGTCCTTTATAGCCCGCGTTCCAGCCGGGAGGGCGTTCCACAGCGTAGGAGCTATAACGGAGAACGCCCTCCGGCGAGTAGATGTCAGTTTAGCCGGCTTGCCTTGCCATAAGCAAGGGAGGCGGGAGGGTGGTGAGAGAGAAGGAGGGTGCCCCCCCTTATGCCCCCTTACGACCTAATAACGACACTTAAGAAAATCCTGGCCCCGAAGTTCGGAAAATACATCCTGCATATCAGATATTTACATTATGATTCATAACAGTAGCAAAATTACAGATATGAAGTAGCAATGAAAATAATTTTATGGTTGGGGGTCACCACAACATGAGTAACTGTAGTAAGGGGTCGGGGCATTAGGAAGGTTGAGAACCACTGGTCTATGGATACTTGAAACCATGGGTCGCAGTTTATTAGTACTTGGAACAAAGGATCTCACACACAAAGTAAAAAAATATATAGTACAAAAATGCAACAATGTAAAATAATATAGAAATACTAATATAAAATAATTAGTATGTTTGTAAAATTCAATCCATGAGTGAAACCTTTATTTTGACTATATTTGTTCTGCAAATATTTCTGGGCTGAAATATTTTTTGGAAGGGTGGATGAGAGAAACCATATAAATTGAATATGTGGATAAGGGTGTCATACTGTCCTGATGATAAGTATCTTGTTCTTGTGTACCTTCAAGTCCTTTCTGACTTACGGATAGCCTAAGGTGAACTTACCACAGGATTTTTTTTAATTGTGAAGATTTGTTTAAGGGTGCCTTCCTGAGCAAAGCAAACCACTAAGCTGCTGAACTTGCTGACCGGAAGGTTGGTGGTTAAAAACCATGGGACAAGGTGAGTTCCCGTTGTTAGCCCCAGCTTCTGCCAACCTAGCAGTTCGAAAACCTGCACATCAGCAGGAAGGTAAATGGCACTCCATGCAGTCATGCCAGCCACATGGCCAAGGAGGTGTCTATGGACAATGCAGGCTCTTTGGCTTAGAAATGGAAATGAGCACCACCATCCCAGAGCCGGAGATGAAAGGGGAATCCTTTAACTTTATCTGTGTATCTGTGTGTCATTGTTTCTGGGCATTGAATGTTTATGCTGGAATCACCCTAAGTCTCCTTATTATTTATTTATTTATTTATTTATTATTCGGATTTACTAGACCGCCCCTCCCCAAGGCTCGGGGCGGTTTCCAACACAATAAAATTACACAAACAGCCTAAAAACATCATAAAAACATTCCTAAAAACAATCACATATGTCATAAAACATCACATAGATCGGAATACGACCGATCTACAGACAGAGGCGGCATGGTTAGGTGGCGAGGTTTGATGTTCAGGTGCTAGTCAGTCGCCTTAGGAAGATAGGGCAGATTATTATTATTATTATTATTTTATGGTTCACCCAAGGTAACTCAGTGGGTTTCAATGGCTGATGGAAATTCAAATGCTGGTCTCCAGAGTAATAGTTCAAGGCTCAAACCACTACATTATGCTGGCTCTCTATGTAAGTATTATTCAATTCAATTCAGTTTATTATTTCATGAGGCGCTTTCCACTAGAGTGCTCTAAGCGACTTACATAGCAAATAAAAGCCGCTTTTACAGTATATTAGTTGATTACAAATTAAAAGCTTTAACAAAAAGCCAGGTTTTAAGGGCTTGGGTGAGTGACCGTAACTCAGGCATGGTTCACAGAGTTGGGGCAAGGGTTGAAAAGGCCCTACGCTTTGTAGATTCCAGGCGTACTTCCCTGGGACCCGGGATATGCAGAAGGCTTTCTTGGGCTGGTCTTGGTGATCTCTGGTGGTGAGTATATGCGAGGCGATCCCTGAGGTATCTAGGACCTTGACCGTGGATGGCTTTAGAAGTCAGGACCAGAGTCTTATAGGAAGCCCGGTTCAATTGGGAGCCAGTGGAGATGTTGTAACGTCGGAGTTATGTGGTGTCTCATGGGTGTTCGCGTGAGTACTCTGGCAGCTGCATTTTGAACTACCTGGATCTTCCGGGTCACCGATAGAGGGGTGCCAGCATACAGTGCATTACAATAATCTAGCCTTGAAGTAACCGTGGCGTGAATCACCATTGCTAGAGTCTCTGTCGGGAGGTGAGGTGCCAATTTCCTCACCTGGCGAAGATGGAAAAATGGCTGCTTACTAATGGCGGAGATCTGAGCCTCCATCATCATCTGGGAATCCAATACGACACCAAGGCTCTTCACAGTGGCAGAAGGAACAAGAGGCTCACCGTCGAAGGTGGGCAACGGGCTGGCCAGTTTTAGAGGTTGGCCGGGCCATAGGATCTCAGTTTTTGCCGGGTCCACCTTTAATCTGCTCGCGCCCAGCCAGCTTGTCACAGCTTCGAGGCACAGGGAGAAACTGTCAGGTATTGTGGTTGTCCCAGGCTCCAGATGCAGGAGGAGTTGGGTGTCGTCGGCATACTGGTAACACTCCAAACAAAAACTCAGCACCAATTTGGCCAGTGGCTTGACATAGATGTTAAACAGCATCATGTATTCAACTGAACTATGCAGGGCTGAAGATATTCCCGGAATTTCTCCATCACTCTATGGGTCATCTCAACGGAATTGGGTTGAAGCATGTACAGAACTCTCTCTGCATCACTTTCATAGAATATGTTCCTATAATACGTTTGAACAACAAAGCCCTGATGTTCACTGATCCAACTCATGATGGTTACTGAAAACAGCAGAGCCTAACCTGCCAAATTAAACCTCCCCCACCTCTCTACTCACACTATAGCCAACACAGTGCTCCCTCGAAATACCAGAGATCTTTATGCACCCTGTACTTGGATAGGAAATCATTAATGAATACAAAGGGCTATATACTACATTTCAGAGAAAGGAATGGCCAGAAATGCCTTTGAGTATTCCTTGTCTAAGAGAACCCTATGAAATTCATAGGGTCGCCATAAATCAACAGATGACTTGAAAGCATATACAATGCATTATCAGCCAGGCTTTTCTTGCATTATTAAAATTCAGTGAATCATCCCTCTCAGCCTCATTTACACAGCAAGATTAGCACCTACTTTCCCAGCTGCAGTTTGTGACTGTAATCCTTGATAATATTTTGACATGATGCCTTGATCGTTGGCATATATAGCCAATCCCACTAATTTCAGTAGAACATGTTTCCACAATTCGTGGGCAAAACTTCCTTCTCTATTAAATATTTATCTCTGCCCTCCTGTACGTCCTTTCAGCTGAAAAATACTTGGGATAGGAGAAATGGTGAAAAAACACAAGAGAAAGGGCCAGGGCTGCCCTATTTTCTTTGAGCAGCAGTGGAAGCAAGGTTGCTTGGGTGGCAAAAGAATAAACATAAATAAGGACACAAATAAATGATTAAATGGGTAACCTCCTTCCTCCAAGACCGGGGACAACGTGTGGAGGGGGGGGGGGAGGTCTCTGGGAGACTCCCATTTACCTGCGGGGTCCCCCAGGGAGCCATCCTCTCCCCTTTATTGTTCAACATCTATATGCGACCGCTGGCCCAGCTGGTGCGCGACTTTGGTCTGGAGTGTTATCGATACGCCAATGACATCCAGCTGGTGCTGAGAATGGACGGTAGACCGGACTCTGTACCCGATTGTTTCCAGCAATGCCTTGAAGCCGTGACTGGTTGGCTGCGTTCCAGCCGGCTGAAGGTGAATCCATCGAAGACAGAGATCCTGTGGCCTGGTCGCCCTGGGTTGGATGAGTGCCAGTTGCCTACCCTGGATGGCGAGCAGTTAAGCCCGTCACCTTTAGTCAAAAGCCTGGGGGTTCAGCTGGACCCATTGCTGGCCATGGAGACCCAGGTCTCCGTGGTCAGCAAAACGTCATTTTTCCACCTGCGACAGGCTAGGCGACTGGCCCACTACCTGTCCAGGGATGACCTTGCCATGGTAATCCAAGCGACGGTCATCTCGAGACTAGACTACTGTAATGCCCTCTACATAGGCCTTCCTTTATCGACAGTTCAGAAACTCAAGCTGGTGCAAAATGCTGCAGCTCGCTTGCTGGCGGGAGTGCCGACAAGAGAGCATATTACTCCCATCTTACAGCAATTGCACTGGCTACCAATCGAGTACCGAATTGTCTTCAAGGTGTTGGTTTTGACCTTCAAGGCCTTACATGGTCTAGGGCCAGTGTACCTGAGGGACCGCCTCACCCCATACGTTCTCCTGAGATCACTGCGCTCGGAGGAGCGAAATCTCCTAATGGTACCATCGATCCGCTCCTGCCATCTTTCTAGCCCAAGGCAACGAGCTTTTTCAGTTGCTGCCCCGACATTGTGGAATACATTGCCAGACGATATCCGGGCCATGGCTGAGCTCATTCCATTCCGCAGGGCATGCAAAACTATCTTGTTTAGGCTTGCCTTTAATTGAAGCTCCCGGATACTGTAACTTGTCTACTGCCTATTGTTGTTGCACTTTTTTGCAGCTTTTATCTTTTGTTGTTTTATTGTGTATTACTGTTTTTACTATGTGATTGATATGTGTGTGAACCGCCCCGAGCCTGCCGGGAGGAGCGGAATATAAAATCGAACAAACAAATAAATAAATAAATAAATAAATTTTGCCAGCTCCAACAGAGAATGAAACTGTTGCCGTGCATTCCATGTTTTTGGCTTTAGTACCTGTGCAGGAAGAGCCAGTCAATTTCGGAAGAGTGGGCAACTTAATGCTCTTCAAAAATGACATCAGCCTTAGCCGTTACAGCCAATGGTGAGGGATGATGGGAGTTGCAATCCAGCTACATTTAGAAACCTATTCTACCCTTGACTTACTGGTATGTGCATACAAAGGGAATCTTATAACATCTTCAACTAGGAAAAAGAGGTTATAGTTGAAGCTTTCATAGGATCTCATCACATTGATGAAGGACAGCATTCCAATTTGCCATTTTCCATGGCAAATTGGCAGGCAGCAGGGCAATCCTGATGCCCCACCCTACCTCACTGCCAGCTGATGTTTCCCTACCATACATGGGGAAGTGTTGCCTCATGGCTTCCCTTCACGTTAGCCCCATTGTTTCAAATGCAACATGGGGAGACTTCTGTGTTGGTGGCGCAGCGTCCTACAATGCTGTTGCCTCAGTTTGACTCATGGAGCCCCTCTGGAAGTGAGGCTATGTCATGTGATGGGGCTCCATGGAACAACTGGAGCAGAAGCATCCTAGGATGCTAAATTTCCATTGTGTGATGAAGTCCATAGACATGTGGCAAATCCACACACACACTTAGGACTTCATCCCATCCGGTCCTCTCTCTGTCTTCTCTCCATTTCTCTCTGTCTTCTCTCTCTCTGTGGTGCAGGGAAACAGAGAGAAGACTGAATTTTTTATTAGTCATGTGCTACCCAACTTCTAATTACAGAAGATGGAGAGAAGCCGGAGAGAGGTGAGGAAAGGATGTGTGATGGCTGCCATGTCAGAGCATGAACAAAAGACAGTTTCTTCCACTTTTCCCTGCTTGTGATGAGGTTTTTAAACAAGGGCCAGTCTGGTGCACTGGATCTCCCTAAGCTGCCATGGAGACAGTAGGGAGTCTCCATCATTCAGTGACACTGAATAGTTTGGTCCTGCTGAGTGGCCACCCTAAGTGTCCTCCCTACCCACCTTCCCCATGATGAGACAGGCTCTGGCCTTGACATTTATTGATTGATTTATTTACTATATTTTATACCAACCCTCTCAGCCCAAAGGCGACTCGAGGCGGTTTACACATGGCAATTAATGCCCACAATACAAAATAAAATTAAAAACAATTATGCAAAAACCCAGTGTTTCCCAACCAGTGAGCCGGGGCACATTAGTGTGCCGTGAGCGATCATCAGGTGTGCCGTGGGAAATTGGAACCTCCAATACCCTTTCTTCCCCCTCCTGCCGAACACTTTTTCTTCTCCACTCGGGGGCCCTTCTTCCCAGCCTCGCTCTGCTCGCTTTGCTCAGGAGGGGAGGGGGGAGGGAGGAAGACGTGACCCGTGCGGGCGCTACTATGCAGACTCACCCCATGTCTTCCTCCCTCCCCCTCCCCTCCTGAACACGCTCACGCTGCCACCTCGGATCAAAATGGTAGCAGTTATTTTGACATTGCTCCCGTTTTCAACCACATATCTGTGTGAGATGAGCTTCTCAAGCTTGACTAAAAACTAAAAACAGAGAGACTGACAACTGTTGGGAAAGACCTTCGTGTGTGTCTTTCTGCCATTCCTGCCAGGATATCTATGTTGTGTTCATCGAAACAGGCCCAGGTTTCACACTAAGTGTATAAATACATTTAAAAACATATTAACTATATGTATTACTGTATTACTGAGTGTCATTTTGTGTCATTTTGGTTAGTGGTGTGCCCCAGGATTTTGTAAATGTAAAAAGTGTGCCGTGGCTCAAAAAAGGTTGGGAAACACTGCAATAACCAAATAAAAATAGTAAGCAATTAGCAATTAAAACCGTAAAATATAATTCTCGTTAAAATCATTTTCCATCGCATCGTCATATCATTCCATGATCACAGTTAATATGTTTTTAAATGTATTTATACGCTCATTGTGAAACCTATTACATATTAACTGTTTCATCTGCAAAAGCCTGCTCAAACAGCCAGGTCTTAACTTCCTTTTGAAATGTTTGGAGGGAGGAGGCCGATCTAATGTCCCTAGGGAGGGCGTTCCATAGCCGAGGGGCCACCACCGAGAAGGCCCTGACACTCGTCCCTGCCAATCGGATCTGCGAAGAAGACGGGACCGAGAGCAGGGCCTCTCCGGACGATCTTAAACATCTAGATGGTTCATAGGGAGAGATGCGTTTGGACAGGTAAACTGGGCCAGAACCTACCTGTTCCCTGTTGCTTGCCATTACTTTCTTGGTTTTCTAGTGAGTCATATTTTTCAAGATTTGACCAAAGTACAACAGTCTGTGTTCAGTCATCTTGGCTTCTTGGAAGAATTCAGCCTTGATTTCAGCTAGGGCCCATTTATGTGTGTGTGTGTGTGTGTGTGTGTGTGTTTTTCCAGGTCAAATCCAAGGAATCAGCTCTTCTTCTCGCTCTCTGAAATGGTAAAGTCTAGGAATAACAAATGCATAGCCCTGCATGCATCCACTGAGCATCCAGGTCACTTCTTAACCAATGCAACTGGGTGTATTTTGGGGGGGGGGGGGAGATAAATATTTGACAAGACATCTCATGTTCGTATGTACAGCCGCTCTTACCCATGTTTGTGGGTGGGTGCTTAAAACCCTTTAGCCACACGAAAGGGAAGTGTGCCATGTTTACACATTTGCAATATTAATTATCCCCCACCTCCTTTGTCCTGTAATGGCCAAACTGTCACCTCCCTCTCCCCTCTCTGGGCGCATCTGACACATCAGTCAGCTGCCCACAGCGGATTCATTAGAAAATGCCTTTTGACAGGAGTGGCAGTTCTTGACCCAGAGCTAGGAAAGCTGTTAGGATGATCAGCATAAGGACAGCCCGGGGGGCAAACACTGAGGTAATAGCAGGCATCAAGCTTTACATAATATTACCCAAGACATCCTTAAAGGGATTACTAATACTCCTTCAGTCTCCGTGCAGTTTGACATTTTAATTTCCTAGGGTTTAGAAACACTGCCTTCCTGCCTCCTCTCACTTTGCTGTTCCTTACTCTAGGATCAACATTCACTCTACTTTTCGCTTGCCGGTAAGCACTTCCATAGTCCGTTGCAAATGGAGGAGGTGATGGTTTTCTCGGAGCTTGGATTCCGTGATTTGGAGAGATGGCAATGCCTAAGTTGGATCTATTTCTTAAAAATTAATCTTGGGGTTTGATTGATTCTTTATTCTAAAGAGAGATTCAAAATGCGTAACCATCATCATGAACACCCTCACCATCATTTATAGTTCTTATAAGATTCATTACAAGGACTGAACACTTTTCTTAGGCATTACTTAGAAAGCATGAAGTGCAATACAGTGTTAAAGTTAAAGAGACATCCAGTCCTGGTTACAATTTTTTGGGGGTACTTCTAAGCCAGTGAGCCGGGGCACACTAGTGTGCCGTGAGCGATCATCAGGTGTGCCGTGGGATATTGGGACCTCCAGGAAGGGGGGGAAGAGTCTAGTGTGTTGAAGTATAAAAACTCTAAGAAACCTACCTCGATAAAGGCACAAAATTACAATTGTGTGGGAAGTTTGGCCCAGTTCTATCATTGGTGGGGTTCAGAATGCTCTTTGATTGTAGGGGAACTATAAATCCCAGCAACTACAACTCCCAAATGTCAAGGTCTATTTCCCCTGAACTCCTTCTGCGTTCATATTTGGGCATATTGAGTATTCATGCCATGTTTGGTCCTGATCCAATATTGTTTGAGTCCACAGTGCTCTCTGGATACAGGTGAACTACAACTCCAAAACTCAAGGTCAATGCCCACCAAACTCTCATAGTATTTTCTCTTGGTTATGGGAGTTCTGTGTGGGAAGTTTGTGTCTTTCTGCCATTCCTGACAGGATATTATCTATGTTGTGTTCATTGAAACAGGCCCAGGTTTCACACTGAGTGTATAAATACATTTAAAAACATATTAACTATATGCATTACTGTGTTAGAGTGTCATTTTGTGTCATTTTGGTTGGTGGTGTGCCCCAGGATTTGGTCAATGTAAAAAGTGTGCCATGGCTCAAAAAAGGTTGGGAAACACTGACTTAGAAAGCATGAAGTGCAATACAGTGTTAAAGAGACATCCAGTCCTGTTTACAATCTTTTGGGGGTACATCTAAACTGTAGAATTAAGTCAGTTTGACACCACTTTATCCGCTATAGCTCAATGCTATGGAATCATAGGAATTGGAGTTTTACAAGGCCCTTAATCTTCTATGCCAAAGAGTACTGGTCCCTCAACAAACTGCAAGTCACAGGATTTCACAGCATTGAGCCATGGCAGTTAGAGTCAAACTGAATTAATTTTACATTGCAGATGCACTCTTAGTTTTTTTAATAAAAAAATTGTGTCAGAAGCAGCTCAGGAGTATACTTCAAGTTGCTTTTGGTGTGAGAGAATTAGCAATCTGCAAGGATGTTGCCCAGGGGACACCCAGATTTGTTACCATCCTGTTGGAGGCTTCTCTCATGTCCCCGAATGGGAAGCTGGGGCTGACAAATAGGAGCTCACTCCATCTCGCAGATTTGAACCACCGAACTACAGGTCATCAGCTAGTTCCACGCATGCGCATCCGGTGTGGCGCAAGCAGGCCAGAGCCGCAGCAGCTACATGAGGCTGGAGACCGAGGAGGAGCGCCCAGCAGCCGGAGGCAGAGCCTCTGCCCTTGTCTGCCAAACCTTTCTCCTCAGTCTCGGGCCTCGTGGAAGACGGCCTGTTCGCACTGCACCAAATGTGCACACTCAGAACCAGCTGGCTCCACACATGCGCACCAGGTGCAGCGTGAACAGGCCAGAAACGCCCGCAGTGACTCCACGAGGCCGGAGACCGAGGAGCCTCCGCCCCCGACCGCCAAACCCTCCTCCTCAGTCTCCGGCCCTGTGGAAGGTGGCCCGCCCGCGCCACACCAAATGCGCATGCACAGAACCAGCTGGCTGTCCACATGTGCATCCGGCACACATGTGCACCCTCCACAAGGCCGGAGACTGAGGAGGAGTGCCCGGCAGCCGGATGCGTCCCCGAACATGTGAATAATATTCTACCTTTTATTTTTCAGTGATTGGTGGTGGTGGTGGTGGGGGGGGACCAAAATAAGGTTCACTTACCATTTAAAATTACCTTAGTCCGGCCCTGGTTTCTCCTCTACAGTAGGAAACAACCTGCCCACTGTTATGCATCTTTTAAACCCCATTGTCTTCACTGGGTGAGATTTAAATATGTGCATCAGCAGCCCATGTAACATTTGGGGATCTTTTTAGTTACTTACCGTATATACTCGAGTATAAGTTGACCTGAATATAAGCTGAGGCAACAAAAAAACTGAGAAAACTTAATGACCTGAGTATAAGCCTAGGGTGGGAAATGCAGCAACTATTGGTAAATTTCAAAATAAAATTACATTAATTGAGGCATACAGCTTCTCCTCCCCTCTTGGCACAGCAACCCAGCTAGGTTGTTGTGCCGAGAGGAGAGGCCGCGCACTTTCCTCTCCTCCTCTCTCAGCACAGAGATCTAGCTGGGTTGCTGTGACAAAAGGGGAGGAGGCACACAACTGGTAGAAGCAGTGCAAAGGGCTTCTTTCAGCCCCACGTCTTCCCGCCAGGACCCTCACTTGAGTATAAGTGAAGGTCTCTCTTGAGTATAAGTGAGTGTTGTACACCAGTGTTTTTCAACCTTGTTTGAGCCGCGGCACATTTTTTACATGTACAAAATCCTGGGGCACACCACCAACCAAAATTACACAAAATTACACTCTAACACAGTAATACATATAGTTAATATGTCTTTAAATGTATTTATACACTCAGTGTGAAACCTGGACTTGTTTCGATGAACACAACATAGATATCCTGGCAGGAATGGCAGAAAGACACAAAACATAGAACTCCCATAACCAAGAGAAAATACTATAAGAGTTTGGTGGGCACTGACCTTGGGTTTTAGAGCTGTAGTTCACCTATATCCAGAGAGCACTGTGGACTGAAACAATGTTGGATCAGGGCCAAACTTGGCAAGAATACTAAATATGCCCAAATGTGAACACAGATGGAGTTTGGGGAAAATAGCGTGAGCGTGTTCAGGAGGGGAGAGGGGAGAGAGGAAGACGTGACCCGTGCGGGCACTACTGCGCAGACTCGCCCCAGAGCAAAGTGAGGCAAAGCGAGCAGAGCGAGGCTGGGAAGAAGGGAGCCCGAGTGGAGAAGAAAAAGTGTTCGGCAGGAGGGGGAAGAAAGGGTATAGGAGGTTCCAATTTCCCACGGCACACCTGATAATCGCTGACGGCACACTAGTGTGCCACATCACACTGATTAGGAAACACTGTTGTACACTAATATGAGTGTTTTGTGTAGATTTATATTATTATAGAACTTTGTCTGATTATGTGTAGCGTAATTTATTGATATCAGGTTTGATTTACTGATGTTAGTAATTTTAAGGTTACTCTTATATGTGGGGGTTTCCTGGGATTTTATGTTAGTATAATGTGTTTTATGTAGGCATTGAATGTTTGCCATTGCTATCCTGGAATCCGCCCTGTGTCTCCTTGTGGAGACAGGGTGGAATTCAAATACAGTTTTATTATTTATTTATTTTAAAATAAATGGATTTTGTGTATTTTAACTATGTTAATTTTTAACTGGTTTTTAATCTGTTAATGTAATTTTATGGTGCAATTAGTTTTCTTTATTTTATACTAGCTGAGGACCCGGCGGTGCTCGGGTTATTTGAGGAAGGCTTTGTGTGCCAAGGTTGGTTCCTATTAGATGTTTATGTGGCTTGCAGTGGTCTCAGGAACTTAGTGAAGGTACTGCGAGTCCCATTGGCCATGGTCCACCCCCCTCCAAACAGCACCAGGATGTAGAGTGGGTCATGGGGGCTGTGTGTGTCACATTTGGTCTTGATCATTCTCTGGATGAGGGTTGTAGCGGTCTCTGAAGTGAGGGAAGGTATTGGAAGTCCCATCATCCATGGTCCCCCGTTCTCCAAACTGCACCAGGATGTAGAGTGGGTCATGGGGGCTCTGTGTGCCAAGTGAGGTCTTGAGCAGTCATTGGATGAGGGTGGCAGCGGTCTCAGAAAGTGAGCGAAGGTACTTCAACTCTCATCATCCGTAGTCTGTCCCTCTCAAAACTGCACTAGGATGTAGAGTGGGCCATGGGTACTCTGTGTGCCAAGTTTGGGCCTGGTCTCTGATTTGTAGGGGCTGCAATGTTCTGTGGGAAATACATTGAGTGAAGGTACTGCAAATCCCATCATTTGTGAGCCATCCTGCCATGAACCGCAGCAGGTTTGTAAAGTGGGCCATTGGGCCTCTGTGTGCCAAGTTTGGTCCTGATTCGTCATTGGTGTGGGCCACAGTGTTCTAAGCAAGTGAATTAAAGTACTGCAAGTCCCATCATCCATGGTCCACCCTCCCTCAAACTGCACCAGGATGTAGGGTGCATCTTGGGGGGTCTGTGTGCCAAGTTTGGTCTTGTTCTGTCATTGTTGGGGGCCTAGTCAGGAAAATCAAGTTGAGGAAGCCTTGCTGTCAATTTTGGGCCTGGTCTGTGATTTATAGGGGCTACAGTGTTGTTTGGGAAGTGAATGATGTGAAGGTACTGCAAATCCCATCATTCATGGCCCATCCTGCCCTAAACCACACCAGGTTGTGAAGTGGGCCATTGGGCCCCTGTTTGCCGAGTTTGGTCCTGATCCGTCATTGCTGTGGGCTGCAGTGGCTGACTGCCTGAGGCCTTTTCCCTCTGAGTCACTTTATAATGTTGGAATGTGGTTGGCCAATTGGAGTCCTTTATGCAAATCCCATTTCAGTTGCAACCTATCCCTTCTGTCTGGGGCCGTAGAATGTTGGAGTTCTGAGGCTGGCCAATCAGAGCCATTTATGCAAATAATATCATAGTGGCAGCCAATCGAAACGCTAGCACATATTCTTCCCACCGCACCACCGCAAACACTGGCTTTTATTATATACGTAGATAGATAGAAGATAGATAGATATAAGATAGATAGATGTATTGCTGTTAGTTGTTAGCCGTCCTGAGTCCCCCCTTCGGGGGTTGAGAAGGGTGAGCTATAAATAATTAAAATAATAAATAATATAAGCCAAGGGGGGCTTATATTATTGTATTATATTATATGTGCTGAAAAACTAGGCTTATACTCGAGTATATACAGTACTTTTGCCTAGAAAAAATTCATCATGTGCCAGAGTACATAGTAGTAGAAGTTGTACATCTATACATCTAAGGCCAGTTTTGCTTCCATGGACTATTTTAGGAGGGATATCTTTAGAAGAACAGAAATGCTTCTAAGGAAGTTCAGAATTATAGCCAATGTGTAGGCTATGTTTTATTATAAAATATTTACATTTTAAAGCCTTTAAATATTGCCTCCCCCATCACCGAAAGAGCATTGTGGCTATTCAGGGCATATTTTAAGTACTCATATGATGTAGCTAAAGTACATCCAAGACATATTATTAACATTTAATTGCCATACTCCATCGTCTTGTCATGTCTTAACATCATAGACTATGGAGGGAGAAAGAGACAGAAAGAAAGAGAGAGGGAGAAAAAAAAACACCCAGGTATTGTTAGAAATGGGACAGTCTGTGAAAATAAATCATTCAGAAGCAAAGGAAATCTTAGCCCGAAAACAGCAATAATGGTGACTAAGTGAGCGCATTCCACTTACCTGTCATGCCATTTCCAAAATATATGCAATTGCGAAGAAGGAAATGAAAAGTTAAGTCTATCATAAATCATAGGCTGCCAAGATAGTTTAAAAAGCACTTTTTAATGATCATGTTCATTGCAAAACATATTAAGTCAGTGTTTCTCAACCAGTGTGCCGTGGCACACTAGTGTGCCGTGAGCGATCATCAGGTGTGCCGCGGGAAAAGCTCTCTGCCCCCTTCCTTCCCCCCTCTTCCTGCCAAACTCCTGCTGCTTGGGAGAGGAGGAGGAAGGGCCAGGTGGCGGCGAAGAAAAAGAAGGGACCGGGGCGCTGCCTCCTTCAGCCGTTTCCCCAACCAGCCTCCAATCCGCCATGACTCTCGCCCCTTGCTTGTTGAAGCCGCGCAGAGGAGCCCTGCCTACTGAAGCCCGTCCACCGCTCATGCTCCTCCTCTGTGGGAGAGCTGAAGCTAGGGGAGGGGGGGCATGATGCAGCCTGTCTCCCGCCCCTTCCCGGCTTCAGCACTCCCACAGCTTTGCCAGCCTTGAGGGGGCAGTGCCAAGCCAGCGGTGGCAGAGCCAGCACAATGCTGGCTTTGTACTGCCCTCTCAAAGCTGACGAACCTGTGGGAGAACTGAAGCCGTGGGGAGGGGGGAGGGCATGGTGCGGCCTGGCTCTGCCCCCTCCCTGGCTTCAGCACTCCCACAGCTTCGCCAGCCTTGAGGGGGCAGTGCCAAGCCAGCGGTGGCAGAGCCAGCACAATGCTGGCTTGGCACTGCCCCGCAAGGCTGGCGAAGTTACGGGAGAACTGAAGCTGGGGGAAGGGGCGGGGCATGGCGTGGCCTGGCTCCTCCCCCTCCCTGGCTTCGGCACTCCTCACAGGTCACCATCCCCCAGCCGTTCTTTACTGTGTTAGAGTGTCATTTTGTGTCAGTTTGGTTGGTGGTGTGCCCCCGGATTTTTTTAATGTTAAAAGTGTGCCACGGCTCAAAAAAGGTTGGGAAACACTGTATTAAGTCATACCAACTAGGCTTAAATGGAAGGCAGTGCTTATTTTTTAACTTTATAAATGACTTTTGGTTGGAGATATACTGTACATCCACACATATAGTATTGTACTAATTTAGTACTTTCACCATATAGTATTGTACTAATTTAGCTAGGACCGCGATTAGAGAGGCTGTGTCTGGCGGGCACTTGCTAAACTAGATAGGCTAGGATGGAGAAACCAACTCACCAGATTGAAGACAAGCCACAGACAGGGGCGGTCCTACCAATTCCCGGGGGGGGGGGGAGCGAAAATTATTTTTGCCCCCCCCCCCCGTGGCTCCCAAGCGCGAGTCACGCTCTGGAGCCCAGTGCGCATGCACAAATCTGCACGCATGCGCACTGGCTCCAAAGCTGGAGACGCGGTCTGGAGCCAGTACGCATGCGCGGAGATTTTCGCGCATGCGTACTGGCTCCAGAGCATGTCTCCAGCTTTGGAGCCCAGTGCACACGCGCAAATCTGCACGCATGCGCACTGGCTCCAAAGCTGGAGGCACGCTCTGGAGCCAGTACGCATGTGCGGAGATTTTCGCGAATGCGCAGAAGCTTCTACAGGCGCTGTAGCCGGGGCTGGCTGCAGAGGCGCGGCCAGCAGGGCCGGCTGCGGAGGCGCGGGCGGCGGCGCGCGGGGCGGCGCAGGCAGCAGGGAGGGCGGCCTGGCGGCGCCCCTCCCATGTGGCAGCGCTCTACGCGACCGCACAGTTCGCGTAATGGTTAGACCGCCCCTGGCCACAGAGATTTGTTATGATTTGGCCAAAAGGATGCAAGTGCAAGCAATTTGATTTGTAATGTACAAGCATAAAAATACAGAGAAAAGCAAGACTTCTTAAATTGTTCGACAGCTATTCACACCTCCCACTCCCTTCTCTGATTGGCTGAAAAAGGGTTTGGTCAGGATCTGCAATCTGATTAGTTGTGAGCTTCGTTGACATCACCGCCTCCAGGTGAGGATTCCTTTGGAGGGGAAATGAAGGCTCAGGATTGGTCAGATGAGGTATCAATTATTTGGTGTGACGCCCCTCCTGATCATGGAGGGTTGACTATCTCTAAGCTACATCTTTGATCTATAGTCAAAGGATACAAGTTACACAGAAAATTATGAAAAATAGATACCGCTGATTGAAGGATTAAATACAATAGAATCTTTTTGTGGGTGAAACTGCTGCTGGTCCGCTCCTGAATAAATGGTATTGTAATCAAACAGAAACGACATATAACATATAACAATATATAAACATATACATCAGCACAACATTGGCATTTTTGCCCTAGGGTTACACAGGAATAAGATGGGGTAAGGTGGGGAAAGGTTGTTCATGGGGAAAACACTAGACATATGAATAAGACATAATGAGTGACAAAAAACAGTTTAACTTCACATTATGCTACAAGAAATTATGTGATCATATATTTGGTTTGTTTCTAAGATTTAAACCCATAGGCCTTTCATATAGATATTTTTCTTATTTTTTTTATGTAAATCACTAGCGGTTTCCAGGTTTCATTGAATTGTTTTGATGAATTGTCTCCCGCTGGGACCACCGCCTGCCCCGTCACTGATCCGTGATTGGGGTGAGACCGGCGGCACAGCCCATGGGGAGTCGGCCCAGAGGGCAGTCGGGCCGGAGGATAGTACGGTGAGCGGACATTCGGATCGGAGACTACATCGCCGCCGGAGGAGGCGCCGTCGCCGGCTGAGGACTTTTAGCCCCTCCCCTCCGAGCCCCCAGAGACTTCCTACACGGGGCTGCCGACCCCTGGACCTCCAGACGCCCGGCCAGCCAACAGGAGGGGAAGAGGCCGGTTGGCGAGGAGGAGGGGGGGAGGCCCCCTGCCCCTGAGCCCAGGCCGAGACGATATCTTCGTTCGAGGACCTTTTGGGGCCCAGGCGCCGGGCGTGACCACCGGCTATCCCTGAAGCCGCCGACCACAACCGATCTATCGTGCTTGTCCCTACCGGCCAGGCTACGGGACGAAGGAGGCCGGCCTACACTCTTTCTCCTTGGCCGGCGGGGGTGCCTTCCTTCGCGCCCCCCCCTTCCTCCCTCCCTTTGATGGCCTGATGGGTCTAGTTTAGGCCCCAGTCCACCCTGTTGCTGCCTGACCCCTGACTCTGTTCTATCTCCCCTATTCCTTGTGTTGTGTATTGTCTAGTTTGTCTTTTTATTTTGTATTGTTGTTTCCTGAATTTGTAAGCCGCTGCGAGCCGTATGGAGTTAGCGGCATATAAGCCTAAGGAAATAAATAAATAAATAAATAAAAAAATTAATAAAGTTGTTAATCTGTCCATTTCCATGATTTCTAAGATTTTGTGGAACCAAAAGACAACAACTGTGGAAATACAATATATCTACCAGGTAGAATTAGTTTAGGCTGTGGAGAATAAGACAAAAGACCATACATATGGTTTGTAGATGTAGAAAATATATATGATGTCAATCCGTGTTCAGTTTGAGGAAAACCCGGTGTATATATATATACAGTTCTGATAGTATAGTCCCAGAAAAGTCCGCAGCAATCCACAAATATTGGTGCAAATAGTTCCAATGATGAGCATAGGTGCTTTGGCGGGTGAAATACCAAAGTTGCGGGCGAAGCGTGGGCGTCTCAAATGGAAAGTCTTAGTCCAACAAGCCCATAAACCTGGTGGAGGAGCTGAATGCTCTGAAGGGGAAATCCCCAGGACGCGGAAAGGAGAGCAGTGTGGGCGTCTCCCACATGTAGAGATGATGCAACACAAGAGCTGACAGTATGCAGATGCTCCGATTAGCAGCCACGAAAAAAAACGTTTCGAGACTCTTTTTCAAGGCTCACAATACATCATTTTAGCGCCCGTAATCATGAAAGGAGATGATCCAAACATAACCCTACTCAGATAGAATAGGGTGACCCAAAAAGAGTCTCGAAACGGTTTTTTCGTGGCTGCTAATTGGAGCATCTGCATACCATCGGCTCTTGTGTTGCACCATCTCTACTTGGGCTACAGCAGGGCTGTCCAACTTCTTTTGGCCCACGGGCCGGAGTTCTGATCACTGATGACCTGGGGGGCCGCAGCGGGGGGTGAGGTCGCTCGCTGGGGCGGGGCCACTCCTGACGGCGTGCTGACGTCAGCACGCCTGACGTCACCACGCCGGCGCCCTGCACAGTCCGCCCCTTTTCGGCGAGGCTTGTTGATGTCCCGAAGCCCCACCGAAAAGGGACGCCACGCTTGGTGACGCCGGCGTGGCGCCGGGTTCCTTCCACCTCTTCCTCCTCAGCGCTGAGGAGGAAGAGGTGGAAGAAACCCGGCGCCATGATGGCGTCACCAAGCGCGGCGTCCCTTTTCAGCGGGGCTTGGCGACGTCACCCAGACCCGCCGAAAAGGGGCAGGCCGCGCAGGACGTCTCTCCCGCCCGGTGTCAGATGCCGGCGCCTCCACCTCTTCCTCCTTGGCACCGGCATCTGACGTCACCCAGCCCCGCCGGAAAGGGGGAAGGCCGCGCAGGACGCCGGGTGGGAGAGGTGAGGCGCCCTCCTGACCTCCCGCGCATGCCCACGAACGCCCCCCCAAGCGGCCCCGCCCCCCCCCAAATTTTTTTCCATTTTTTTTTCAGTTTTCCCCCCAATTTTTTTCCAAATATTATTTATCCCAGGACGGTAGGCGGGCTGCGTCCAAGGGGCTGGCGGGCCACGTACAGGCCTGTTGGACAGGCCTGGGCTACAGTAATGAAGAAACATTACTCACATACTGCGTTTCATTATTGCCACATATTATCCTGGGTCTTAAAGATTAAATATGACTGATTTTATCTTTTATAAACTTCAAAGATAATGCGGGGATGTATATTTCTAGAATAAAATCAATGAATAAAAATGTACATCTTCCCCCACAGTGACTCTGAATTTGTGTGCGAAAGCATAGAGTCACTTGAAAAAAAGTCACAACACAAAGGACTACTCCAGAGGAAAAAGAAAGCGGGCTCACAATTGAGTAAAATGGATGCAGTGAAGATGCCAGAATTGGATACCAAGATTGGTTTTATAGCTGAGGCAAAAGTGATAAGGAGACCAAATTTACTGTCACATTTAAGACTGTGCCACAGCCAAAGGTTCATATCGTCCCATCTTGATAGACACATGGAGACGCCACAGGGCAGCTGGCATGTCTTTCCACTGAGCGGAGTGCCTTCCTCGCCTCCCCTTACAAGTATTCAGTTCCTTCCAAAAAGTCAAATAAAAACACACAAGGTTTACCCCTCCTCTTCTTCGCATTGTGGTTCAACAGCTTGTCGTGTTGTGCTAGTAAGTTCTACACAGAGAAAGTGTCTGGTCGTATCCCAGAAGGAGGCTTAGATGGGAACAATCATAAAAGGAAAATGGTCGAGGCTGAGAAAGGGGTGGAGGTCAGCAGGGAGGTCAAGGGAGCAAAGAGTCTGAAGGGATTCTAGAAATAGCTATTTCCAAGGGTTGTTTTGGGGGTTGCGGGAATGTGTCTCCAAAAAACCAAGGCAACTATTGTGAAGCAAAAATCCCCCCCATGTTTCCGATTTCCTGCAACATCCTTGTCAAGGCTGACCCAGCCAGTAAACACACCGAGGTGATCCCCTCAGACAGCAGATTTTGGGAGAGTTGATTTTTTGGCCATTGTTGCACCATAGACCTGAAGGCCCCTCAGTAAACCGCTTGACACTGGCAAAGTTTAAATGCTTTATCTCTATCTCTTCTCTATCTCTATACCTTTATAAAGCGGAATGTTTGTATGTATGTTTGTATGTGTCCGGAGGGCGGAAGGATATGTGGCAGCTTTCTGATTGGCTCCCACTGTGGGATTATTTGCATAAATGACTCCCATTGGCCAGCCAACACGAACATTCCGAAACTCTAAAGTGCCAGAGAGGGGTAAGGAAAAGGCCTGAGGCAGTCAGGCATGGTGGGAGTTTCAGTCCAAAACACTTTGCAGCCCCCAACAATGAGACAACAAAACCAAACTTGGCACACAGAACCCCCAAGACCCACTTTACGTCTTGGTGCAGTTTGAGGGAGGATGGACCATGGATAGGGCAGCATTCCAACATCCCAAATTTCAAAGGTGCCAGACAGAGTTCTTTATAAAAAGGCTTCCTTCAGCTGATTTTACAAACTAGGCCTCAGCCTGAATTGACAGTAAGGCTTCCTCAACTTGATTTTCGAGACTAGGCCTCAGCTTGAATTCACAGTAAGGCTTCCTCAACTTGATTCTCTAGACTAGGCCTCAGCCTGAATTGACAGTAAGGCTTACTTAACTTTATTTTCCTGACTAGGCCCCCAACAATGACAGAAGAAGACTACAGTTGGCACACAGAACCCCCAAGACCCACTCTACATCCTGGTGCAGTTTGAAGGACTTGCAGTACCTTCACTCACTTACTCTGACCAGCACGGGTGACGGACCTGGACCAAACTTGGCACACATAACCCCCATGATGCCCTTTACGTCCTAGTGCAGTTTGAGAAAGATGAACCACGGATTATGGGATTTGTAGTACTTCCCAGAGACCACTGTGGCCCACAACAAAGACCGATAAATATCAAACTTGGCACACGGAGCCTCCATGACCCACTCTATGTCCTGGTGCAGTTTGGAGAAGAGCAGAGCATGGATGATGGGGCTTGAAGTACTTCCTGAGACCGCTGCAACCCTCATCCAATGACTGATCAAGACCAAACTTGGCACACAGAGCTCCCATGACCTACACTACATGCTGGTACAGCTTCGAGTAGGATGGACCATGGATGATGGTACTTGAAGTACCTCCACTCCCTGAGACCACAGCGACACTCATCCAATTGCCAATAAAGACAAAACTTGGCAAAGAGTGCCCCCATGGCCAACTCAACATTCTGGTGCAGTTTGGGGGAGGACGGATTATGGATGATGGGACTTGCAGTACCTTTACTCACTTCCTGAGACCGCTGTGACTCTCATCCAGTGACTGATCAAGACCAAACTTGGCACATAGAGCCCCCATGACCCACTTTACACCCTGGTGCAGTTTTCAGAAGGATGGACCACGGATGATGGGACTTGAAGTACCTCCACTCACTTCCCGAGACTGCTGCGACCCTCATTCAATGACTGATCAAGACAAAATTTGGCACAGAGAACCCCCTACATCCTGGTGCAATTTGGAGGAGGATGGACCATGGATTATGGTCCATAATCTTTCACTCACTTCCCGAAACCACTGCGAGCCAAATGAACAACTGATACGGACCAACCTTGGCACACAATGCCTTCCTCAAATAACCCGGGCACCGCCAGGTCCTCAGCTAGTTTAGAATAAATGGATAAAGGAAAGAGGCTAGGAATTATAGTCTATTGGTGCTCTCAAAGCAGCAACAGATAGCAGCAAATTGTCCAAAAGGAAGCAGGAACAAGGCTATAGCCCTTTGGCAAACAGGACAAAAGTAAATAAAGTTTTCTTGCCCCAACGGGCTAAATCCAAGGGTAAAGGTCTTGGCACAAGGCTTGGCAAACAAAGTATTTGAAGCTAGAAGGCCCAAGACCCAGGCACGGTTTCGTGACGACTTGGCTTGGAGTTCCAAACATTGACGAAGGATAGCTTCCATCTCTGGGACCTAGCTTAGATAGGTCCCACAAACTTTGAAGTAGCGACGTACTGAGGCGTCGTAACTCGGTTCTCACAACAGCTCCACAGCTGGGTCTACTCCGGCCTTTCACATAGGATTGGAATGTGGCGCCAATTAGCACCAGCACCTGGGCAATAGGGAGTGCTTCTCTCCCCGCTTATCGGTTCGAGATGGAGCCGAGAGTTTGTCCTTGAACGAGGGATGACCTGGGTAGCTCTGCAGAAGCTGCCTGGCAGAGGCTTGCTTTCTAACTTAACAGGCCTAGCTGAAATAACATGGCTTCGGTCTGGCTTGACCAAAGGAGCAGGCTGGGAACCATGCTGGGGTGTGACAGCCATGCATAAATATTTGAAGTCATATGGAGGAGGGAGCAAACTTGTTTCTGCTGCCCTGGAGACTAGGATGCGGAGCAATGGCTTCAAACTACAGGAGAGGAGTGTAATGAAGTCGCTATGTTGATTGTTTCTTTTCTTTGTTAAATGTGTGGTTTGTATCATTACATTTGTATTGTGCTAGATGATTAAATGTTAGACAGACCACAAAGGGTTAACAGAGGATATTAGAGTGCCCGGCCTCTCAGAAATTCAATTGCCATAGCAACAGGAGGCAGAGACTACCACTAGCCTTAGAATTTCCAGATTTGAAATGTATCAGTTAGTAGCGGTTAGACCGGCTGGTGGCAGTTTTGCGAGGCTGTTGTGATCTGTTCTGAGGAGAACAGGATAAAGGCTGTGTTGATACTGCAGAATGGCAGTTAGGTTTTAGAAAGCCTTTAAAGACCGCTGTTTGTAGGTTAGGCTGGAAAGCTAACCTAGAAGATAGATAAAAGGCCTATAAGTGGGCAAAGTATCTATAATATTGTTGAGTTTGGAGAAATACAGTCAAACATTGTATTTAGAAACTTAGTAACCTTAAGATTTGTGCCTCTAAGAAGATACTGTAACCAACTAAGCTCTATGTACTTTAAAACCACCATGCTCCAAACCTTGTTAACAAATAAACAGTTGAAGTTCTTTATTCATAAATCTCTCTCTGTGAACTCTTTTGGTGCAAGCTTTAGAAACATCGGGTGGTCAAGAATTACTCACTGGTGGCAGCAGATTTACTAAGGTGGTACGTCATTACAGTTTGGTGCCACACAGCTCCATTAATTTGAGGCAGGATTGAAGATCTTTACAATTAAGGTCCCTGATCAAAAATACATCAGTTCCATACCATTTGGGGTGGAGGCAAAAGTTATAAAGTAAGGAATCTTCACATAAATATTCCACTTGAACATTAGGAAGAACTTCCTGATTGTGAGAGCTGTTCAGCAGTGGAACTCTCTGCCCCAGAGTGTGGTGGAGGCTCCTTCTTTGGAGGCTTTTAAGCAGAGGCTGTGAATGCAATTTTCCTGCTTCTTGGCAGGGGGATGGACTGAATGGCCCATGAGGTCTCTTCCAATTCAATGAGCCTATGATTCGGTGAATACGTTGCAACTTTTTAATGCTGGAGGGATTCCTAATTAGCAGAACTACGCAGAGAGTTTAGGTTCCATTCATATTCTCTTCTTGCACTCAGGATTGAAAATGTTGAGGATAACTATGTTCTCTGGGACAGTGCACCTGACACTTAGCTCAGGCACTTTAATTTTTATTATTATCGGGACACTTTGGATGTACTTAAGAATCCTGGGTTCTTTGACTATGAGATTGGCTCTTAAATCAAAAAAGTAAACACATTTGTATGCCCGGATCTTTATCTTTTATACAGTCACAAGTAATGGATTTTAAGAAAGAATGTCAAGATTATGGAGAAATTACTATTTTGAACTACAGCTCCCAGAATTTCCCAGTAGCAATTACACTATGTAACAAAAATTGCCAAAACAAAAATCTGTTCCTAGTTTGAAAGTGTTATTTCATGTTTAACTGTGTGGTACTTACTTTGAAAGTAGTTGTGATACTCCAGAAACTTCATTTTGGTGATTGCCACAAACTATGTTGAATTGGTTGAGCCTCTATGAGATATTCATTGAAAAACTATAGCACAATGTGCTACAGGGTATTCCACAAAAACAAAGTTTTTGAAGTTTAATAAACCTTTTCCATGTTTTTATGATAGAACCAATTAGGAAATGGCATTTATAACCCAGGAACAAAAACTGTGTTACATAGTGCAGGGCTGTCCAACTGGCGGCCCGGGGGCTGTATACGGCCCCCCCGCCCCTTCCCTACGGCCCCCTAAGCTTTTTAATCTGTATACCTTTATAAAAGGGAATGTTTGTATGTGTGTATGTGTGTATGTGTGTGTGTATGCGGAGGGCGGAAGGGCGGATATGTGGCAGCTATTTGCATAAAGTCCTTTGATTGGACAGCCTCGCCACTCCAAAATTCTAAGGCACCAGACAGAGGGCATTGATAGCCACTGATTAGCCAGCAACCCAGAATCCAGGCCTCTACATTCAAACAACAGGATTTCTTCCCACTGAGGGGAAAAAAGCCAGCAACCCAGAGTCCAGGCCTCTACATTCAAACAACAGGAATTCTTCCCACTGAGGGGGGAAAAGCCAGCAACCCAGAATCCAGGCCTCTACATTCAAACAACAGGATTTCTTCCCACTGAGGGGAAAAAAGCCAGCAACCCAGAATCCAGGCCTCTACATTCAAACAACAGGATTTCTTCCCACTGAGGGGAAAAAGCCAGCAACCCAGAGTCCAGGCCTTTACATTCAAACAACAGGATTTCTTCCCACTGAGGGGAAAAAGCCAGCAACCCAGAGTCCAGGCCTTTACATTCAAACAACAGGATTTCTTCCCACTGAGGGAAAAAGCCAGCAACCCAGAGTCCAGGCCTTTACATTCAAACAACAGGATTTCTTCCCACTGAGGGGGAAAAAGCCAGCAACCCAGAGTCCAGGCCTTTACATTCAAACAACAGGATTTCTTCCCACTGAGGGGGAAAAAGCCAGCAACCCAGAGTCCAGGCCTTTACATTCAAACAACAGGATTTCTTCCCACTGAGGGGAAAAAAGCCAGCAACCCAGAGTCCAGGCCTTTACATTCAAACAACAGGATTTCTTCCCACTGAGGGGAAAAAAGCCAGCATCCCAGAATCCATTCCATGCAGGCCTTTTCGGGTTTTTTTACTCCTTTCTGTTTTACACCGGTATACTTTCACAGGCCAGGGCGGATATGTGGCAGCCACTTTCACAGGCCAGGGCGGATATGTGGCAGCCACTTTCACAGGACCTGCACCAAACTTGGTACACATAACCCCCCCTATGACATGACCCACGTATTATGGGATTTGTAGTACTTTCCAAGACTTTGGTTCCCACAGACCACTGAGGCCACCAAAAAGGACCAATACAGACCACAGTCAGGACACACAGCCCCCATGACCCACTCTACGTCCTGGTGCAGTTCGGAGGAGGGTGGGCCATGGATGATGGGACTTGAAGTGCCTCTACTCACTTCCAAAGTCCGCTGCAACCCTCATCCAATCACTGATCGAGACCAAACTTGCCATACATAACCCCCATGACTGCCTTCACGTCCTGGTGAGGTTTGGGGGAGGACTGACAATGGATGATGGGATTTGTAGTACTTTTACACCCCTCTGTTCCCACAGACCACTGTGGCCCCCAACAAACACCGAGAAAGTCCACACTTGGCACACAGAGCCCCAGTGACCCACTCTACATCCTACTGAAGTTTGGAGGGGACAGACATGGATGATGGGACTTGCAGTACCTTCCCTCACTTCCCAATCCTGCTACAAACCTAATCCAATGACTGATCAACACCAAATCTGGCACACAGAGCCCTCATGACCCACTCTACAGCCTGGTGCAGTTTACTGTGAGACGGACCACAGATGATGGGACTTGAAGTACCTTCACTCACTTCCGAAAAACAATGCATCCCTCATCCATTCACCAATACAGACCAAACTTAGCACACAGAGCCCCCATGACCCAATCTACATCCTACTACATTTTGGGGGGGGACGGGACACAGAGATGATGGGACTTGCACTACCTTCAGTAATTTCATGATACCACTGCAACTCCCAATAATGATGGATCAAGACTACACTTGGCACACAGAGCCCCCATGACCCACTCTACATCCTGCTGCACTTCTCAAATGACCCGGGCAGGGCCGGGTCCCCAAGCTAGTAAAAAATAAAAAATAAAAATTAAATTAAATTAAAGTATTTAAAAAAATTACCCACTTCCGGGTTTTGGAGCAAGTATCGTGAGACTACGGAAACCACATGGGATTTTGTTTTCAATGCGAAATCTCACCTGCGTTGAGAGCGAAACCCCGTGTGGCTTCCGTAGTCTCGCGATACTCCTGTTGCCGAAATCTCGGCTACTTAATCCCTGCAGCCCACGCAGACGTGATTTGTACCTTCCCAGCTGCTGCCTCGGTCGGTCGTCGCCTCTGCTCGTGGTCCGGCTGCTCCTGGATCCCGCGCGTTTGGGAAGGTAGGCTAACCTTTATGTTATTATTATGTAATTGTGTATTTGAATGCCCACCCTGCATTTAATGTTAGTAAAATATTATATTTGACTGTATGGATGCCCCTTTTGAATGCCCACCCTGCATTTAATGTTAGTAAAATGTTATATTTGACTGTATAGATGCCCCTTTTGAATGCCCACCCTGCATTTAACGTTAGTAAAATATTATATTTGACTGTATGGATGCCCCTTTTGAATGCCCACCCTGCATTTAACGTTAGTAAAATGTTATATTTGACTGTATGCATGCCCCTTTTGAATGCCCACCCTGCATTTAATGTTAGTAAAATGTTATATTTGACTGTATGGATGCCCCTTTTGAATGCCCACCCTGCATTTAACGTTAGTAAAAGATTATATTTGACTGTATGGATGCCCCCTTTGAATGCCCACCCTGCATTTAATGTTAGTAAAAGATTATATTTGACTGTATGGATGCCCCTTTTGAATGCCCACCCTGCATTTTATCTCAGTAAAAGATTATATTTTACTGTATGCATGCCTCTTATGAGTAGTAAGCCGGGGGCGGAGCCGGGGGCAGACCCTACGGCCCCCCAGGTCATCAGTTACCGGAATTCAGGCCCCTGGGCCGGTAGAAGTTGGACAGCCTTGACATAGTGTTATCAATAAGTACAACCATTGGGAAAGTTTAGATTTAAATGCTATCCCTTCCTAACTTGTTCTGTTCTGTCATAAACAACGCAAGGCATACAGGAGAAGGATCGTTATATACCATCATAAACTAAGTGTTCAGAATAATGAACCGACTCTCTGGGAGTGGCAGCAAAATTTAGCAGCTAGCAGAACAGTTGAACGTTCTGTTCCTGATTCTCTTGAGAGCAAAAAACATCTTAATTAGACAGAAAACCATGGTGTCCTTTGATACGCTCAATGGTATTATTCGGAAATAATTAGCAACCGATTCACCCCCTCCAAATTTGGGAGGATAGCAAGCCAGGATCTCTCCTGAGGACCCTCCTTCTATCATTCTCCTTCCTTTCTCATGCTGATGATGACCATGATGATCATCATCAGAACCAGCATGGTGTAGTAGAGACCAAAATTCGACTTCCTCACCTGCCCTGCCCTGGAAACACACCGGATGACCTGCAGCAAGTAATGATCTTTTAGCCCCAGAGGAAGTGATGGCACCCCTCCTCTAACAAATCTTGCCAAAGAAAATCTGTGATAGATTCACCTTATGGACACCATAAATGATAAATGACTTGAAGGTACAAAACAACAAAAGCAACAATCGGGGTTCAATGATCGTACATAGGGTGACAACAGCACAATTACCTACCACATTGATTGATTGATTGACCTTATTTATATCCCTCCTTTCTCTACCCCAAGGGGGACTCAAGGGGGCTTACATATGGCACCTCCTTAAATGCCTTAAAAACATACAATGTTAACTTAAAATAACCTTTATTAAAATTAATGCATAGTAAACATGATTAAAATACATTCCAATGTTAATCACGCTATCCAGGGTCAGAGTCTAAGGCAGGGGTGGGCAATTATTTTTTCCAAGGGGCCACACGAGAGCCAAAAAATATGATGGAGGGCCGCACCTAAAGGCTGAACTGCATTCTACATAATATCAATTGAATTTCTTTAATAATAAAAAAGGCACTCAATTGCGTTTTTGATATATTAATAAGACTGATAAGAGTATATGTTATGAGCAATGAAAAAGAGAGGTTGTCGTAGGAATGACATTTATTCACTCAAATTTTACAAAAACAATGGTTAACAAAATGTGAACATTTGTATCATTTGTGTCTCTGTTGATCTTTAACAAGTGCATCAAAGTCAGGTTGAATGTCAGAGGTGGAGATGCGAAGCACCCCTGACAGATGGCCATGCAGCCTCTGTTTAAAAGCCCCCAAAGAAGGAACCTCCACCACACTCCGGGGCAGAGAGTTCCACTGCTGAACGGTTCTCACAGTCAAGAAGTTCTTCCTAATGTTCAGGTGGAATCTCCTTTCTTGTAGTTTGAAGCCATTGTTCCAGGGTAGCAGAAAACAAGCCTGCTCCCTCCTCCCTATGACTTCCCTCACACAGGCATGTAGCCAGGGGGGCTAAGAGGGCTTCGCCCCGAAATTCTTAGGGTGGTCGCGAAAAGGCCTTACTGGTACATTATTTATACTGTTATGTTTATTCATATCATGATCTGATCACCATGCTCATTATATCCCACCTTCATGGGGTTATTGGGATAACAATACAAAAGATTTGCTAGGGTAGACCCTCTTCCACCCAGTCTCAGCCCCCGAACCAAACTCAGCCCCTCCGAAACAAAATCCTGGCTACGGCCCTGCCCTCACATATTTATCCATGGCCCTCATCATGTCTCCTCTCAGCCTTTTCTTCTTCATGCCCAGCTCTTGAAGCCGCTCCTCATAGGGCTTGTTCTCCAGACTCTTGAGAACAATTTATACATTATATAATTGTAATGTTCATTTGTGAGATTAATATAACTCAAAAACCACTGGACAAATTGCTGCCACAAGACACCTACTAACCCCCGAGGAGTAACCATCACTCAAAACATTGATTTTGTCATTTGGGAGTTGTAGTTGCTGGGACTTATAGTTCACCTGCAATCAAAGAGCATTCTCAACTCCACCAATGATGGAACAAAACCAAACGTGGCACACAGGACTCAATGACCAATAGAAAACACTGGTGGGCATTGCCCTTGAGTTTGGGAGTTGTAGTTCACCTACATCCAAAGAGCACTGTGGACTTCAGAGGCAACCCCACATAGGGTGTGTTGCATTAATCTATATGGGATGTAACCAGAGCGTGGACCACTGTGGCCAAGTCTGAATTCCCAAGGCATAGGAGCAGCTGGCACATTTTTTTTAATTGTGCAAAAGCTGCCCTGGCCACCGCCGAGACCTGGAATTCCAGGCTCAAGGATGAGTCCAGGATCACTCTCAAGCTCACATAACCCAGTGAGATACCTCGCTGATTCTTTTAGATTGTTGGATAGAATCTGAATCTTTGATGATCCAAAACTGAAGTTAGTAGACTGTGAAACCAAACAAATGTTGCAATTGTGTATCAGCAGTATTTCACTCAGTTCTCAACTTGGTTGAACATCATAGCTGTGGGCTCTAGGTTAGATGAGTCCGTGAACTTTTGCAGAACTCAGACAAAAAGCCCAAATATTGCATCTCTCATCCATGACCTTCAGCTTTCACACACATACACACACCCCAACATGGGCTTTGTTCAGCAGAAACAGAGAGAGCATCCTTTGCTCATGGTTTGCCCTGAGGATAATTTGATGGAAATACAGATGTTTTCCAGTAATAGATAGCAGACAGCGACATCTGAATAATTCAGATGTTATCCAAGCCTCAAATATTTTTATAATGTGGTGGATGGAGAGAGCAGAATGCATCCAGGGAGAATCTTAAAAGTGTACCAGTACTCTCTACTCTCCTCACTAAGGTGCCAATTTCTTTATTTCCTTATTATTTGGACTTGTATGCCGCCACTCCCCAAGGGCTTGGAGCAGCTCACAATCATGTAAAAACACAACAGAAGTAAAACAGCATATTAAACTAGACTAAAAAGGTTTTCCACCTTAGCAATCAAAGGCTAGCCGGAAAAGATGGGTCTTGCAGGCCTTGCGGAAAGAGAATAGGTCCTGCATGGCCCGCACATCACTTGGAAGGGTATTCCAGATTGACGGCGCTACTACGGAAAAGGTTCTGTGCCGGGTCGATGTAAGACGAATTGCTTTGAAGGTCGGCACTTCAAGGAGGTTCTGTTGTTCGGAACGAAGGGACCTCTGGGGTTGATAGGGGAAGAGACAGTCCCTCAGATACAACGAAAAGTTAACACCATCACCTTGAAGGTGATCCGGTGCTCAACCGGAAGCCAGTGGAGCTGCCGGAGGATGGGTGTTATGTGATACCTCACTGGAGTCCCAGTGAGAAGTCGGGCAGCGGCATTCTGGACGAGCTTAAGTTTCCGGATCACTGACAAGGGCAGGCCAATGTAAAGGGTGTTACAGTAGTCCAGTCTTGAGATGACCGTGGCTTGGAGCACCATGGCTAGGTCGTCTCTGGATAGGTAGGGGGCCAGACGCCTAGCTTGCCACAGGTGGAAAATAGCGGTTTTGCTGACAGTGGAGACCTGGGCTTCCATTGACAGCAACGGGTCTAAGATGACCCCAAGGCTCTTTACTGATGATGTCGGGCATAATGCCTCGCCATCCAAAATAGGCAGCCGGACCTCCCCATCCACCGGGCGGCCCAGCCACAGTATCTCCGTCTTTGCTGGATTCACCCTCAATCTACCGGCATAGAAGTTAACACTGTACCTTAATAGTCATCAAAAAAGAGGAAAGATCACCTTCTCTGAATAGAGTAGTGAAAGGCTTTTTATCAATGCCAGGGCAGAAAAATTGTGGTGGTGGCCGGGGTAGCTGACCCCCTAAAGCAGTGCTGGTATGGTCCCTTCTTGACATGATATGCCTTGGCTTATCCACGGCTCATATCAACATCCATAATTTTGATACCAAAACCTGCTCTCAATTTATCCATGAAGTCAACTTATACCTGTTTTTGGATAGCCTTTTGTTTTGGGGGAGGAATGGCTATATGTGGCCTTCAGAAGTTGGAAAAGGATAGAGTATGAGTCCTCCGGGTCCCTTTGAAGCTGCTCACCCCCTTTTATTGGAGATGGTGGCAGCACAAGAACCATTTGAGATATTTATTAGGGAGAAAGAAAAGTTGCTTGGACAAATCATGTTCCCCCGCTGCTCTAGGGGCCCTGCGCCCTCTTCACCGAAGATGGTGGAGCCTGGCGGGTGCGCCTCATCCTCGTCTTCCTCTTTGTCCTTCGCCACAGGCCTCGGGAGAGGCAGCAGAGGCGGGCCTGGTCCTGGCTCTGCAGACCCGGCCTCGCTGCCCCCGGGGGACGCCCAACTCATTGCCCTCATTGTCGGGCAGCTCAAGAGCCGCTGCCTCTTCAATGCCTTCTGGAGGGACTGCCTTGCTGAAAGCGACATCAAGGTCCGCTTTGGCCTCACGCCCTCCTTCGTTCCTTCGTTCGTTTGTTCCTTCCTTCCTTCCTCTTCCTTTCTTTTTACCTCTCTTTTTCTTTCATTCTTTTCCTCCCTCCCTCCCTCCCTTCTTTCCTCCCTTCCTCCTTCCTTCCCTTCCTTCCTTCCTTCCTTCCTTCCTTCCTTCCTCTTCCATTCTTTCCTTCTCTCCTTCCTTTTCCCTCCCTTCTTTCCTCCATTCTCCCTCCCTCCCTCTTCCTTCCTTCCTCTTCTATTCTTTCCCCCGTCTTCCTTTCCTTCTCCTTCCTTTCTTTTCACTTCCCCTTCTCTCTCCTTCTTTCTTTTCTTCTTTCCTCTTCATTAATTTACTTTTTCCTCACTTCCTTTCCTTTCTTTTCCCCACCCTTTCCTTTCCTCCCTTCCCATTTCCTTCTTTCTTTTCCCCTCCTTGTCTCTCTCCTGCTTTTCTTTTCTTCCTTTTCCATAATTTGTCCTTCTTTTCTTTCTTCCTCTCCCCCTTCCTCCTTTATTTCTTTTTTCTTTCTTTTACTCTCTTTCCCCCTTCCTTCCGTCTTCTCTTCCTTCCCAGAGTCCTGAGCATGTGTTTTGAGGAGCCAGATCTGAAGTGTCCCGTCATTCTGCCGGGGGAATCTTTTTCTCATAGTATGTACGTATATACCCACATTTAGTTGAATTCAGTCTTAAAATATATTGCAATATATCACAGCTTTATCAAGTATAGGCAATGATAAGGAATGCTGGGAGCTGTAGTCCAGAAACACTGAGAATACTACATGATTTTCACTCTTAATAGAGACATTCTGTTGAAAGAGAATGAAGGAAATCCTTGCCGCGTCTTCCACTTAATTAATCTCCATGACACATTTTTAGTTAGGATTCTCCCAGGGAACCGAAGTCTCATAAGTAATTAATTTGCTGAACCTGTGAACTGAACTGTTGGGGCATGAACCCAACAGAGCAGGTAGAAAAGAACTGGCTGGGGACAGAAAACTGGAGTGATAAAAGTTCTTTTGAAATGGTTCGGTAATTTACACATTGTGAGGCTGCAGCATTTTTCAGACGCCTAAGGCCTTTTTGGTATGATAGAGTTTGGAGGTGCATCTCTAGAAGTCTGGATTTATTTGCTCTGTGCTTAAAAGCAAAAATCATCAGAGAGAAAGGCAATCTATGCTCTTCTGGTGAAGAAATCTTCTATTCCACTCCATTTTCTTTCTATACACATTAGAGTAGGGCCAGTAAAAATGATGGAAAACCTGTTGCGAGGACAAGTATAAATTCCTTCCTGGCTCTTTCCAGACTATTTTGTGTGTTGCTTGGTTGAGGAGGATGGCAGTGTTAATCAGTAGACTCCTTTGGACCTAGGACTACCAGCCCCAATCTACATCAATTGTCTGCAAGGCCACAAGGTGCCAAGTTCCATATGACTCGGCTTTCATCACATATTTAGCAGGTTCACACTCAGAAGTTTGACAGATATGTTTTTCCATTAGACCAGTGTTTCCCAAAAGCTGTGACGTGGCACAGTAGTGTGCCGTGACAGACCTCCTGCTGTGCCGTGAGAAAAGCTCTCTACCCTCCTTCCTTCCCCCCTCCTGCTGAACTCCTGCTGCTTGGGAGAGGTGGGGGAAAGGCCAGACGGCGGCGAAAAAAGAAGAAGAAGGGGGCAGGGCACCGCCTCCTTCGGCCGTTTCCCCAGCCAGCCTCCAATCCGCCATGACTCCTGCCATGACTCCCGCCTCTTGCTCGCTGAAGCCGCATGGAGGAGGAGCCCCGCCCACTGAAGCTCATCCACCGCTCATGCTCCTCCTCCTCCAGGCGGCTTCAGCTTCAGCTGTGGGAGAGCTGAAGCCGGGGAGAGGGGGCGGGACATGGTGCGGTCTGGCTACGCCCCCTCCACCGGCTTCAGCTCTCCCACAGCTTCTCCAGCCTTGAGGGGACAGTGCCAAGCCAGCATTGTGCCATGCACGCGCACGTGCGCTCCCACCGCCGCCTTCGCGGGGCTTTTTTTGCCAAAATGAGGCTTTAGTGGGCGGGCCCTGGCGCTCGTCTTGCCACGCACGGTGTGGTGACATGACCGCCCATTGGTTGCTGCTGGGGGGGGGAGCAAGGCGAAGGCACGCGCACGGATAGGATGCAAGGCTGTGGGAGGGATGGAGGAATGTGTGTGTGTGTGTGTGTGTGAGAGAGAGAGAGAGAGGAGAGAGCCGAGGAGAAAGAAAATCCGGAGAACTTTTCGGATCCTTTTGGTAGGCAGACAGGCGGGCGCTGGAAGGAGAGAGGGAGAGAGAGAGAGAGAGAGAGAGAGAGAGAGAGGTGAAGGAGGCCAGGCAAAGTGGGGCAAAGCCAAGCAAGCCCCGCCACAAACCCTGCTGCTGCCCTCGGGACTCCCATTCCAAGCCGAGACCTGGGCGAGCGAGCTGTGTGGGGCTGCTTTCTTTCCTTGGTTGGGGGTGAGGAGGGAGGGCTCCGCCGTGTTCCTGGGGCTGAACCCGAGGAGGAGGGGGCTGCGGGGATGGAGACTCCACATGCTGCTGCTGCTTGTGCCCTCACCGCCTTTCTCCGCCTCGCCCTCTCTCGCCCTCAAAGGAGAAAGGCGGCAAGGGCCCAGGGGAGAGAGAGAGGGGGGGTGGCTCTTCAGAGCCAGCTAGGAAGAGCCACCCTCCCTCCCTCCCTCCCTCCCTCTCTCTCTCTCTCTCTCTCCCGTGCGCATGGACTGCCACCAGTGGGAGGGGTCCTCCTTCCTGCCAGTCATCCACTTGGGCGTCCTTTCTGAGTGACACCCTCAAAAGGAAGGAAGGAAGGACGCCCCCCTTCCCAGGTGCGCGTGTCGGCGAGTTTGTGGGCAGGCAAGAAAGAAGCCCCACGCGGAGCTGCAGTAGAAAGCTGCAGCGCACACGCTCACATGCACAACAGGTGATCTTTTCAACTTGATTGTTCATATAGTAGCTCGCATGATGAAAAAGTGTGGGCACCCCTGTGTTAGAGTGTCATTTTGTGTCATTTTGGTTTGTGGTGTGCCCTCGAATTTTTCAAACTTTCAATGTTAAAAGTGTGCCGCGGCTTTAAAAAGGTTGGGAAACACTGCATTAGACTATCTTGCTCCTGTTTTTGGTCTTCCGCTTGTGCCCCCCTCCCCCCACTTTATAATTTTTATTGTAATACATATTTATTTATTTTGTATCAAAATCATTGCATAAATTAGTATAAAACTGATAAAAATAGAAGGAGTACAAGCGGCTAAATATCTTTTGACCAAAAACAGGCAGCAAAACAGCACCCTTCAGGTGCTGTCTGGCCATGTTCCTTTCCCAGCCCTTACTTTTAGCAATTAGTCTGATGAAAAGGTCTGAAAAATGTGCTAATTTTGGTTGGTTGTCCTAATAAATGTTTTTGCCCAACTTATGGATAGAAATGCATGATTTTTTTTCATACAGCATCTAATAGCAGTTGATAGGGTGGAGCCCCCAGTGGCACAGGGGGTTAAACCCTTGTGCCAACAGGACTGAAGACTAAAATGTCGATAGTTCGAATCCGAGGAGAACACGGATGAGCTCCCTCTGCCAGCACCAGGTCCCTATTTATTTATTTATTTATTTATTTGGACTTATATGCCGCTAACTCCATACGGCTCGCAGCGGCTTACAAAGTCACGGGAGTAGCCGGTAGCTACGCTTGGCGCCTGAGCCCCAAAAGGTCCTCGAGCGAAAAAATCGCCTAGGCCTGGGCTCAGGGACGGGGGGCCTCCTCCCCTCCTGTTGGCTAGCCAAGCGTCTGGAGGGTCCGGGGGGTCGGCAACCCCAGCGCTGGGAGTCTCTGGGGGGGTCGGAGGGAGAGGGGCTGGTGGTCCTCGGCCTGCAACGGCGCCTCCTCCGACGGCGATGCGACCTCCGTTCCAAGTGCCCGCTCACCGTGCCATCCTCTAGGCTGGCTGTCCTCCGGGCCGCCTGTCCACAAGCTGGGACGCCGATCTTACCCTGGTCACTGGTCGGTGACGGGACAGACGGCGGTCCCAGTGTGGATCTCGGGGCGCCGGCGACAGACGGCAAGCCCGGCAGCGGGGCCCGGCCCCGGTGCCTTGCCAGGGCCCGGGAGATGTCGAAGTCCCCTGGCCGCCGGCCGGGCGCCCAGTGATGGCGGGTGCGCTGGGTCGGGGGGGCAGGGTTGTAGCGCCCAACATGGGCGGGGGCGGGGCGGAGGACGCCGAGTAAGCCGAGCCAGGTGCCATCTTGGTGGACTCGGCCACCGCCCGCTCCCCCCAGCCGGGGGGGCCCCCGCGCCCCCGCGCCCTACAGGGACTCCCCCCGGGGTCCCGCGAGGCCTCCACTGCCGCCTCGGCTTCAGCCGGGGCCTCCTCAGGGGAAGGCCTCCTCGGCGAGCTCGGCAACGGGATTCGGGGGGGGGCGGCTCGAACAGCGGACTCTGAGGCCCCGGGATCGTAGGGGCCTGGCTCTCTCGAGTGCCGTTCATGCAGAGGAGCGGTCGCGGGGACCCCATGGCGAGGAACCTCTCCTTCTTCGCTGCAGCCAGCTCTCTCCGCCGCCCCACTCACCACCGTTCCATGGCCCATGTCGAGGCCTACCTCCAGCCGGGCGGCCAGTTGCCCAACCAGCCGGCCCAGGGTGGGAAGGAGGGAGGTAAGTTGTCGAATGGCGTCCCGCAAGCCCCGCAACCCGTCCTGGGCTCCGTCGGCTCCGTCGGGTGGGGGGTCGGGCGGGGGGTCGGCAGCCACCCCCTGGATGGCGGGTGGGGGGTCGGGTGGGGGGTCGGCATCCACCCACTGGATAGCTGGTAGGATGGAAGGCTCCAGTGCCGGCCACCCCAGTTCCGTGTCTGTCCCCAGGCCCGGCCAGGGGACCGGGGACCAAGGCGGGTGGGTCCCGTGAGTAGTCCCGTGAGTAGTCCTCTCCGGCCGGCCAGCGATTCCTGAACTTGCCCGTATCCTAGCCGCTAGGGCTGACTCCAGGCCGACCTCCAGGACGGCCTCCGCCTCAAACTGCAGGACCTCCAACGGTGGCGGGGGGCCCGCCAGTGGTTCCTCCAAAGACCAGGGGGGTACCCCGGAATTCTGGAGGGCACCCTCTCTGTCTGGGGTGATCAACCTCACCAAAGGGCCCGTTCCATGGGGAAAATTTCCAAGGGCCCGGCGGAGCTCAGCGTTCGTGCTTCTGCTCAACGCGGCCATTTTGGTTGCGGGGACATTAGAAAAGCCTCCTACAAGGATGGTAACACATCAAAACATCAGGGCATCCCCCGGGCAGCATCCTTACAGACAGCCAATTCTCTCACACCAGAAGCGACTTGCAGTTCATCAGGTTGCTCCTGACATGAAAACAAGGGAGAGGGGGTGAATCCCTCAGGATTTAGTATCTGGTACAGCAGGATGTCCAGTTAATAATTTTTCTCAATCTTTGCTTCAATGCAACGTATTTTAACTATTATAAATTTCCGTAACTCATTAAAGAACACAAGTGTGTCCCCTTTAACCTTCCCTTGTGGACACACATAGTTTGAGTTTTTCCCTTGCATATTTTCACAGTAGATTGTCCACTGTGACATGGCCAGGCCAGAACGCCTGAAAATCACGGGGAACGAACACATCAGTTTTTGCCTTTGCTGAGCCGTAGAGCATCAAAAGACAAGATTGCAAGCAATCAGGCTCTTGGACGGGAAATCCTGGGAAAATGGCAACATCAAAGGCTGGAAATGCTATAAGCAGAGAGACATTTCTGCCGCCAGTTCCCATGATTACTTTTCGCTCAAGGGACTTCTTTTGCTGCTCACTCATTGGCCCTGATCCAGGGACACAGGGCACTTGTAAAGTAACTCCGCATTTTGAGTCCTTCTCTCCACTTCTACAAGAACAAGCCAGAATGACGCTTGCCAGGTTTTAAAAATCTAAGGTTGACATACTTTATGAAAATCTTTACAGTGTTCCTTCACTTATTGCGGGGGTTACATTCCAGGACCTCCTGCAATAAGTGGGAAACCGTGATGTAGGGACACTATATTTATACATTACTAGCTTGGGGACCCAGCGGTGCCCGGGTTATTTGAGGAAGGCACTGTGTGCCAAGATTGGTTCCTATTAGATGTTTATGTGGCTTGCAGTGGTCTCAGGAACTTAGTGAAGGTACTGCAAGTCCCTTTGGCCATGATCCATCCCCCTCCAAACAACACCAGGATGTAGAGTGAGTGGGTCATGGGGGCTCTGTGTGTCACATTTGGTCTTGATCATTCTTTGGATGAGGGTTGCAGCGGTCTCGGAAGGTGAGTGAAGGTATTTCAAGTCCCATCATCTATGGTCCCTCCTTCTTGAAACAGCACCAGGGTGTTGAGTTGGTCAAGGGGGCTCTGTGTGCTAATTTTGGTCTGTATTGGTTATTGGGTGAGGGTCGTGTCTGACTGCCTGAGGCCTTTCCTTTTCCCTCTGAGTCACCTTAGAATGTTGGAATGTGGATGGCCAATCGGAGTCCTTTATGCAAATACCATTTCAGCGGCAACCAATCCCCTCTGTCTGGGGCCGTAGAATGTTGGAGTTCTGAGGCTGGCCAATCAGAGTCCTTTATGCCAATAATCCCATAGTGACAACCTATCGAAATGCTGTCACATATTCCTCGGCACCTCCCAGAAAATGAACATTCCATTTCCAACGGAAAAAAACTGTCATTTGGCTAACTCAAGCATTCAGTTGCATTCTGTTTTGCTGGCCAATCAGAGTCCTTTACGCAAATAGTTCCTCAGTGGCAACCAATGCCCTCTGTCTGGTGACTTAGAGCAGTGTTTCCCAACCTTTTTTGAGCCGCGGCACACTTTTTACATTTGCAAAATCCTGGGGCACACAACCAACCAAAATGACAGAAAATGACACTCTAGCACAGTAATACATATAGTTAACATGTTTTTAAATGTATTTATACACTCAGTGTGAAACCTGGGCCTATTTTGATGAACACAACATAGATGGAATGGCAGAAAGACACAAACTTCCCACACAGAACTCCCATAACCAAGAGAAAATGCTATAAGAGTTTGGTGGGCATTGACCTTGAGTTTTGGAGTTGTAGTTCACCTATATCCAGAGAGCACTGTGGACTGAAACAATGTTGGATCAGGACCAAACTTGGCATGAATACTCAATATGCCCAAATATGAACGCAGATGGAGTTCAGGGGAAATAGACCTTGACATTTGGGAGTTGTAGTTGCTGGGATTTATAGTTCACCTACAATCAAAGAGCATTCTGAACCCCACCAATGATAGAACTGGGCCAAATTTCCCACACAGAACCGCCCAGGAGGCAAGAGGAGGTCTCTACTTGGGAAAAGGGAGGCGGGCCTTCCCAATGCATGGAGAGGGAGAGACCAAGTAGACAACGGGTGGGGAGGGGTTTTTTTTTGTTTGTAATTTTGCACTTTTATCGAGGTAGGTTTCTTAGGGTTTTTATTCTCAACACACTAGACTCTCCTCCCCCCCCCTCCTGGAGGTTCCAATTTCCCACGGCACACTGGTTGAGAAACACTGCCTTAGAGTGTCGGAGTTCTGAGGCTGGCCAATCAGTGTCCATTATGCAAATAATCCCACAGTGCCAACCAATTGAAATGCTGGCACGTATTCCTCTGCACCTCCCATCCTCCGCACCACCGCAAACACTGACTTTTATTAAATACATAGATAGATAGATTTTAGTAGTTATACACTATTTTTAGTATTTATAAACTTAAAATAAAGCGAAGCAAAGAAAAGAAAGGCCCTTCAAGGCTAGAGGGAGGGAGGACTGAGGAGGGAAAGCTCTTCAGAGAGTGGCAGTGACAAAAACCCACGAAACAACAAAAATACCACTATATATATTTTAAATTAATATTTTTTGAAAACCGCGAAACAGCGAGTCCGCTAAAACCGCAAAGTAGCAAGGGAACACTGTACTCCGTTTCTGTCTTGATATGCAGCAGCAATACATAATTTGCTTTAATTATATGAAAATGCTTGGAAATCATGATTAAAATTCAAGATAAGCTTAATCTCACATTTTGTTGATTTGCAGAACATCTTTTCCTCTTGTCACTTCCACAGCCTCTGTGACTTTTTGAATTTCCCGCCTCTTAACTGAAAGGGCAACACTGCTCCTGTCAAGAGGCATCTGTCAGTTGACCCCTGTCAAAATTTGAACAAGCTGCATCATTTAGTTTGTGTTTGACAGCCATTGATAGCAGACTACTGGGTGATTTGAGGAGAAAATGGAAAAAAGTGAATTTTGTGTGCTCATTAAGCATTATTATTTTTCCAGAAAAAACCATCACTCAAACCAAGGTTAGGCTTGATAAATACTATGGGGACTCTGCACCATCAATTTCAATGGTAAAAAAGTGTTTAACTGAATTTATTTGTGGCTGTACAAGCACGGAAGGTGCCGAATGTTCTGGACGCCCAGTTGAGGTCTCTACACCCAAAACAATTGAAAAAAATTCACAATATGGTGTTGGCAGATCGGAGATTGAAAGTGCGAGAGATTGTAGAAGCCATAGGCATCTCACATGGTTCAGTGGTATCAATTTTAAATGATCACTTGGGTATGAGAAAGCTTTCCGCAAGATGGGTGCCGCATTTGCTCACAATCGACCACAATGCAAGGGTGCACACATGTGCAGTTTCCATGGCAAAAATCTATGAATTGGGATACGAATTGCTCCCTCAACTGTCCTATTCTCCAGATTTAGCCCCGAGTGACTATTTCTTGTTTCCAAACCTGAAGAAATGACTCGGTGGAAAAATATTTGACTCCAACAATGAAATCATCTCACAAACAAATACCTATTTTGATGACCTCCACAAATCTTATTTTTGGAAGGGATAAAAAAAATTGGAGAAACATTGGACAAAGTGTATAGAGCTCAAAGGTGACGACGCTGAAAAATAAAATGATTTTTAAAATCCAAAATCCTGTGTTTTATTCAAAAAAGTCACGGACTTATTGACCCGACCTCGTACTATGGGAGTCCTGGCATCTTGTTCAGTCTGTTTATTTATTTACCTAATTTCTATCCCTCCTTTCACTCAATGTTGGGACTCAAAGCAGCTTTCGAATCTACTTGGCGGACAATTCTCAAATAAGAGATATATAATAACCTGAACCTCTATTCTGTTTGCCAGCCAATGTCTCAAACTAACTTCTGTTTCCCTGAACAGGTGGAGAAGAGAGATAAGAATTTCTTCTCTACTCAAAAAAGAAATGTGGGTTATCAAGCTGTTACCTCTATGTCATGTTGTCACTTGGCAAGCGCTCATATTTGCCGATTCTTGAAGCCCCCGGGGGTTTTGGTCACTGCGGGCACAGCTATCTTAGGTCCAAACAAAACTTGACACCATTAATGTAAGTAGTAATTGCATCAGTATCCTGAGGAGATTCCATTTCCTGGCTATCACTAGATGGCCGGCGACTCTCCTACAACATTTATCTCCAGATAATGAACCAACTGTGTTTACTGCTTAACATAGGAAACTACTGCCACCCATTCTGCCTGGGGCATCGCATATGTTTAAAGGGAAGATCAAGATAGGTCCATCCACTTTAGTGCTGTTTACTTTTTAGAAGCCGCCTGATTGCCAACAGCATTCATCGCAGGCTGCAAAAACACCCCTCCGTAGACTTTCAGGTAAATAAATCCAAGAGACATAATGCAACTGAAAAATATATTTTTCATTTGCCCCAGGTAAAAGGCAGTTTGAAAGCACGGGTAGCTTATGCTCTTTTTCCACTGCATATGTTTAAATTAAAAGGTAGAGGAAAATAGCCGTGTTCTTGTTCTGCCTCGGGATATTTCTCCGTTCCTACCATCTCATACAGAATGGTTTGAATTTCTAGGAATTTAATTTTAATCTTCATCCCTTGCAGGAGATGGATTGCCGGAGAGAGTGATTTGTATCTCTTAATGCAGTTCAGGAAGCCTCTGCACGGATGCCAGCGATGCTGTTGTTGTTTCACTTGGAAGCACAGCGAAAAGGAGAATAGAGAGACTGGCAACTGTTTTTCAGTCAGAAATATATAATAGTTGCACAGGAGAAGCACTTAAGATATTTTTGTTTCTACTCTAGGATTTTAGAATTACTTGAAATGTATTGTCGAAGGCTTTCACGGCCGGAATCACTGGACTGTTGTGAGTTTTCCGGGCTGTATGGCCATGTTCCAGAAGCATTCTCTCCTGACAATTTGCCTGCATCCATGGCAGGCATCTTCAGATGTTCTGAGGTTACTTGGAATCAGGGGCGGTCCGACGTGTACGCGAAGTAAGCGGCCGCTTAGGATGTCAATTTCTGGGAAGGGCGCCATCTTCTGGGAAGGGCGTTGCCATGCCGGCCGCGCCGCCGTAGCAAACCTCCCTGCTGCTGCGTCGGCTTCAGCACCTGGCCTGCAGGAGCTTCTGGGCATGCGCGGAGATTTTCGCGCATGCACAGTGGCTCCGGAGCTGAAGTTGAGCTCCGGAGCCACTGCACATGCCCAGAAGCTCCTGCAGGCGCAGAAGCCGAAGCCTGTAAACACATCACGTCAGCACTCCGTCCGTGTTCGGCACGCAGGGGGCGGAGGCAAAGGGAGAGGTTTTACCTCTCCCTTTGCCTCCGCCCCCTGCATGCCGAATATGGACAGAGTGCTGACGTGATGTGTTTACAGCTTCGGCTTTCTGCGGCTGCAGGAGCTTCTGGGCATGAGCAGAAGTTCCTGCAGGCGCAGAAGCCTGTAAACACGTCACGTGACGCAATTGGACAGGCAGGGGGCGGAGGGAAAGGGAAAGGGGGCGGAGACAAAGGGGAGGCGCCAAAATAATGTTCGCTTACCATATAAAATAACCTTAGACCGCCCCTGCTTGGAATTGTTGCCTTGTCTGCTCATCCAAGACATTTTGTTGCTTCGATTAAATGATGCTGTTGCTTCAACTAGACCAGTGTTTCCCAATCGCTGTGACACGGCATACTAGTGTGCCGTGATGGACCTCCTGCAGTGATGGACCTCCTGCTGAGAGAAAAGCTCTCTGCCCCCCTTCCTTCCCCCCTCCTCCTGCCGAACTCCAGTTGCTTGGGGGAGGAGGAGGAAGGGCCGGGCGGCGGCGAAGAAAAGAAAGAAGGAGCCGGGGCGCCGCCTCCTTCGGCCATTTCCCCAGCCAGCCTCCAATCTCGCTGAAGCTGCGTGGAGGAGGAGCCCCGCCCACTGAAGCCCGTCCACTGCTCATGCTCCTTCTCCGCGCGGCTTCAGCTGTGGGAAAGCTGAAGCCGGGGAGGGGGCGGGGCATGGCATGGCCTGGCTCCACCCCCTCCCTGGCTTTGGCACTCCCAGCAGCTGCTCCAGCCTTGAGGGGGCAGTGCCAAGCCAGCATTGTGCTGACTCTGCCACTGCTAGCTTGGCACTGCCCCCTCAAGTCTGGAGCAGCTGCTGGGAGAACTGAAGTCGGGGGGAAGGGGCGAGGCATGGCACGGCCTGGCTCCGCCCCCTCCATGGCTTCGGCACTCCCAGCAGCTGCTCCAGTCTTGAGGGGGCAGTGCCAAGCCAACATTGTGCTGACTCTGCCACCGCTAGCTTGGCACAGTCCCCTCAAGTCTGGAGCAGCTGCTGGGAGAGCTGGAGCTGGGAGAAGGGGCGGGGCATGGCGCGGCCTGGTTCTGCCCCCTCCCCCCAGCTTCAGCACTCCCAGCAGCTGCTCCAGCCTTGAGGGGGCAGTGCCAAGCCAGCATTGTGCTGACTCTGCCACCGCTAGCTTGGCACTGCCCCCTCAAGGCTAGAGACGTTTCTGGGAGAGCTAGAGCCGGGGGAGGGGGGGGCATGGGGCCTGGCTCCTCTCCTCCCTCGACTTCGGCACTCCCAGCAGCTGCTCCCAGCAGGCCACCATCCCCCAGACGTTCTTTACTGTGTTAGAGTGTCATTTTGTGTCATTTTGGTTGGTGGTGTGTCCCCAGATTTTTTAAATGTTAAAAGTGTGCTCAAAAAAGGTTGGGAAACACTGAACTGGACAATAACTGGATTGGGAACTGAATATATTTGAATGCAGAGCTTACAACTGCTAACTTCCAGAATACCCCACTCAACATGTTGCGGGATTGGGAGGAAAAGCTAAAGGTTTCCCCTGACATTAAGTCTAGTCGTATCCAACTGGGAAATGGTGCTTATCTTTATTTCTAAGCCAAAGAGCCAGCCTTTTCTGTAGACACCTCCAAGGTTATGTGGCCGGCATGACTGCATGAAGCACTGTTACCTTCCCATTGATCTACTCACATTTGCATGTTTTTGAACTGCTAGGTTGGCAAAAGCTGGGGCTAACAGCAGGAGCTCACCCTGCTCCCCGGATTCGGACCGCTGACCTTCCGGTCAGCAAGTTCAGCAGCTCAGTGGTTTAACACACTTTGCTCCTGGGGGCTTTAAATAATTTCTGATCCATAAGTACCCTAAGGCAAATCTATCCTCGGGTTTTCTTGGCAAGATTTGTTGAAAGATGGTTTGTGTTTGCCTTGCCCTGCAGTTGAGAGAGTGTGATTTGCCTAAGATTGTACAGTTGGTTTCCATGGCTGTTTTAGGATTTGAACCCTGGTCTCCAGAGTCATAGTCCAACACTCAAACCACTATACCATATTTTTTCTTCTTTTCTTACTATTTCTCTATTTTTCTTTTTTTGTGTCTGGCTTAGTGATTTTATAGGGCAAGTGTGGGATAATGAATGCATTGATGTTATATTTGTGTTCTCTTTTGTGCGTTTTGGTGTGTTGCTGCTGAACTTTGTAACTTTTGAAACTACCAATAAAAATTACTCTAAAAAAACCACGAAACAGCGAGTCCGCAATAAAAGAACCGCGAAGTAGTGAGGGACCACTGCATACTCTTTTTTTTAAAGGCATGTGTGATGACTTCGGATGCACCCAATAATTAAATCACTGCCACCAACCTAATTAACTTAATTAGGATTTTAAAAATTAATTAATATGTTCAGTTAGGCTCCTAATTAAATAAACAGCTATGAGGAAACTGTGAGGAAACACGATGGGGACTGTGGTAAAAGTTAAACTACAAAGCATTTATTAACTTTTACAAACAAACGAGGCACAGAGCTTGATGGTTAACTACTAACGAGGCAACGAGCATACGGTTATTCACTTTGAGGTAACGAGCGTATGGTTAAACAATTAAAGGCAAAAGCGTATGGTTTCCAAAAGATCTAAGTGTGCTGGAGCGTATGGTTACAACCAGAGGTTTCTTTATCTTAGAGCTTAAAACCAGCAAATCCAGTCAGTGCTGAGTCGTGACTGGAAAAGACCTGTTCCACCAAACTGCAACTAGCGCGAACAGCTTGTTTCAACCAGGAACTTCCTCCAAGACAGTTCCCTGAGTCTTGCTTCTGAATGGGGCTAACAGACTCGTGCTAGCTTCCCCAGTCTAAGAGCCCACCTTTCTCTGTAACAAGAGACTCCAAGGTGTATACCGGCTCTACCCTTCTAAGTGGCCCCCTGAATCCTATGCTCTCCAAAAGTCTCTTCAAGACTGCTAAGGCTGAGATGTTTCTCAATCACAGCCTAGCACAAGACACATGAGGCTCAGATGTTTCTCATCTGAAGCCTCTCACAAGACTAAACATTCCTGTCAGGAATCTTCCCTCCTAGAAAGCTAGACTCCTCCCCCCATGGCTCTCAGCCAATTACTTGGGAGAGTCTGTATCCATACAGAAGAGCATCTAGACCACTCCCCCTTTATCTGGCAACTCCCTCACTCTAATGTCTGCTCTTCTGAACTCCCTTCCCAAGATGGATGCCAACTATTTCCACCAGGGAGCCAAACTGCAAAACAGGCCCCGGCCTACCTAGAATGGGTGAGTCCTTACAGCATGCTATTCTCAATTGTGCCACAGTGCGTCAAAGAAAAAACCAGTTGAATTGTGGTTTGCTTTCATTACACAGTCCTTACACTGGATAGTGTTGTAATGCAATCATATGTGAAATGTGCAACCACAGGCACAATGTTCATTTCCCTCTGAACGTCAAGTTGTAGCAGCATGTGAAACAGTCCACCAACAGAACTCTGCTTCCACTGTCACCTGCTCCATAGAACTATTGTTCTTATCAAAAAAAATGCCTTTGCCATTATGCCCACATATGCCACTAAGGAGAAGCAGCCAGACGTGGGTCTCTGCAATGACTGCCAGCACACCTGAATGAGCATGAAAAATACATCTCAGAATTAGGATTTTCTGTCCCTTTTAACCCTGAATTGAGTTCCAGAAGCAGTAAAGTGAAAAGCCTGAATCCATTTGTTCGTTCCAACTAGCTCAGGGCCAATGAATCAAAGTGCACCTGGTAATGAGAGTTATCTAAAGTCCATTGATTCAGTGAGTCTATTCCTGCTGGAGCTGGCAGGTACATTTTGCTCTTACATTTTAATTTTTTTAGTTACAGGTATATCTCAGGTAAGAATGCTCTTACAAAGGAGCTTTTTACACAGGCTTTTCACATCTATGCAGTTCCTCTTCCCTGACTTTTACTTGGCCTTTCCCCATAGCAACATTGGTATTGGAAAGATATCAAAGGAAGGCTGAACTTACATTATTGTATTGTCGAAGGCTTCCATGGCTGAAATCACTGGGTTGTTGTAGGTTTTTCGGGGTATATGGCCATGTTCTAGAACAGGGGTGGTCAACCTATGGCCCGCGAGCCGGATCCGGCCCGGCAGCCGATTCTGTCCGGCCCAGGGACTAGGGTGTCGGGGGCGGGGCCAAGAAGAAGGGGTGCCACTGCCACCATCCCATTGCGGGCTCTGTGGGGCCTGTGTCGGCAGACTAGCAGGAGGAGCGGTGGCTTTGGAGTGCCTACATCCCTGGAGGCGATCCGGGCCTGCAGCGGGAGCACTCGGCGACCTGCGGGGGCTGATCGCCCTGGCAACCTGGAAGACTTGATTGTCTTCCGGGTCGCCAGGTCGAATAAGTCACCTCAGATCGCCAACTGCTTCCCCTGCAGGCCCGGGGATGGCAGGCATTCCAAAGCAGGGCGATCAGCTGGGGGCGTGCCCCCTCCTCCTCGCGCACTCACTCACTCACTCCCTGCAGCGTGCACACCCCTTTTCCCTCCCCTCTTGCCCCCTCCCATCCAAGCCCGGACTCACCGCTTCTCCAGGCGAGGAACAGGAAGAGGAAACAAGGCACGAGCCCAGCTGGGACAGAAATGTGGGTGCTGCTGCCTGGAACAGAAGGACCCACCACAGCCTCCCTCCCTCCCACCCGCCCAGAAGGAGCAAATGGCCATCAATAAACACATCTAAAGCAGTTCTCTCAGGCTCTGCTCTGCTGCGGCGACGGCTGGGTCCACTTTGCCATCCTCTGGGCTGGGGCCATTGGGCCATTCCATCTTGGGATCCTTCCTCTCTTGAGGGTGTCAGCCTTCATCTTGTTTCGCACCTTGTCTTCTTGAATTTAATTTAATTTTAGTGGTTTTTATTATTATCTTATAATATTTTTATAATAATATAAAAATATAATAAATGATTTGATATAATAATGTTATATTGTATTATAATTTCAATATATTATAATGTCTATATATACTATAATATAATAATTATGATATTAATACTAATAATATATGAATATTTCTTGATATATTAATATGTTAATAATAATGATGTGTAATATATAGTAAATATAGTAAATAAATAAATAAATTAGTTCAAAGCTAGATTCAGCCTGCGGTGGCTAGACAATTAATGCCCACAAAGGTGCACGAAAAAAGCCCTTCATGAACATTAGTGCTCGGTAGTTTGTGTAATCACCATCTGGGCCACAAACTGATTCCAGGATTTCCTATGTAATCATCGGCACAGTGAAACCACCTTCTTCAATACTGGTTTGAAAATAATTTAAGTGATCAGTGCGGACATGCCCTTGGTTGTTTCCTTTCACATGCACATTGGCTGTGGATAAAAATAGCTGAAACTCACTGAACTGCTCTTCTTGTTTATGTTGTCGGAATCTGTTTAGGAGAGGAGCTGTGATTAGCTGATTGATAGAAGATCTGCATTTCTAGTAGCAAATGATTCCTTCCTGGGTTGAATATATATGTGTGTGTGTGTGTGTAAGTCAGCCTGAAGAAAACGGAAATTCTCTACCAGCCCGCACCACAGGAAGAACACCACCATCCCCACGTCAGCATAGGCAAATCTGTGCTTAAGTCTGTTCAGCAGTTTACCTACCTGGGAAGACACTAAGATTGATAAAGAGATAGATCACAGATTAGGAAAGGCATATAGTGCATTCGGAAGGCTTCATAAAAGAGTCTGGAGCAACAAACACCTAAGACAAAGCACCAAAATCAGTGTGTGCAGAGCTATCGTACTGTCTGTTCTCCTGTATGGGTCTGAAACATGGGCCACCTATCGCCAACACCTACGACTCCTCGAACTCTTTCATCAGTGCTGTCTTTGCACAATCCTAAATATACACTGGACCGACTATGTGACGAATTTTGCTGTCCTTGAGCAAGCAGGGATCACCAGAATTGAATCCATGCTAATGAAAACACAACTGCACTGGGCAGGGCACATCTCTAGGATGGAGGATCACCGCCTCTCATAGATACTACTCTATGGTGAACTCGCCACGGGTCAGCACAAGAGAGGCGCCCCCAAAAAGAGATATAAGGACTCCCTGAACCAACATCTCAGGCTCGGCCAGATTGATCACCAACAATGGTCCACCCTGGCCTCACATCGGGAGGCATGGAGCTGCACTATCCATAATGCTGCGGCTTCTTTTGAGAAAACATGCCGAACGGGTCTCGAAGAGAAACGACAATGCAGAAAGAACAGCAACTTGGAAACAACATCACTCAAGGAGACTTTCTGCTGTGCTTTCTGCAACTGGACTTGCCTATCTCGGATTGGCCTTCGTTTGCAAAGTAATGCCAGAGAGAACTAATATGTGTGTGTATGTGTGTGTGTGTGTATAATTTATCTGTGCAGCTACTTGCATGGCAATATATTAGTATTAATGCAATTATGTTTAACAGAAAATATGTTTATTTACATGCATGAGAAGGAAAAAAAACAGTTCATGGCTATGTTGCCAAAAATATCCAAAGAATTGGAAATTCAGGCTGCCTTTTAACAGAGAGGTAAGTTCCGTTGCAGGAAATGTCGTAGCCACTTATGGTGATTACACCAGGATGTGTGTGACCGTAATGGGGCCAATGTGAACCAGGGAAAAGCAGTGCCAAACTTCAGTGTAGACAAGTGCTTATTTGGCTGCCTCAGCAGATTCACAGTACCATGAAGTGGCAGAAAACTGTTAGTTATTTGATTGGTTATTATTGTATTTTTTCCCCCTGTTAGAGATGGAGAGAGGTACTTGAGGGATTTTTGGCCTCCTGTGCCAAAATAACTTGGCTTGCTTGAGGGCAATGATAGGAACCAACTAATTAAAATCAATTACGTTATTAATTAATCTGGAAATTTGCTAACAAAAAAAAAGAGGACAACTTAATTAAATTTCTTTTTAAACCGAAGTGATTGACTTAAGTTGGAATTTTGGCAGAAATATTTCTCAAGGATTAAGTTGTTAATCACATTAATTATATAAAACACAGTTCTAAAGAGCCAATCATTTTAATATTTCTCAGCTGGTTCTTTAAGAAAGCCTAGTTCTCTTCGATTTTTTGATAAATAATTTCTTGCTTTTTGTTAGTTACTCAGCATTGGGGACTTACAAATGTCAAGTATCAAGACTCAAATCACTTACCTAGGAAAAGTTGAGACAGGAGGCATTCAATTACAGGGCTCTCCGTGTTAACACGTTCAGTTAATAATCATTACCTATTTTCCATCATACTTCTAAAAATAATACAAAATCAATTTTGCTGGAACCAGGCATTTCTTCATACAGCCAGCCCTCCATATCCACAGGTTCTGTATTCATCATCATCAGTTTCTCACTTGTTAATCACCCTCCATTAAAATGTTCCAGGCGATTTACATAAAACAATTGCATTTAAAAAAATACACAATACCAAATAGACTGCATTAGACATTAAAAGCTCTGCTAAAAAGCCAGGTCTTGAGTGCCTGAGCAAAGGGTCGCAAGTCACGCATGGCCCTCAAGTGGGGAGGCAAGGAGTTCCACAAGACAGGGGCAGAGATGGAGAAGGCCCTACGTCTTGTGCTCTCGAGACGTACTTCCCTGGGGCCTGGAACATACAGTAAGTTTAGTTGGAGGAGTCGTGGCGACCACTGGCGGCGAAGAGGGGAGAGGCGGTCTCTGAGATATCCTGGCCCCTGACCATGAAGCGCCTTAAAGGTCAGAACCAACAACTTAAACAGGGCTCAGAATTCCGTTGGAACCCAGTGCAAATGTAACAGAGTTGGAGTTATGTGGCATCTCAAAGGTATTTTTGCAAGTAGCCTGGCAGCCACATCCTGAATAATGTGGATCCTCTGAATAGTCGACAGGGGAAGGCCAACATACAAGGCTTTACAATAATCAACTCTAGATGTGACCATTGCATGGATGATTGTAGCCAAGGCTTCCTCTGAAAGGTAAGGTGCCAGCTGTCTTGCCTGCCGGAGATGGAAAAAGGCCTGCTTACTAACATTAGCGGTCTGGGCCTCCATAGTCAACTGTGAATCCAGGATGACACCCAAGCTCTTAACAGTGGAAGATGGATGAAGGGGGCACCATCGAAGTTGGGCAGGGAGGGTGCCACTCCAGGTGGGCAGCCAGGCCACAAAATCTCAGTCTTAGTAGGATTCACCTTCAACCTACTGGCACACAGCCATCTCAATACAGCCTCAAGACATAAGGTGAAATTGTCCGTGGTGACTCCAGGCCCCAGCCATAAAAGCGGCTGGGTATCATCTGCATATTGGTGGCACTCCAGACCAAAGCTCTGCACGAGGCTGGCAAGAGGTCTCACATAGTCGTTGAAGAGGAAGGGAGAGTGAATTGCTCCTTGAGGCACCCCACATGGGAAGGCAGATCTGTCAGAGGTTCGAGCTAGGTACTCGACACATTGAGACCGGCCTCGAAGAAATGTGTCAAACCAACTGATGGCCCGACCACCAACTCCCACCATGGCGAGTCAATGGATGAGCAGGTCATGGTCGACAGTGTCAAATGCAGCTGTAAGATCCAGGAGTATCAGGAGTGCTGACCCCCCCTCTATCAAGCTGACAACGAAGTGCATCAGTAATAGCCACCAGAACCATCTCTGTCCCATGGCCCAGGCAAAAGCCGGACTGAAAAGGATCCAGGCTGGCGGTATCATCCAGAAACTGTTGCAGTTGTCTCAGCACAGCTCGCTCGATCACCTTGCCCAGGAATGGAAGATTGGAGACAGGGTGATAGTTGGACAAAATCGCAGGATCCAGGTTTGGTTTCTTCAATAAAGGATGGACTAAAGCTTCTTTTAAATTATCTGGAAAGACCCCAAGCTCAAGTGAGCAGGATTCAGACTTACCTAAACCTATTCATGGATTCAGACTTACCTAAAGCTTGAAAATAGAAAAAGAAAGAAAATTCTAAAAAGTACATCTTGATATTGCCATTTTATATAACAGACACTTTATAACTTTGCTACATCATTTTATATAATGGGGGTGCATCTACAGTAAGGAGCCCCTGGTGGTGCTGGCAGGACTGAAGATCGAAATGTCGAAGGTTCGAATCTGGGGAGAGCATGGATGAGCTCCCTCTGTCACCTCTAGCTCCCCATGCGGGGACATGAGAGAAGCTTCCCACAAGGATAGTAAAACATCAAAACATCTGGATGTTTCCTGGTCAACATCCTTGCAGACAGCCAATTCTTTCACACCAAAAGTGACTTGCAGTTTCTCAAGTCGCTCCTGACATGAAAAAAAACCTACCCTGTAGAATTAATGCAATACGTTTTATTGATTAGCCCTTTGGTTGTATAAAACACTTGACAAACATGCTTGACACATACACATACAGCCTGCAACGCACATTACAACAAAAATTAAAATTAACTAGTTGTTTACAAGGGATCTAGATCAAATATTTGCATCACTCCTACAATTTATCACAGCGGACTCCAAATATGCAGTTCTCAGCTGAGTTGCTTGATATAAAAAAGGGGCCTTTTGTATGTTATTTAAGCATTTTGGCTGGTCAGGTAGAATTAGTGAAGTTCGACATTAGTTTAACTGTTGTAGATCAATTCTATGCAATCCTTGGAGTCGTAGTTTGGTGAAGCATCAACACTCTTTGACAGAGAAAGCTAATGACCTTATAAAACTATAACTCATAATATTCCCTAGTATTGAGTCATGGCAGTTAAAGCTGTGTCAAACTGTATTAATTCTACAGTGTAGATGCAACCTGGGACTTGAACATCCAAGGATTTTGGTACCCACAGGGAGTCCTGGAATCAAACTCCACTAGATACCAAGGACCCACTGTATCTGTGAAATCTGGAAAGCTTTGTAAAGTTTAAGGAGCCCTTGAAATCCATGTTAAGACCAAAAAGAGAAGACGACAATACTCGGACATTCTAATTTCAGTCCAGTTTCTCCAATTTTACCAAACACTTTTTGTCGCACAGAAATATCTATCCAAACATTCCAAATTGCCAAAATTCCTTTTCTAGATATTCACTGGTGGTGATCATATTGCGGTCTGTTTAATTTGAATTGCCCTTCAGAATTGCATTTGCATAACTGCACTGAAAAATGAGGAGTCAGCAGAAGTTGGTTTTATTAAATCACAAAACAGATGGTTATGAATTGAAAAACTGAAATGTGTGAGAAATTCAATTTTCAAACGCGGTTATTTAGTGCAAAATAAATAAATAACCTGTTGGCTCTGTTCAACCTCTTTTTCATTACAGTCACTCATACAGACTGTTATCATTAATAGCTCGACCATTTAGGAAAGCGCTAGACCCCGGGACATGGAAGATGCAGGTTCTAGTTTCTACAGAGGTACGACCTAATATTAGTTACTCTCTTCTTGCTTAATCTACCTTGTAGAATTATCGTGAATTAAAACCAGAGATTAGGAGACTATGGATAACACCTTGAGCTCACTCCCTAGAGCAGTGTTTCCCAACCTTTTTTGAGCCGCGGCACACTTTTAACATTAAAAAAATCCGGGGGCACACCACCAACCAAAATGACACAAAATGACACTCTAACACAGTAAAGAACGGCTGGGGGATGGTGGCCTGCTGGGAGCAGCTGCTGGGAGTGCCTAAGCCGGGGGAGGGGCAGGAGCCAGGCCATTCCATGCCCCCGGCTTCAGCTCTCCCACAGCTTCTCCAGCCTTGAGGGGACAGTGCCAAGCAGCGGTGCCAGAGCCAGCACAATACTGGCTTGGCACTGTCCCCTCAAGGCTGGAGAAGCTGTGGGAGAGCTGAAGCCGGGAGAGGGGGGGAGCCAGGCCGCATCATGCCCTGCCCACTCCCCCTGGCTTCTGCTCTCCCACAGCTTCTCCAGCCTTGAGGGGGCAGTGCGAGCGAAGGGAGGGAGTCATGGCCTCCGTCCCCGCTCTCCGCCATGACTCCCGCCCCTCGCTCGCTGAAGCCGCGTGGAGGAGGAGCATGAGCGGTGGATGGGCTTCAGTGGGCGGGGGTCCTCCGCGCGGCTTCACTGAGCGAGGGGCGAGAGTCATGGCGGGAGTCATGGCGGATTGGAGGCTGGCTGGGGAAACGGTCGAAGGAGGCGGCGCCCCAGCCCCTTATTCTTTCTTTGCCGCCGCCCCCTTCTCCCCCCCAAGCAGCAGGAGTTTGGCAGGAGGAGGAGGGAAGGAAGGGGGGCAGAGAGCTTTTCTCACGGCACAGCAGGAGGTCCATCACGGCACACTACTGTGCTGCGTCACAGCGCTTGGGAAACACTACCCTTGAGCAGTGGGCCGTGGATCACCAGTGGGCTGCAAGAACGAAAATCTGGTCCATGAGCCTCCTTCCTCAATTATTTATTTATTTATTTATTTTCGCTCCTTTCGCGCCGCTTGCCACTCCTTCCCTGTCATTGACCATGGCATATGTTCTGTATCGGAAACTAGAGCTGATGTAGTCTATCTAATAAAATTCCATTTTCTGACTCAGCACCCCAAACTGAATTTAAAGTTGACCAAAAACTGATTTGTAACCCTTTTGGTACTAATGTTGAAGAGTGGTCCCTGGTCAAGTGGTCCCTGGTCCACTGCACTAGAGAAAAGGTTACTTAGTTAAATCTGCAATGGATCTGGATTGCCCAAAGTCTGTTCAGCTCCATATCAGGGTATAAGGATGTGATAAGGATTTGCAGTGAGGGTCCTGCTTCTGATTGTTGCAGTCTCATTCACTGGCAGGAGCGGACAGAAACATAATTCTTCTTCTATTCAACTGGATGCTGAATGGACTTCGCTTACCCAATATGGTTGCTTGCTTTTAAGGTAGGCTTGATGGTATTTATATAGTTTATTGGAAGACTACATAGGACCTTTCATGCGTTGCAGAAACGGAGCCCCCCTGGGAGCTCGACTGAGACCATCACATGACATAAGGACTCTTTTGGTGGGACTCCATGGGGCTGTGTTTCTGCAGCAAATTGAAACGGAGCCAAAAGTCTGTCTTCAGGAGTTGGAGCTACCTAACTCCAAATGGCTTAAAATGGGGACAGGATGTGGGATGGTTGGCCAAATGAAGGGGGAAGATGGTAGGTAATGGAGTATGATGATTTGCTTTGCTTTCCCCCATTTTCCTCCCTCTCGTGGGATGATAGTTTCACTGAATATAATAACTCTATTTGATGTTCACCTTTCTTATTGTAGTATTGTTATGCTGTTTGTTAAAGAACTTAAGATCTCGATGGGACGATATATATTCTTCCTTCATTAAGCCTTGACAAAGCCTTTAATAGGTGATACGGTTTCTTTGGCCTTGTACAGTGCTTTGACACACCGTTGGCTTGGATACAGTGCTCCTATTTTTTTATGGAGACTCTTCTCGCTACAAGATTGCCGCCCCGACTTGGATACAGTGCTCCTATTCTTATACGGAGACTCTTCTCACTACAAGATTATTTATTTATTTAAAACGTTTGTACCCCGACCTTCTCACCTCTATCGAGGGACTCAGACTGGCATAACAGCAAAAATTCAATGCTATAAATTTAAAAACAACTACAACAACATATTAAAATACATAAAAACTCAACATAAAACCACATTGCCATTAAAACAATTCCACTCAAAGATTACCGTCTCTAGGATGCTGCTTCTTTCATAGCTCACTACCCTCCGAGGAGACTTTTGTGCATTGTTATTCTTCTTCCTGTAGTTTGCTTTTGGACACCAGATAACCCGGATTAGTCTGGAATATACTTCGGATCTTTTATAATAAGCGATTTTCTCCTCTACACGGATGGAACTGGGCAACTTGGGTTTGGAATTTAGCATTTGAACTTTTTCTTAGTCCTACCTTGCAACGCCTCCCTAAACTGCTGGATACTCCGATTTATGTGAACTGAATGCACAACACTTTTTCATTGTGCTGCTTTTCCTTGTTGATTCTCATTGGATTTAGTAATACGTGAGCTATGTATATCCTTTTGTGACTTTTGTGTGTTTAATGTGTTTACGGTGTTTGATAGAACTGCATTTCCTCATAGAGTTGTGGGTTTTGCTACCACTCTTGTTTTGTGTTTGGTTTAGAATAGCCTGCCTTGTCTTTTGTTCTTAGTTGCAGTACTGGTTGACAGCCTATGAATTCAGCTAAGAAACTTGTGTCTATCTAAATGTTTATTTGACCTTCCGTCATTTTAATAAAATCTGTGGGAATCTTTGTTTACTTTAATGAATGGGAGCCAGAATAGAGTAGGGGTCTTAGTGTAGAGATAGGTTTCCAGAACACCAGATTTAAGAACTTCTCTTTACCAGGAAACCTATGGCTTTCCCTTCCAGCCTCAGGGTGTTATTGAACAGAATTTGGGTTGGCTCTGCCCATAAGAGGCAAGAGCCCTAGTGCCCAAAAAGAGGGATTGGCATCCTTGGTGAGCAAAAGCGGGACGCATAAAAATCCCACCCCAAGATTGCCCAATGAGTCTCACCAAGTTGAAGAAGAGCCACCGAGGTTTTATTTCTTATCAGCTGAAGAGGATGACAACCACAATATCCTTGTCGCAAAGCAGTCATAAGGTTACATTCAAAATACATGCCATATTTATAAGGTTACAGATTCAAATGTCCCACTTCCCGCCCCCAGACCAGCTTCGCGTTGATTGGATGGAATCCTCCTGGCTGGCTGCATCTTCTCCCGGTTTCCAGCCAATGGGGGCGAAGAGGTGGGCGATGAGTAGAACAATGAAGGCAGAAAAACATTTTGATGGGATTAAATCAAGTGGCCAAGTATTCAGCAAGAACCCTCCTGTTCTCAGGCTGAGCAATTGTCGCACACCGGCCGAGAACCAGGGCCCTTTAAATATTTACACAACCACGGCTGGAAATAACAGTCTATTTATTGAGGTAAACAATGTCCAAAAAATAACAATAAACATGAAAATAGTCAAGGCAAAAAGCATTCGAAAAAATCCCAGGAAATGTTCCCAAAGCCTCAGGCTAATTAAGTTGTAAGATCTCTGAATATAAATCCACTAAGAAGCTACATAACTTAAAACTAGGATAGTCCCAAAAAGGCAAGCTCAAAGTTCTGTCATGAATGACCAAAAAATCATGAAATCAGGAGTTCATGGAACTGCTTGCAGTAGAATCGAAAGTTGACCAGGAACTGAACTTCAACCTTTAGAGGGCTAATAACAAGATCTCAACATTCTAACGTTTCCCTCCCTTTTCCCTGGGAAAGTAACAGCTGCAGTTAGAATCAGTAAGCCAGGTGTCTCAATTCCCACCCACTGGACTCTCAGAAAAAACTAAATTCCCTGAAGTCACAGAAGCCACAGGCCTAACAGCAATTCTATTGTCTTTTGTTTGATGATCAAATGTCCTCATCTGTGTTTTTCTCTGTTTGATAGACACAGATTAATATATTGCTGCAGGGTCTCAGTTCTTTGGATGGTAAACAAATGAAGAAGCTGTAGCCATGTATCGGTTTCTGAGGCTGACAGAGGTGGCAGTTTATGAAAAATAGAAATAGTTTTGTTTATTAATCAATGGCACAAAGGTAGACGAATCTCAGAAGCCTTTGTCTATTGATTAGCAGAGACCAGTTTTGGCCCAAGGGGAAAGACCCTTTTGGAAAGAGCTGGCTCAAGCTATTGTCATGCAAATGAGGCTGGTGGAGGGGTGATTGAATCAAGGCTTCAGGAATGCAGCTGACAAACCTTGCCCAAAGAGCTGGCTAAAGGTAACCAGAGGCACTTTCATATTTCTAAAATTACATACATGGGGAAAACATGAGGGGTGATACATTGGGGTTTATGGGGAAAATATACCATCCTGATCACCCCTGCCTACCCACCAGAAAGATACACAATTTATTAGATTCATAAAAGATAGCCTAAAGAAAGGAAAACGTCTTTGGGAATGAACAAAAGTCCATAAGAGTAATGCAAAAGGAAAATAACTGGGTGTATTCATAAAGTGTGGCTTACAGGGGCATTGTCATGTGGGACCATGGGGCCATGGGAAGAGCCTTAGGTTCCCACGTGGGGGACAGATAGGGGATTATGAGATCACTTCCAGCCTGGTGTTCTTGGAAAAACTATGAATCCCTTGGCTTTAAACTAAGAGCCCAAGAAAGGGGGGTCACCCCCGATATCATTGGGAAGGCAATGGAAGATCTCCACTGAAAAATCTTACCAGGAAGCCTCTGTGATAGGGTTGCCATGAATCGACTTGAAGGCCTTTAACCTGACCAAGTTTAGTTAATCCAACCAAGTTTAGTTAATTATTTGAAACCAACGAGTGGTAAAAGCAGTTTAGGAGGCAGTAAACTTTGCATCCAGTTACCTTCTTATTGGACCCAGGAAATTAAAATTTCAAGCTCTTACCCTCAAGCATTTTGCTGAGATCTGTGTGAGAATCAGTAAGCTAAAAAAGGCAGTGAGAAGATGGATACAATGAATTACAAAACAAAACTTCGGGTTGGTTGCGGGTGCTGTTTCTTCCTCTCCAAAGCTCAAAACCGGAACAAATCATGCTTGAGATTTCTCTCTTTCATGCTGGTAAGGCTTTTTGTATCATAATGGAACACACATTTAAATGCAAATTTGAAATTAACTTAATTATTTAAAACTTTCTTTAAAACATAATCGTAATTGTATTAGAATTGTTTAGCATATTAATGATTAGCTAAATGTGTTAATCTTTCTCAGTCCATTTGGGAAGGTTGAGGACTGAGTGGAAAAGATGGAAACACAATGTCTGCATGTACCCATATCCCCTTCAATTTAGTACGCCTAAAGGCATCCCCCAATACACACGTTGGTTTTTTTTGTTTTGAGTTTAACTTTCCTGTTTTTATTACTCTTAATTTATACACAAATGACCCAAGACTGTCTTAAGTTGGTGTTCCTATGTGTTTATTGTAAACAGAATTATCTCTGTTGTCTTGGCTTAATACCTGATCAGAGGAATACAGATGTTTTGTCGAAGGCTTTCAAGGCTGGAATCACTGGGTTGTTGCAGGTTTTCGGGCTATATGGCCATGTTCTAGAACAGGGCTGTCCAACTGGCGCCCGGGGGGGGGGGGACGTATATGGCCCCCAGCCCCTTCCCTACGGCCCCCTAAGCTTTTTAATTAAAAAAATTAAAAATTAAAATAAATAATATTTTTTTGTAAAAAAACCCTACTTCTGGGTTCGGAGCAAGTATCGCGAGAATACGCAATCCACACGGGATTTCGCTGTCAACGCGAGATCACGCCGGCGTTGACAGCAAAATCCCGTGTGGATTGCGTATTCTCGTAATACTCTTCGGCTACTCTACTACTGGATCGCTGAGGCCCACAGACGCGATTAGGACCTTCTTCGACTCAGTCGGTCGTCGCCTCTCTCGTCATCCTGGTACTCCTGGATCCTGCGCGTTTGGAAAAGGTAGGCCGAAGCAGGGGGCTCCTCAGGGGGCTCCTCATTCCCTCCCCCCATCTCCCCTCATGTATTAAATATAAAATTAAATATATTTAAAGATGAAATAAGGGGAGATGGGATACATTAAAATAAGGGGGGAGGGGAGGATGGAATTTAATATATTTAATATTAAATAAAAATAAGGGGAGAGGGGAGGATTGAATTAAATATATTTAATATTAAATTAAAATAAGGGGAGAGGGCGCCGGGGGAGAGGGCGGAGCCGGGGGCAGGGAGGGGAGAACTCCAGATAAGAAGCAATCAGAGACAGCTAATCCACTCTCAACAAAGGATTTCCCCAGGCAGTATCAAGTCACACCTAAAACCTGTCAGGCCATCAAATGCTAATCAAGTTGGCCAATTGAAACATTCACACCTACCTCCAACAGACAAGAGTTCTTTCTCCCACCCTGGACATTATTCCACAGATATATAAACACAATTTTCCTAGTTTCCAACAGACCTCACACCGTCTGAGGATTCCTGCCATAGTTGCAGGCGAAACATCAGGAGAGAATGCTTCTGGAACATACCCATATAGCCCAAAAACCTAAAACAACCCAGAGTTGCGGCCAACCCAGAGTTTGGCAAAGGTCTGTGGTTGTGGGTGTGTGGGAGAGAGAATACTAAGAAACAGAACGATCTATGTATACTCAACGGCCAGCAAAAAATACTGGAGGTCTTTGGGGAAAATTCACCTTGATTTGGGAGAGTTGTAGTTCACGAATGTTTTATATACAGGTTTTAATGACTATGTTGTTTTAATGTTATGTAGGTGATTGTGATTTACTATTGTATTTGTGATTTAACAGCCTTGTACCATTAAAATTGTAAGCTGCCCTGAGTCCCCTTTCGGGGGTTGAACAGTGACGGGGTACAAATCCCAGAAATAAATAAAATAATACATCCAGAGATCACTGTGAACCCAAGCACTGATGGATCTGAACATAGCCAGGATTTTGGTTCAGGGGGGCTGAGTTTGGTTCGGGGGGCTGAGACTGGGTGGAAGAGGGTCTACCCAAGCAAACCTTTTGTATTGTTATCCCAATAACCCCATTAATGTGGGATATAATGAGCATGGTGATCAGATCATGATATGAATAAACATAACAGTTTAAATAATGTACCAGTAAGGCCTTTTGACCATTGAGAATTTCTGGTGGCCCCCCGGCTACATGCCTGGATCTGAACCAAAGTTGGTGGGAGTTGGGTGAACTGACCTTCCTTTCTGGGAGTTGTAGTTCACCCACAACCAGAGAAACTGTGACCTCCACTGATGACGGACCTGGACCAAACATGACACACAGAACCCCATGAGCAATCCAACTTGCTGGAGGGGTTTGAGGGAACTGATTCACCATAGTGGGAGTTGTAGTTTACCCTACAGCTAGAGAGCACACTGAAACCTATCAATGATGCATCTAGAGCAAACTTGCCCAACACAACAAACTTTAAGTACTGGTGGAGTTTTTCAGAGTTAACCTGGCATTATGTGAATTGTCTCTTTCTCTCTTTCTGGCATTACTTCGCGAACTAAGGTTCTTAGGAAGGACTCATCCCATGCTTTTCACAAGCGTGTTGATGACTAAAAAGGCCAATCAGAGATAGTCAAGTCTGGTTGCAGAAAGCACAGCAGAAAGGCTCCTTGGGTGATGTTGTTTCCAAGTTGCGGTTTTTTCTGCATTGTCATTTCTCTTCGAGACCCGTTTGGCGTGTCTTCTCGAAAGAGGCCGCAGCATTATGGATAGTGTGAGGCCAGGGTGGACGATTGTTGGTGATCAATCTGGCCGAGCCTGAGATGTTGTGGATGTGCAGAACAGCAGCTGACATTACAAACACTATCTTCCTGCAGAAAGATAGCCTGAAGACCATCTGGATGCATCCCCGATCCAAGCACTGACACCTCATTGACTCTGTTTTATGTGAGTTGTAGTTCATCCACAACCTTATGCATTTCTAATAACCCAGTCAATGCCGGGTACCCAAGCTAGTTTGTAATAAAGGCAGAATGAGAGAACGGAAAGCTGAAGCTGGAGACGACACCTTGAGGATCCAAAATGATCTGGTGCATGATAGTGGATGCGGCTATGTAGGACTGCACATACTGTTGGTATGCTTGTAAATAAAGTAAACATCTCTCACACACAAACAATCCATGAATGTATGCTCTCTTCCTCCCAAGGAAACCAAATCTGCAAAGTGGTGCTTAAAGCTTGGAGAAATGGAGGAAGAATAGAGCCACACAACTCTACATACTCAGAGAAGGGAGGGGGGCTCTTATTGCTCATTGCTCTCTATCTGCACTTTGCTTCCGATCCCTCCAAGGCAAGCAAACTAGTACACTGGGTGTAGGGAAGGGTGATTGAAATCACTGAGGCAGACTATGGAACAGATGCTCTTTTCCCTTTGCCAGAGGTGAGAAGGAACCCATCTTTTGTTCTTTGCGACAGGACATTTCAAATGTGTGACATCTTCTCAGACAAGGCAGCTTTTCTTATTGCGATGCTCTCGTCCCCTCTGCGCCAGCCAGTGCTTGCTGATGCATTAATAACAAATGCTAGAAATTAATCAGGGACTAATGGCAAGAAGGGAATCATTTGGAGCTGCAGCTGCACTCGGGGAGTCGGCAGCATTGTCCATAGAAAGCAGCGGCTTCAAACATGGCGGAAAAGATAGACGGTTTTAATTGCAGTGGTCTGTCATCTCTGCAGGCTTGTGCTCGGTTGCAGGCCACAAGTGAAGATGAATATCATGCTACCTGCTGTTTTCGTCAAACCCCAGATGGCTCTAGTATATGTATGGCAAGCTGCAAGATTTGGAGGTATAGTTGTTGTAAAGAATCAGTAAAAGTAATGGCTCAGTTCAGCATTGGACAGAGTTCCTTTTCTGGACCCCCAGATTCTGGAAGGGGTAGTAAAAAAAAAGAACTTTGCTAAGCTATGGCATGAGTTCAAATCATGATGTTTTGTAGGCCATTATCTACGTTTTGAATACTTATCTATCCGAACGCATCTCTCCCTAGAAAGTTAAGATTTATTTATTTATTTATTTATTACTTCAAATTTCTAGACCGCCACTCCTCGAGGGCTCGGAGCGATTTACAGCAAAATAGAAGTATGACATGAACAAGCAGATATAACAGTTAATGAAATACACAAGACAAGACATATACTATTTACTACAACAGGGCCGTCCAACTTCTACCGGCCCAAGGGCCTGAATTCCAGTCACTGATGACCTGGGGGGGCATAGGGTCTGCCCCTGCCCCGGCTCCACCCCCCCTCCTGGCTCCGCCCCTGCCCTGCCCCTCCCCCAGCTCCAATTTACTTACAATTCCTAGTTGCATGATTAATTATAAAATAAATATAATATTTTACTAACATAAATGCAGGGGGGGATTCAAAAGGGGCATGCATACAATTAAATATAATATTTTACTAACATAAAATGCAGGGGGGGCATTCAAAAGGGGCATGCATACAATTAAATATAATATTTTACTAACATTAAATGCAGGGGCATTCAAAAGGGGCATGCATACAATTAAATATAATATTTTACTAACATTAAATGCAGGGGGCATTCAAAAGGGGCATCCATACAATTAAATATAATATTTTACTAACATTAAATGCAGGGGGCATTCAAAAGGGGCATGCATACAATTAAATATAATATTTTACTAACATTAAATGCAGGGGGCATTCAAAAGGGGCATGCATACAATTAAATATAATATTTTACTAACATTAACTGCAGGGGCATTCAAAAGGGGCATGCATACAATTAAATATAATATTTTACTAACATTAAATGCAGGGGGCATTCAAAAGGGGCATGCATACAATTAAATATAATATTTTACTAACATTAAATGCAGGGGGCATTCAAAGGGGGCATGCATACAATTAAATATAATATTTTACTAACATTAAATGCAGGGGGGCATTCAAAAGGGCATGCATATTAAATATAATATTTTACTAACATTAAATGCAGGGGGGCATTCAAAAGGGGCATGCATACAATTAAATATAATATTTTACTAACATTAAATGCAGGGGGGCATTCAAAAGGGGCATGCATACAATTAAATATAATATTTTACTAACATTAAATGCAGGGGGGCATTCAAAAGGGGCATGCATACAATTAAATATAATATTTTACTAACATTAAATGCAGGGGGGCATTCAAAAGGGGCATGCATACAATTAAATATAATATTTTACTAACATTAAATGCAGGGGGGCATTCAAAAGGGGCATGCATACAATCACATATAATATTTTACTAACATTAAATGCAGGGGCATTCAAATACACAATTACATAATAATAACATAAAGGTTAGCCTACCTTCCCAAACGCTGGATCCAGGAGCAGCCGGACCACGAGCAGAGGTGACGACCGAACGAGGCAGCAGCCGGGAAGGTACAAATTACGTCTGCATGGGCCGCAGGGATTAAGTAGCCGAGATTTCGGCAACAGGAGTATCACGAGACTACAGAAGCCACACGGCATTTCGCTCTCAATGCAGGTGAGATTTCGCGTTGAGAGCGAAATCCCGTGTGGCTTCCGTAGTCTCGCGATACTTGTTCTGAAACCCAGAAGTGGGTAATTTTAAAAAATATTTTAATTTAATTTATTTATTTTTATTTTTTATTAAAAAGCTTAGGGGGCCGTAGGGAAGGGGCTGGGGAGCCGTATGCGGCCCCCGGGCCGCCAGTTGGACAGCCCTGCACTTCAACAAACAAATTATGTCATTCCTAGCTAATCCTAGCTGGACCTCGGCTGCAGGGCTCAAGGAAGAATCGATCATAGACAAGGGGAACCTTGGCGGCCTGGGTCTTCTTAGCCCTAGCCTTAGGGCTATGGGAGCTGGATCTGACACAGCTCCCAAACCCCAGTCCCCAAAAAGTTCTGGATCTATATTTCTTGTTCTTACTCTTCCCCAGAGTAATGTCCGGACTTGTTCCAAAGTTGTCCCGGTCGCCAATGGTCACCCCGGAGTTTATAAGGGTGGCTCGATGATCTCGGCGAGCCTTTGTATTGTCTTTATTTGTCGAAGAGAAGTCCATCGCCCTCGGAAGGCCTGCCTCCTGGGGGACTGTTGTCTCCGAATGGTCTGTTGGCGGACCAGAAGTCGGAAGTTTCCTTGGCTTCCTCTTTCGGCGTCTCCTCCATCGCATGCGCAGTCGCCTCTTCTGGCTTGGGGCGGGGGGGGGGGGGGGGAGGAAGAGAAGGAAGATCTCCTCCCCTTGGCGTCGTCAAGGCCGTCCGCCATCTTGATCCATCCCTCATGCTCCTGATTCAACACCAGACAGTCACGATGTCGGAGACAGGGCCCCGGTGCCCAAGTCAGAGTGCCAGTAACATCCAGGCATGTCTGGTCTCTCAATTGACAGCCCGGTGGTACTGGGCAGCTGGGCTGGTCGGCAACATGCTTGATCGGCCATGAACAACAAGTTTCTGTTTCAGTACCCCAAACAGGATCAGGCACGATTGGGGAAAAGTCCACCACCGGGGCCGAGGGACTTTCCACCCAAGCATCCAGGTCCAGTCCCCGTCCGGCGTCCTCCTCCTCTGCCATCTTCCTGGCGACCCCGTCCATGGGGATTGTAAGTAGTTCATCCGAGTCTGGATCTCCTGGCCCCTCTTCAGTGGGCCACTTAGCTGGGAAATCCCAGGATTGGTCCCAGCATAGGTCTCAACTGCATAAGATCTCTACTGACCAAGAAGGTCATGAGTTCGAGGCCTGCCAGGGTCTGGGTGAGCTCTCGACCAAATGTGTAGCTCGTTGTCTGTTTATATATGTTGTATGTCTATGGCATTGAATGTTTGCCTGTATAATATGTGCATTGTGATCCGCCCTGAGTCCCCTGCGGGGTGAGAAGGGCGGAATACAAATGATGTAAATAACTAAATAACTAACTAACTAACTAAATAAATAAATAAATGCTAATCAAGGTGGTCAATTGCAACGTTCACACCTGCCTCAAGCAGACAAGAGTTCTTTTTCCCACCCTGGACATCATCCCACAGATATATAAACCCCATTTGCCTAGTTCCAGCAGACCTCACAACCTCTGAAGATGCCTGCCATAGATGTGAACAAAACGTCAGGAGAGAATGCTTCTGGAACATGGCCATACAGCCCAGAAAACTCACAGCAACCCAGTGATTCCAGCCATGAACGCCTTCGACAATACATTAAAAATAAAATATACCGTGGAATCAATATAATTTTATCTGTGTCCACCTTTGGTTTTGGATCTTACAAGAGAGTTTTCAAGCAAGCAGAAAGCTGAGCACCCCTCAAGTGTAAAGATAAAAGGGACAAAGGCTGCAAAAAAGGCAATGAAATGATGTTCTATTCTTGACCCTGTCAAGTGAAGCCAAAAAGTTTCTGTTTTGGTAGAGTTCAGTGATCATCTAGGGAAGATCTCATGTTGCCTTCTCTAGAGATAAAGATGTCACAGGTAAAAAAAAAAGTGTGAGGCCAATTTAGATGACATAGGCTTGTTATTGAAAATGTAGAATGACAAGCACTCTTTTCAGGTTAGGATTTCCCATCTCATGGTTGTCTTCAGATGCAAAAATTGCAGGAATCATAGTATGGACCATTACACAAAATTCAGATAGGTGATATAGATCACCATAATAAGCAAGTGCAACACCCCCCCCCCAAAAAAAAAACCACCCACTACTTTTCAAAGCTCAGACAGAATTCTAAATGACCTGCAGTGCAAGTCTGAGCATGACAACGCAGGATAAGTTCCATTGATTCAATAAAATATATATCCAGTTGAGTTTCAGAATTCTAATCCTAGAAAGTTTAGAAAACACACATTGTGTGTTATGGCAAAGAGCATGTTTACTATCGAGAGTGAGATGGGATGTAGTTAATTAATGTAGTCATTCATTCAATCAAAACACATGCCTCTTTCTACCCAAGATTTCACAGTGAATTATTACATTTATTTATTTACTTACAACATTTATATTCTGCCCTTCTCATCCCAAAGAGGACTCATGGCGTATTACAGCAGTGTTTCCCAACCCTTTTTGAGCCGTGGCACATTTTTAACATTAAAAAAATCTGGGGGCACACCACCAACCAAAATGACACAAAATGACACACGAACACAGTAAAGAACGGCTGGGGGATGGTGGCCTGCTGGGAGCAGCTGCTGGGAATGCCAAAGCTGGGGGAAGGGGGAGGAGCCAGGCCATGCCCTTCCCCCCAGCTTCAGCTCTCCCACAGCTTCTCCAGCCTTCAGGGGGCAGTGCCAAGCCAGCGGTGGCAGAGCCAGCACAATGCTGGCTTGGCACTGTCCCCTCAATGCTGGAGAAGCTGTGGGAGAGCTGAGGCAGGGGGAGGGGGCGGAGCCAGGGCACCATGCCCCTCCCCCCAGCTTCAGCTCTCCCACAGCTTCTCCAGCCTTGAGAGGGCAGTGCGAGCGAGGGGCGGGAGACATGGCCCCTGTCCCCGGTGCCGCTCTCCGCCATGACTCCTGCCCCTCGCTCGCTGAAGCCGCATGGAGGAGACGGAGCATGAGCGGTGGACGGGCTTCAGTGGGTGGGGCTCCTTCTCCACGCGGCTTCAGCGAGTGAGGGGCAAGAGTCATGGTGGGAGTCATGGTGGATTGGAGGCTGGCTGGGGAAACGGCCGAAGAAGGCGGCGCCCTGGCCCCTTCTTCCTTTTCTTCGTCGCCGCCCAGCCCTTCCTCCCCCTCCTCCCCCAAGCAGCAGGAGTTCGGCAGGAGGAGGGGGGAAGGAAGGGGGGCAGAGAGCTTTTCTCGCGGCACAGCAGGAGGTCCGTCACGGCACACTACTGTGCCACGTCACAGCAGTTGGGAAACACTATGTTACAGAATGCATACATGGCAAACATTCAATGCTGTTAGACAGGACAGACAACAAATAGAGGTATTATGTCGGCATTTCCCCCAACTTCAGCGTCCTGGAGGCTGTGCTCAATTCTGGCCACAGAGGGTGCTGTTGCTCCGTCCTTTATGATGAAGAGCCCTTGATCACAGACTTCCTCCTTCCTTTGATTGCTGGCATTTTCTGGTATTTCCTTTATGGTGCCGTAAAATACCTCCCGATTAAGTGGTGCCTAATTTCTCTTCTCACTGCTGTTTTCAAACTGCTTAGGTGGACAGTGAGCTGGGCTGAAGGTCAAGTGCTCACTCCGACCTGGGCTTCGAACTGCCAACCTTTTAATTGGTGTGACCTATTGCTGCTGGTGACTAACCAATACACAAACAATTATGTCACTCTAGCAAACTGCTAATACACAACGCTAAACCATACACTATTAAAGGGGCAGAACTGCCCATCCAGCAGCTTGCCAGCTCTTCCAACCCCCAAGGCTCCCCGTACGACTCGGTCTTAATCCGTGAGTGAATTACCTCCGGATCACCCATAGGGGTACACAGACTCTATGCTTGCGTCATTATAGCCCAGTGATTGTTTGTAAGGGCATTGCAGTAATACTGTGTTTAGTGATGTATGTAACACATTGCACTAGAAGTGATATTGTGATGATGTATAGCACTATGATTATTGACAATACATTTTGATATTTTTTGCTACAATACGACTTGTTATTACGGCAGCATACAGTTCTGCCCCTTTAATAGTGTATGGTTTAGCGTTGTGTATTAGCTGGTGACTAACCATCTGTGCTAACTGACTGGTTTCTTCCATGGGACTTATTTAATGCAGGGACCAGGAACTCGTATATGATCCTCTGAAACAGTGACTGCCACATGTCAGTCCCCTAATTTGCTTGTCTACAACCCATCAGTCATGAAGCCTAGGGCTTCTGGATTTTGAATTGCAACATTTGGGGACTCAAGGTCAGGAACAATTGCTCAAGTGGTTGCTTTACAACAACTCATATAGTCCTTTATGCTGGCTAGGATTGGTAAAAGGTGTGGTCAAAGAACGTCTAGGCTCACACATTCCTAAGATGTCACATTCCTATAATATTGGCCATGTCCTAGGAACAACTAAATTTATTAAGATTCCAGAGTTGCCAGGATGAATGAAAATGTTTGACAATAGTGGAAGGATTTGCCTGTTATCTGCTGAGAAGCCGTAACATGTCAGTGCAATTTGTTGAGCTTGTTATGCCACAGAAGTTGTGTTTACTTTCTTCTTAGGAAGGTGTTCGAGACTAGGGACATAAGAACATAAGAACATAAGAAGAGCCATGCTGAATCAGACCTCAGCCCATCTAGTCCAGCATTCTGTATCACACAGTGGCCCACCAGTTGTACATGGGGATCTCGAGCAGAAGGGAGGGCAAAACCCTGACCTGCTCCCGACCCCCCACAACCAGTACCCAGAAAAATCCTGCCTACCTCAACCAACTCCGAGGTGGCACTTGAATGTCCTTTTCAGTAACTAAAAGGTAACTACTTTTTCAGTAACTACCGATACACTTGGGCCGTGCTGCTGTGTGGACAATTGCTGGTGAAAGGGATAGTGCACGGAGTGGCTCGTGACACCCTGCGCACCCCCCCTCCTTCACCTATCACATGGTGGGGACAGGACAGTGTTGGCACCCAGTTCCTGTCCTCATCAAATGGGAGAAAGGGTGGTAATACACGGCAACACTTGTTGCCCTGCCACCATTTCCCCCATCATATGGGGAAAAGGGGAGGAAAGTTTAGGTAGCTCAGTTAGAGCTACCCAAACTACACTTCCCTCCCCATAGTGGAGGAGGAAACGCCTTTCAACATTTCCACTCCACTTTGGGCGGAATGTGGGTGGGGCCTGCTGTGCCTCGTGTGATGGTGCATGGCAGGAGGTCCTGTCCTTGCCATGCAACAAAGTGGCAAAATCGGGCAAAAATGCTCCGTGTGAAGAGGTAGCAGATCACTAGATTGCTTGCTACTGAGTGATTTCAAACCTAGGGCATATGTACACTAGACAATTGGTTTGAAATTGCCATGCTAGGTTCATATTTCACTAGAAATGTACATCTGATAATAAAAGGTGACAGCTCCAAGTCTCCACCCAAAGTAACTTGTTTTGGTTATGTGCTTTCAAGTTGAGTCATGGTGGCCCCATTCTAGGGGTTTCTGGGCAAGAAAAGGCTTGCATTTCCTCCTTCTTGGGCTAAGAGTGTGTGACATGCCAAACTGTGCCTTTTTCTGTACTCTATGGCAGTGTTTCCCAACCTTTTTTGAGCCACAACACACTTTTAACATTAAAAAAACCCGGGGGCACACCACCAACCACAATGACACAAAATGACACTCTAACACAGTAAAGAACGGCTGGGGGATGGTGGTCTGCTGGGAGCAGCTGCTGGGAGTGCCAAAGCCGGGGGGAGGGGGCGGAGCCAGGCCGCGCCATGCCCCGCCACCTCCCCCCGGCTTCAGTTCTCCCACAGATTCGCCAGGCTTGAGGGGACAGTGCCAAGCCAGCATTGTGCTGGCTCTGCCACCGCTGGCTTGGCACTGCCCCCTCAAGGCTGGCAAAGCTGTGGGAGTGCTGAAGCCGGGGGGAGGGGGCAGAGCCAGATCACGCCATGCCCTGCCCCTCCCCCCAGCTTCAGCTCTCCCACAGAGGAGGAGCATGAGTGGTGGACGGGCTTCAGTGGGCGGGGCTCCTCCTCCACACAGCTTCAGAGAGTGAGGGGCGGGAGTCATGGCGGATTGGAGGCTGGCTGGGGAAACGGCCGAAGGAGGTGGCGCCCCAGCCCCTTATTCTTTTTCTTTGCCGCTGCCCGGGCCTTCCTCCTCCTCCCCCAAGCAGCAGAAGTTCAGCAGGAAGAGGGGGGAAGGAAGGGGGGCAGAGAGCTTTTCTCACGGCTGTCATACCCCAGACACACTCCAAGTCCAAACCAGAGCAACGCCATGTTCCAGCCCCGGTTTCAACGAGGCCTGAAAACAGGCCTCTGCAGCCAACTCCAAGTGAACTCCAAGCCTCCAAGGCCAGGCACATCCCTGTTGGTTCCCGCGCCGATAAGCCAGCTAAAATTCATGAGACTAGCGATACTCCCCAACCGCCAGGTGGTTGCCCTAATGAGTTAACATTCCAATCTGGTCAAGAAGCGGTGGGAACCGAAACCTTCCCAGCCGATCCTGGGAAAGTTGTCCGACGCAGCCAGCGTATTCAGGAGCGGAGTCATCGGGGCCTTTAAAAGCTGGGTCCGGAGAGAGCTCCGCATCTCGAGTCAACTTTTGATTTCCTTGCCTTGTCATTGGAACTGTGTTGGGCCACGGTGGCCTTCTAGTTGGGACTCTACTTTGCTAAGCTTTGACTCAAGAACCTTAAGGACTAGCCATTTGCGGCCTTTCTACATTACCTAACTTTGGAACTTTTCAAGCCTTTGGTGTGCCTGCATCCGGGATTGGGCGCAACCTTGCTGACTTCTATTTTGCTTTTTGCTTTTTTCATTTTTTTTTCAATAAAGCATTTAACCACAGAAACTGTGTATTGGTTTACTCAGGGTCCGGTTCAAGCTCTTGTTGCAACAGCGGCACAGCAGGAGGTCCGTCACGGCACACTAGTGTGCCGCGTCACAGTCAGGCATGTAGCCGGGGGGCTAAGGGGGCTTCAGCCCCCCCCCGAAATTCTCAGGGTGGTCCACGAGAAGACCTTACTGGTACATTATTTATACTGTTATGTTTATTCATATCATGATCTGATCACCATGCTCATTATATCCCACCTTCATGGGGTTATTGGGATAACAATACAAAAGGTTTGCTAGGGTAAACCCTCTTCCACCCAGTCTCAGCCCCCCCCCCCCGAACCAAAATCCTGGCTACGGCCCTGGTCACAGTGGTTGGGAAACACTGCTCTATGGGATCAACTAAAATTGAATATTACAAATGCAATCCCAATGTAAATTCTAACATGTACTAGAGAGGTGTCTTCACTAGCAGTTCCTAGATTCTCCAGTGCAACTCTATTTCTGCTGGAAGTCATTTGTTCAACAGGGTTCACTATTTTCCGTGATTTTTGCCAGCTGTCGTAAATTTGGGGACTACATTCTCTCCAGTGGATATGGGGGTTATACTGCATTGCCACTGTTTCTATTAAAATGCTTGCTTTAAAAGATACAGTAGAGTCTCGCTTATCCAACGTAAACAGGCCGGCAGAACATTGGATACGTGAAAACGTTGGATAATGAGGAGGGATTAAGGAAAAGCCTATCAATTATGTTATGATTTTACAAATCAAGTACCAAAACATCATGTCATATAACAAATTGACAGAAAAAGCTGTTCACTACATAATAACGTTCTGTAGTAATAACTGTATTCACAAATTTAGCACCAAAACATTGCAATGTATTGAAACAGCTGTGGATCCGGGCAGGAGGCAGACTGTGTTGGATAATACAGAACGTTGGGTGAGCGAAGGTTGGATAAGCGAGACTCCACTGTACATGATCATATTCCTATAAGCTGTTGGCCTGTGGCGCAAAACATCCTTAGCAGTAATGCCATGCACCTTCTATAAGTAGAAAGTGATTAAAACCAATTATAGTTATACAGCAAAAGGAGGAACATTATCCTTCATTAAGTTTTAAATGTATCTTAGCTACGGCCTGATTACTGAAAAGGTGCTAAAAATATGGAACTCATTTGTCACATATTTTCACAGATCATTCACGGCACAACACAACAGCACAGCCCAAGGTCCCTAGTCATGTTTTCTAAGACAAAAAGAACAAAAGTGAACACAAAAGTGGCAGGATTCACACATGTATAGGATGAGATTCCATCGGAACATTAGGAAGAACCTCCTGACTGTGAGAGGTGTTCAACAGTGGAACTCTCTGCCCCGGAGTATGGTGGAGGCTCCTTCTTTGGAAGCTTTTAAACAAAGGCTGGATGGCCATCTGTCAGGAGTGCTTTGAATGCAATTTTCCTGCTTCTTGGCAGGGGGTTGGACTGGATGGCCCATGAGTCTCTTCCAACTCTATGATTCTATTCTATGACTTAGTATTACTCTTCTGTCATTTACAGAATTCAAACACAAATTCCAAATTAATGACATAATAATCCATGGCGCTTATTCCATCTACTTAAAAAAAATCAGTTGGGTTTGGCTGTCTACTCCTGATCTCCACCTCTTCCTAGAAACTGATCTATACACTTAGAGCAATCATCCCTTTGTAATGGAGAGAATACAGTAGAGCAGGGGTGCTCAAACTTTTTTTATGTTGCGAGCTACTTATAAAACAACCAAGTCAAAATGATCTACCTATCCATATTTTGATAGAGGAAATAAGGGACATTTACATGATTTTTCACAAAAATAAGGGACACTTCATAAAATGCATCCAGGTAAGAGTTCCTTCTCCCACTCTGACATAATTCCACAGATGTAAACTGGCAGAATGAAAGCACACAGACCTTTCAGCTGCAAGGCCATTCAATGCTAATCAATGCTAATTCAATGGTAATCAATATTAACCCAACAGTACATACAATGCCAGTGACTGGATATTGATGCGAAGGCGAGGTGGTTCTAAAAGACGCTATGTCCACATAAGAAAATCCCGGATTATATATCCATAAATCCACCAAGCACACGAGAAGGGTCCACACAATAGTTCCAAAGTTGAGTCTCTAGTCCGTAGAGGCAAAATATTCCATAAATTGAAGGACTTAAAGGAGATGATGATGTACTCCAAAGTAAGACAAGATAGTTCAGGCCTGGTATTGTATGTACTGTTGGGTTAATATTTAATTATTTTCTCTAGTACCGTTCAATATATTCAATTTTGCCCTACTGTGTAGTACTTTTGCATTGCATTGCAACCCCTGCTCCATTTCTTAGTGATCAATGTGGCCAAGCAGATGAACTCCTCGCAGTCACAGATGGCTTTGGCAGGAAATGGCTGCCAAAGCCTCCTTGTGGTTGTCCTCCCTCATGGCTTGTCTTCGTGTGCCGCCGCACGCTTCAAATGCACATGCGCCGCCCGGGCATCCGCCCCCTCTTTCTTCATGGGCAGCATGAGGAAATCCGGAGGAAGATGTGCCGTGCAGGGGGGCAGAAGCACCCCTCTGAATTCCGGCTGCGATTTACCAGCTCTGGGACCGTGATCGACTGGTCGATCGCGATCGACGTTGTGAGCAGCCCTGCAGTAGACTCTCGCTTGTCCAACCGAAATGGGCCGGCAGAACGTAGGATAAGTGAAAATGTTGGATAATAAGGAGGATTATGGAAAAGCCTACTAAATGTCAAATTTTACAAATTAAGCACCAAAACATCATGTTTTACAACAAATCGACAGAAAAAGCAGTTCAATACACAGTAACGTTATGTCGTAATTAGTGTATTTACGAATTTAGCACCTAAACATCACAATGTATTGAAACAGCTGTGGATCCGGGTGGGAGGCAGACTGTGTTGGATAATACAGAATGTTGAATGAGCAAAGGTTGGATAAGCGAGACTCTACTGTCCTAGCTATTTAAGAAATGGCTTGGCCTGACTTACTGAGCAGGTTGCGGCGGTGGGTGTCCTCACCGCCATTATGGCTCAGGAGGGGGCTTCTTCTCCCCAGAAGCCCTCTGGGTGGCGGGAGATTTTCCCGCCACCAGAGCCATCTTGCCAATGATGGGGTTGGCTCCGCCCTGGCCTGGCTCGGAGTTGGGGCCAGCCCTTTCTTCCACCCGGGAAGTCTACTTAAGGCTGCCCGAGGCCTACCAGCTGGCACTGGGCCTGCATCACTTTTCCACCCACCCACCCTCCCTGCATGTATTATTGCTCCGCATTTGTTAACTTATCTTGCTATTGTTTGGTGTTCATCTTGCTCTGTATTTTGTTAGCTGATCTTGCTGTTGTTGGGTGTTTATCTTGTTGCAACTCTGTGTTGGGCGTGTAGCATGGCCCCTGGATGGGGGTGGTGCATCGCCCCTTGTTGGAAGGGGGGATAATGCCCTGGCTCCTGGAGTGCCACGCTTACGGGGACCGGTAGCATGCCGGTGGCACCCAGGGATGTAAGCATCTTCGGACAGCAACGAGCAGTCCGACCCTGATCCAGGACCCATGCATGGCTGCCAACCCTTGTTCTTGTTATCAATAAATGAGTTGTGGCCAATTTTACTCCAAATACTTGTGTCGGTGTCTTCTTGGTAATATGGGGGGAGATGTATCACCCATACACACGCAAGTGAAAATTGTTTTGCACCACTATGGCATTCTAGTTCTAAACCAGTGGGTTTATTCATGAAAGGGTAACCATTCAAGTGCAGTTTCCCCTGACCGATTTCCAGAAGGAAATGAGCTTCGAGGCAAAGCTGCAAATTGAATTGTAGATGTTGGCTGAGCTTGCAGAGCAGGATCTTGCAGAGCTTACAATTCAACATAGTGAGATAAACATCCTCACTAGCAGCGGCTGAGAAATGCAACAGTGGCGTTTGCGTCTTTACCAAACATAGAAAGCCCCACACAAACTGTTTAGTCTTTTAACATCCTGGATACATTTTTTTTGATTTTGCAAAACATATGTTGAGGATGTTTACAGAGTTCGCAGCAGTGTTGTTAGGTGCGTCGCACTGCTTTTCTCAAAAGAAAAGATACTTGTGACTCCCACCCACTCCTCCCAGGTCCAAGGTTATTGTAAATGTAAGGACGCACCTACTCCACACGCATTGTTTATGTGCACAGAGTGGATTGGGTTGAGCTCTTTGTGTAAGAGTACATTTTGTATGTTATAAAGTATTGTGATTGCCAGCTTATCTTAGTTTATGAAGTAATGTTGCACTTGTTAACTGATCGTGGAAAGCTGTATTGTCTGATAATGATTCAAGGACACCTTGATCCCTGCCGGGCAGGTTTCGTGCCACAGTGACATTCACATGTCATTTGTTTATTAGAAACAACAACTTGAAACATTGGCCTCAGCCACGTGACTCTAATACTAAGCACAGGGCCATACAAAGAATCCTGACAGATCAGGATGAGGACCCATCAAATAATCTCTCCCATTTTCCTCAATTGCTTTGCAGATCTCAATGGGAGGATTATTATTATATCTATTATATAAAGGAGGTCTCGTCGTCGAACGACTGACAGAGAAACCTTCCAAGGCAGAGACACAAAACTTGCCAACCCAAATAGGCCTCAGGCAAGGAAGGTTTTTAGCAAAGAAACTCCCCCAAACCTAGAAGGCCCCCAAAACAACGATACAAAAAAACTACATTTCCCAGCATCCTCTGTGGCAGCCAGCGAAACCCATTGGCCAACATCGGCCCACACAAAATGCAGGGAGGCTGAGTAACCATAGTAACGCTGGGCACAGCCAGCCAAGGCTAGGATAGAATGCTGAGTGATTTGATTTCAGTCAGTTGGTGTTTGAAGGTTAAACTGCCAAGGCCAAGCTCTAGGAGGGAGCAGGTTTCCACACTCGAGAAACACAATCCAAAAGACAAAGCCAGCAAAAAATACCACACAATGCTAATATGCAGAAGATACACAACTATGTGCACAGAGCACATACATACCACTCACAGGACAAAAGACACCCACAACAAAATACACCCACTTTACAAACACCACACCCACAACATGACAGCCACACAACTCACGATGCCTACCTCTACAGACCCGCAACACAACAGACACACAACACACACAACGCATACATACCACTGCTACACAGAAAACTACACAGTACAACCAACTAACACAGGAGGACATAACAACTACCAGGAGGACATAACACTAACACAAATAGGGCACCAGGGACACAGGCATCACTGACAAACACATACCGCCAGAATAACACAAACTTGCAAAACCCACAAAAAAAATTCCTGCAACACAAAAACTCACCCCAACCAAAATTCACAACAAACACCACTGGCAAAAGCAACACCCCCTCAACATCACAACCAGCACACAGCCAGACTGAGACAACTATGTCACCACAACACACACAAAATACACCCCACAAATACCTGACAACTTCCCCAACACAAAACCCAGGACTGCACTCACTACTCATCACCACACACACCTCCAAATACACACAGGCACAATACTCCAGCAATTCCTACCCACACAACACAACTTCCTATCACAACCCATCCCCCCAACCTTACGGGACCCCGCACACACAACACCTACCACCACCACAAACAAAAACCAACTCCACCTATACTCCAACCACAACACAACACAACACTGTACTGATACTCTACAAACCCACACAAACACCCAAAATACCCCACCCACACAAGCATCAACCTCTACATCAACAGACGAAAAGACAAAAAACATTGTATATCCACAAGCTCTGCAGAATGCCAGCAACACCACACACCGACAACTCCTCAGGACTTCAACATCCCACCCACCAGAACAACCCACAACGACATAGCCATGACCCCACCAAGACCATAAGTAACATCAATTCCAACCCTTACATACTCAGACTTTCTCGCATCTCCTAAATAGGGCACAGCACCGCGTGCCGGGTACAGCTAGTTAGATTATATTATATTATTATCTCTCTCGGCATTACTTCGCGAACAAAGATTCTTTTTAGGATTCTTTAGGAAGGACCCATCCCACACTTTTTACAAGCGCGTTGATGACTAAAAAGGCCAATCTGAGATAGGCAAGTCCGGTTGCAGAAAGCACAGCAGAAAGTCTCCTCGGGTGATGTTGTTTCCAAGTTGCAGTTCTTTCTGCATTGTCGTTTCTCTTCGAGACCCGTTCGGCGTTTCTTCTCGAAAGAGGCCACAGCATTGTGGATAGTGCATCTCCATGCCTCCCAATGTGAGGCCAGGGTGGACCATTGTTGGTGATCTTTCTGGCCGAGCCTGAGTTGATGTTTCAGGGAGTCCTTATATCTCTTTTTGGGGGCGCCTCTCTTGTGCTGACCCGTGGTGAGTTCACCATAGAGTAGTATCTTTGGAAGGCGATGGTCCTCCATCCTAGAGACGTGCCCTGCCCAGCGCAGTTGTGTTTTCAATAGCATGGCATCAATGCTGGTGATCCCTGTTTGCTCAAGGACAGCGACATTCGTCACATAGTCCAGTGTATATTTAGAATTGTGCGAAGATAGCACTGATGAAAGCGTTCGAGGAGTCGTAGGTGCTGGCGATAGGTGACCTATGTTTCAGACCCATAGAGGAGAATAGACAGTATGATAGCTCTGTACACACTGATGCTTTGTCTCAGGTGTTTGTTACTCCAGACACTTTTGTGAAGCCTTCCAAATGCACTATATGCCCTTGATAATCTGTGATCTATCTCTTTATCAATCTTGGCATCTCAAGAGATGATGCTTCCCAGGTAGGTGTACTGCTGAACGGACTTAAGCACAGATTTGCCTATGCTGACGTGGGGATGATGGTGTTCTTTCTGTGGTGCAGGCTGGTAGAGGACTTCCGTTTTCTTCAGGCTGACTTCCAGCCCAAACAGCTCTGCAGCTGTTGCAAAGCAAGATGTCAGGGGCTGCAGAGTTGCTTCTGAATGGGCGACAAGGGCAGCAGCATCAGCAAAAAGCAGCTCACGGACTACATAGTTTAGAGCAGGGCTGTCCAACTGGTGGGCCGGGGGCCGTATATGGCCCCCAGCCCCTTCCCTACGGCCCCCTAAGCTTTTAATAAAAAAAATTGAAAAATTTTTTTTAAAAAAATACCTACTTCTGGGTTCGGAGCAAGTATCGCGAAAATACACAATCCACACGGGATTTCGCTGTCAACGCGAGATCACACCGGCGTTGACAGCGAAATCCCGTGTGGATTGCGTATTCTCGCGATACTCTTCGGCTACTCTACTACTGGATCACTGAGGCCCACAGACGCGATTAGGACCTTCTTCGACTCAGTCGGTCGTCGCCTCTCTCGTCGTCCGGGTACTCCTGGATCCTGCGCGTTTGGAAAAGGTAGGCCGAAGCAGGGGGCTCCTCAGGGGCTCCTCATTTCCCTCCCCATCTCCCCTCATGTATTAAATATAAAACTAAATATATTTAAAGATGAAATAAGGGGAGATGGGATATATTAAAATAAGGGGAGAGGGGAGGATGGAATTAAATATATTTAATATTAAATAAAAATAAGGGGAGAGGGGAGGATGGAATTAAATATATTTAATATTAAATAAAAATAAGGGGAGAGGGGAGGATGGAATTAAATATATTTAATATTTAATAAAAATAAGGGGAGGATGGAATTAAATATATTTAATATTAAATAAAAATAGGGGGAGGATGGAATTAAATATATTTAATATTAAATAAAAATAAGGGAGAGGGGGAGGATGGAATTAAATATATTTAATATTAAATAAAAATAAGGGGAGAGGGAGGATGGAATTAAATATATTTAATATTAAATTAAAATAAGGGAGAGGCGCCATGGGAGAGGGGCGGAGCCGGGGGTGGAGCCGGGGACGGGGGCAGACCCTACGCCCCCAGGTCATCACTGACTGGAATTCAGGCCCCTGGGCCGGTAGAAGTTGGACAGCCCTGGTTTAGAGTATATTATATTATATTATTATATTATAAATACCCTGCCCTTCTCACCCCGAAGGGGACTCAGAGCGGCTTAAAACAATTTGATGCCACACAGGCATGTAGCCAGGGGGGGGGCCCTAAGGGGGCTTCAGCCCCCCCCCCCCAAATTCTCAGAGTGGTCCGCGAGAAGGCCTTACTGGTACATTATTTAAACTGTTATGTTTATTCATATCATGATCTGTCACAATGCAAGGACTCGGCCGGCCCCTTAATCACACACACAGAGACAGTAATCAGCTAACTATTTTATTGTAGAATAAAGAGCAAGTAAAAAGGCAATTGTCCAAGATATAAAAGTTCAGTTCCAAAGCAAAACGTCCGTAGCAAATCCAAAAGCAAGGGTCTTGGCAAAGGCTTGGCAAAAGCTCCGCAAAACCAAGCGGATCAAGAAACAAGGCAGAGTTCAATCAGGATCCAAGAAACTTCTTGGCAAGGCATGAGCCGCAACTTGGCTCCGTGGTCTTTTCCTCACTACACCTCCTTAGGTTAGAAGTGGCCGAGGTACTGAGGATCCATTCCCACGGATCCTATACTTAATTCCCTTGGCGAGGGCCCCGACGCTCTAGGCTTCTCCTCCAATCTATGCTTCGAGCCCTTGCCCCCTTTGGCTGGTCGAGGCTGTGATGCCAGCCCCTCCTGCTAGCCTCAATGCTCCGTCTCCTATCAAAGCTTCGACCTTGCCTCCCAGCACCTGGTTCCCTATCTTCGTGAGAGTCAAACTCCCCTTGCGCTTCCATGGACTCATCCTCCTCCCTTTCCCACATTCGTTCCTGTGAACCTAGCCCCCGGTTTCTCATAGCCTTCGCTATCACTGCTATCTGAATCCCTCTGACCTTCCACATTCTCGTACGGGTCAGGCCATCCATCATCCCAGACCAGACTTTCTGTGGGAGAAGAAGGCCCAGCTAACTCATTAACCCCTTCTTCCAATCCCTCCAAATCTTCCTCAGAATCTTCCTCAGCTGCCGCTGGTTCTAATGCGAGTGGGACCCCCGGTGCTGCCCCTTGCCCCCCAGGCACGAAAGGGAACTGGGTTGCTACATGATCTGATCACCATGCTCATTATATCCCACACTAATGGGGTTATTGGGATAACAATACAAAAGGTTTGCTAGGGTAGACCCTCTTCCACCCAGTCTCAGCCCCCTGAACCAAACTCCCCCGAACCAAAATCCTGGCTACGGCCCTGATGCCACACAAACATACATAAAAAATAAAATAAACATATACATTAAAATCAAAATGTTAAAACAACACTTATGAAACCACACAATCCAAAATCATAATCCAAAGCTGTTCCAGTCATCATTAACCTATTCCGCATTTACTTATTGTACTGAAAAATGACTGCCTGAAAGCTTGTTTCTTACATCCTTGTTTTAAATTTCTTTCTGAACATCAGGAGGGAGGAAGCTGATCTGATTTCACTGGGGAGGGATGTTCACAGCCAAAGGGCCACCACTGAGGTCACCACCAACCACACCTGCGAAGGAGGTGGGACCGAGAGCAGTGCCTCTCCAGAAGATCTTAACCTCTGAGGTGGTTCATAGAGGGAGAAACGTTTGGACAAGTAAACTGGGTTGGAACTGTTTAGGGCTTTATAGTCTAAGACCAGCACTTTAATTGTGCTCAGTAGCAGACTGGCAGCCAGTGGAGCTGATGTAACAGGGGAGTTGTTTGATCCTTGTACGCCGCTCCAGTGAGGGATCTGGCTGTCACCCATTGGACCACTTGAAGCTTCCAAATAGTTTCAAAGGCAATCCCACGTAGAGTGCCTTGTAGTAGGTTGTGAAGGAACAGATAGAAAACACCTTTCTTTATTTTTCATTTTCTTTTTCTGTTAAGTCAATTACTAGAAACAATGCTTCTTTGGACTACAAAATCCTAGAAATCCCCAACCAGTGTGGCTAGTGGTAAAATTTCCAGGCTCTGTTTAAACCATGTAGATTCTATTAGGGAAAGGAATTAAGAAAGGATTATCAACGTGGGGAGAAACCTCAGGAAGAAAAACAAGGCAAATCTGGCTGGCCTACAGAGGATCAATGTGATTGAAAGATAATAAATGTTTACATAGTACAACCCCTGTATTCACGGGGAAACATTCCTGAACTTCTTGGGGAAACAGGGGATAAGTGAATTCCATAGAAATGTACTACATCGGCTAAGAGTTACCATAGAGTCATACTGGAGGACCATATTTTGTCACGTGTGATTATCAGTCCTGTAGATCAGTCTTTCTCAACCAGTGTGCCGTGGCACACTAGTGTGCCGTGACGGACCCCCTGCTGTGCCGCGGGACCAGCTCTCTGCCCCCCTTCCTCCCCCTTCTGCCGAACTCCTGCTGCTTGGGGGAGGAGGAGGAAGGGCCGGGCAGTGGCGAAGAAAAAGAAGAAGGGACCAGGGCGCCGCCTCCTTCGGCCGTTTCCCCAGCCAGCCTCCAATCCGCCATGACTCTTGCCCCTCGCTCGCTGAAGCCGTGTGGAGGAGGAGCTCTACCCACTGAAGCCCGTCCACCGCTCATGCTCCTCCTCTGTAGGAGAGCTGAAGCTGGGGGGAGGGGGGCGGCATGGCGCGGCCTGTAGGAGAGCTGAAGCTGGGGGGGGGCGGGGCATGGCTGCCTGTAGGAGAGCTGAAGCTGGGGAGGGGGCGGGGCATGGCGCAGCCTGTAGGAGAGCTGAAGCTGGGGGGAGGGGGCGGGGCATGGCACAGCCTGTAGGAGAGCTGAAGCTGGGGGGAGGGGGCAGGGCATGGCACGGCCTGTAGGAGAGCTGAAGCTGGGGGGATGGGGCGGGGCATGGCGCGGCCTGTAGGAGAGCTGAAGCTGGGGAGGGGGCGGGCATGGCGCGGCCTGTAGGAGAGCTGAAGCTGGGGGAGGGGGGGCATGGCGCGGCCTGCAGGAGAGCTGAAGCTGGGGAGGGGCGGGGCATGGCACGGCCTGTAGGAGAGCTGAAGCTGGGGGAGGGGCGGGGCATGGCGTGGCCTGCAGGAGAGCTGAAGCTGGGGAGGGGCGGGGCATGGCGCGGCCTGTAGGAGAGCTGAAGCTAGGGGAGGGGGGGGCAAGGCGCGGCCTGTAGGAGAGCTGAAGCTGGGGGAGGGGCGGGGCATGGCGTGGCCTGTAGGAGAGCTAAAGCTGGGGGGGAGGAGGCGGGGGCATGGCGCGGCCTGCAGGAGAGCTGAAGCTGGGGAGGGGCGGGCATGGCGCTGCCTGCAGGAGAGCTGAAGCTGGGGGAGGGGGGGGCATGGCACGGCCTGTAGGAGAGCTGAAGCTGGGGAGGGGCGAGGCATGGCGCAGCCTGTAGGAGAGCTGAAGCTGGGGAGGGGCGGGGCATGGTGCGGCCTGTAGGAGAGCTGAAGCTGGGGGGGGGGCGGGGCATGGCGCGGCCTGTAGGAGAGCTGAAGCTGGGGAGGGGGCGGCATGGCGCGGCCTGTAGGAGAGCTGAAGCTGGGGGAGGGGGGGGGCATGGCGCGGCCTGTAGGAGAGCTGAAGCTGGGGGAGGGGGCGGGGCATGGCGCAGCCTGGCTCTGCCGCCTACCCCAGCTTTGGCACTCCCAGCAGCTGCTCCAGCCTTGAGGGGACAGTGCCACGCCAGCATTGTGCTGGCTCTGGCACCGCTGGCTTGGCACTGCCCCCTCAAGGCTGGAGCAGCTGCTGGGAGAGGTGAAGCTGAGGGGGAGGGGGAGGGGCATGGCACGTGGCTCCGCCCCCTCCCTGGCTTTGCCACTCCCAGCAGCTGCTCCCAGCAGGCCACCAACCCCAGCCATTCTTTACTGTGTTAGAGTGTCATTTTGTGTCATTTTGGTTGGTGGTGTGCCCCCGGATTTTTTTAATGTTAAAAGTGTGCCGCGGCTCAAAAAAGGTTGGGAAACACTGCTGTAGATACAGGACTTGCAGTAGCCTCAGCAAGCTTATACAATGCTCATTTTGTTAAACCTTTTAAAAACTTGTGTCTGCCTTCAAGTTACCTATCAAATTTTGGCAGACACATTAATTTTATAGGGTTTTAAAAGGCAAGGCATAAGATAAAGAGAAAGGTTTCCCCTTGACATTAAGTCTAGTCGCATCTGACTCTGGGGGGTGTTGCTCATCTTCATTTCTAAGCTTTAGAGCTGGCGTTGTCCATAGATGCCGCCTAGGTCAGTGTTTTTCAACCTTTTTTGAGCCGCAGCACATTTTTTACATTTACAAAATCCTGGGGCACACCACCAACCAAAATGACACAAAATGACACTCTAACACAGTAATACATATAGGTAATATGTTTTTAAATGTATTTATACACTCAGTGTGAAACCTGGGTCTGTTTCGATGAACACAACAGAGATATCCTGGCAGGAATGGCAGAAAAACACACACGAAGGTCTTGCTCAATAGCTGTCAGTCTCTCTCTGTGTTTAGTTTTGGGGAAAATAGACCTTGACATTTGGGAGTTACAGTTTCTGGGATTTATAGTTAACACACAATCAAAGAGCATCCTGAACTCTTGCAACAATGGAATTGAACCAAACTTGGCATATTGAACTATCATTACCAACAGAAAGTACTGAAAGGGTTTGCTTGGGAATTGACCTTGTGTTTGGAAGTTGTAGTTCACCTACACCCAGAGAGCACTGTGAACTCAAACAATGTTATGTTATGTTGTTTGTTTTCTATCCAGAATCACAATGTTGGAAGGAGGCTCACCATTTTAAGGTCCCTAAACAGGCATAGGAAAACTTCGGCCCTCTGGGTGCTTTGGACTTCAACTCCCACCATTCCTAACAGCCTGAGGCCCTTTCCTGCTTAAATGGCTGAGGAGGAAAAAGGAAAAGAGCCTGAGGCTGCTAGGAATGGTGGGAGTTGGAGTCCAAAACACCTGGAAGGTCCAAGTTTGCCCATGTCAGCTTTCGACAGAGACCTCTTCCTCCCCTTCCCCTTCGCGCCCTTTCTTCCCCCTCCTGCCGAACACTTACTTTTTCTTCTCCACTCAGGCTCCCTCCTTCCCAGCCTCGCTCTGCTCGCTTTGCTCACGCTGCCACTTCTGCTGCCATTTTGATCCGAGGGGGCAGAGTGAGCGTGTTCAGGAGGGGAGGGGGGAGGGAGGAAGATGTGGGCCGAGTCTACGCAGTACCGCCCTCAGGGCAAAGTGAGCAGAACGAGCCTGGGAAGAAGGGAGCTTGAGTGGAGAAGGAAAAGTGTTCGGCAGGAGGGGGAAGAAAGGGTATTGGAGGTTCCAATTTCCCATGGAACACCTGAAGATCGCTCACGGCACACTAGTGTGCTGCGGCACACCGGTTGGGAAACACTGGCCTAGGTCATGTGGTCAGCATGAGTGCATGTAGCGCTATAACCTTCCTTCTGAAGCGGTACCTATTGATCTGCTTACATTAGTATGTTTTCAAACTGCTAGGTTGGAAGAAGCTTGGGCTAACAGTGGGAGCTCACCCCGCTCCCCAAGTTCGAACTACTGACCTTTCAGTCAGTTAGTTCAGCAACTCAGCGGTATAGCCCGCTGCACCACCGGGGGCAGAGCAAGGCATACTCTGATGGTTTTGTTAGTTCCTTCCTCTGGAATACAGCCTACCACCCTGATATTAATTGGTGGCCATCCATCCAAGTACTAATCAGTGCTGACTCTGTTTCCAAGATCAGAGACAGATTATGTTAAAGGATTAGTCTGTAAAGTGTTTCAAAACTGATTGATCTAACCAATTAATTGATAGATACTTGAACCACTAAAACAAATACTTGGAAATACAGATTGATAATATCCTCTGCTAGACTGGCTTTAAAGTCAATCTTGTTTTTAGCTTTATAATGGGAATGAAATAGCATTGCAAAGTAAGAGCGGAGTATCAAACAAAAAGACACTTACCCTCTCTATTTTAATGAATTTTCACATCACCTGTAAGTTAAGGCAAGCATAAAGTTATCTTGTTCATGGATGAGGAAACAGAACCATAGTAGATTAATGACACCCCACAGGCCACAGGGAGTGTCAGCGGTAGAATGTATAATCACAAATTCCTGAAGCTTCACATTGTCTTAAGGCAGTAACTTTACTTCTTCTTCTGCAACCATATGCCTCCGGAGATGTACAAAATATTTGTCATTCCTTCGCCCCCTTTTCTAAGAAGTTCAGTGCCAGAGGCTGACAGTCCTTTTAGGTGAAAGGACATTGAAGCTATATGATATTTCTAATATTTATTATTTATTTACTTTATTTATATTCCGCCCTTCCCACCCCGCAGGGGACTCAGGGCGGATTACAGTGTACACATTACATTTAGACACACAAACACACAAGACAGACAGAGGCAATTTAACATCTGGCCACCAGGGGAGCTGTCGCACTCCTTCATTCCTCAGCATGTTTTCTGGAGATCTTTTTTATGGCCTCGTAAATTAGTTACATTTAGCCTCCCCACTAAGTGGTACCTTAATTTCCTACTTGACAGATGCAACTATCTTTCGGGTTGCAAAGGTTGACAACAGGCTACACAGTAGGTCGAGAGCCCACCTCGACCCGGGCAGGCCTCAAACTCATGTCCTTCTGGAGGCGGGGCCAACACCAAGCTCTCCGCCTCTTCCTCCCATGAAAAGGACCCCATGGAGGGGTCAGGACGGACGCCGACGTGGGAGAGTCAATGCGTGGCCCATGCCAGGTGCAGCGTGCAGGCGAGGAAGAAAGGAGGGGGTGCTCGCAAGGCTTGCCAGCAGCAGCTTCTAAGCCGAGTGAGGCAGAAGAGAGGCTGAGCCGCCTTCGCCCTCCGCCTCAAATTCCACACGTGCAGCTGAGAGTAATGTGGATATGGTATGAATAACTTTTCAATAACTTTAAAGCATAGGTTCTTTTTATTGCAATTTTCCAGTAAGAGAAAGGGTAACTGAACTTTTACAGAACACGAAGAATGACATTGGACATACAGACATACAGACTCTGTGTAACTACATTGAATCTACAAACAACCTACAGTTACATTGGCTAACAAATAAACAAACATTCACATTACATTTTGAGATTCATTCATCTCACATACATTCTCCCTGGCATATCTTGGCATCTTTCTCTGCAGCCTGCCAATAATTCCCAAACTTCCAAAATGTTGAAAACCTCTAAAACAAAAGCAGCCTTCTAAGAACAATTGATCAGATCCTGTTTTCTTAACATTTATTTATTGCAACGATATTTTATACTGCTTATTCTTCCCAGAGGCTCGGGTGGTTTACAAGGAAGAATACAACAATACAGGGTTAAACAGTGGTCAAAGCCTGCCTGAACAAGTGGGTTTTGCATGCTCTATGAAAGAAGCTCAGATCTCTTATATAGCAATATTTCTTACTGATGTTGTTCCAAAGTTGCAGAGAGTTCCATAGCACCGGACCTATGATGGAGAATGCCCTCCGCCGGGTTGCTGTTAGATGAAAGGATCTAACACTGGGAATCGCAAGAAGGTTCAAATCTTCTGACCATAGTGACCTCGAGGGTTTGTAAGGGAACAGGCCTTAAAAGTAAGAACTAACACCTTGAAAGTGATCCGGAATTCAATTGGTAACCAGTGCAGGTCTCGCAGAATAGCTGTTACATGACAGCTCACAGGCTTCCCTGCGAGGAGCTGAGCAGTGGCATTCTTGAGTCTCTGGGTCGCAGTCAAGGGAAGGCCAATGTAAAGAGCATTAGAGTAGTCAAGTCTTGAGATGACCGTAGCCTGGAGCACCGAGGCCAAGTCGTTCCAGGACAAAAAGGGAGCCGACCGCTTTGCCTGCCACAGATGAAAGAATGCGGTCCTGCTGACAGTGGAGATTTGAGCCTCCATTGACAGCAGGGGGTCCAAAAGGACACCAAGGCTTTTTACAGATGATGACGGGTGTAGTGCCTCACCATCCAGTGTTGGCAGCTGGATCTCCCTATTGGCCGGACGGCCCAGCCATAGGATTTCCGTCTTCGCTGGATTTACCTTCAACCTGCTGGCACGCAGCCATCCAGTAACGGCCTCAAGGCACAGATGGAAATTATTGGGTATGGAGTCCGGCTGGCCCTCCATCCTCAAAATGAGCTGGGTGTCATCAGCGTACTGGTGGCACTCCAGCCCAAAGCTACGTACCAGTTGAGGGAGTGGTCACATATAGATGTTAAATAACAAGGGAGAGAGTCTGGCAGCCTGAGGGACCTTGCAAGGTAGCGGGAATCCCTCCGGGGCCAGCTCCCCCTTTGCACTCGCAGATGGAACCTTGTAAGCATTTCCTTAACTTAAAGAGCCATTGTCTCTGATAATGTAAACAAAAGTTCAACAGTTAATCATTGTCATAGGTCAGCAGCTTTTAATTACAGTCCATGAATTCTTCACCTCCATCTTGTAGTTTTCGAGGACTCATCTTAGGATGGCATCTCTAGACTATATAGACCCCAAGGATGCATCTTTCATACAATTCCATTCAAAACATACATCATATATTGTGACAGATATAGCTGTGTCTAGTGGTTGGCACCCTGACTGAGTTTGACTGAACATACTTTGTTATGGAACAGAGACGTCAGTAGCCGAGTCCAGGAGTTTAAAAAGATAACAAAAGTTTATTTGAACAACAAATGGAGGGAGGACTAACAAAAAATAGCCAAAATCTGGCTTTAAAACCCACAATAATCCCAGGAAACCCAAACAAAAATGCTGTGGAGAAGAAAACTCAAAAACAAACACCAGACGTCCATCTGCGTCGTCCAATCAGAGGGACATACACGAAGAGAAGGTCCGACAGCCAGTCCGAGGATCGTAGGTAGGAGAATAGCAGAAGAAAAGAAGGAGGAGACTTGCCAGGGTCGTCAGGAGAGTAGTCACAGCGAAGGTCAAGAGGAACACGGCAGCAGGAGTAACTGGAAACCAGGATCAAAGATACATGAAGACAGGAACACAGGATACACGAACCAGAATTGCAACTCCTTGACCACCGTGAGGGTCAAGCCAAATACTCACTTCTTTTATAGCACTAATAATCAGAGTCATCAGAAAGCCCGCCCTGTTCCAGAGCAGCAGCATTCTCATTCCTTGCAGCTGTTGAACTATGCCCAGACCTCCAAGCTAGCCAAAGATCTTGTTGACTTAAAGGGTCCCACTCAGCTTCTGAATGTGTAGACAGCCAATCCCGGTCCGTCTCAAACCCCAGAAATGTGCTGTCCCCAGAGTCTGCATTGCATACATCTCTCACTTCCTGAACTAATGCCGAATCTAAGTCCGTATCACTTTCTTCTGACTGTAGTTCTGCATTCCCAGAAAACCCTTCAAAGGTATCTGACTCAGTAGGATCCCTAAGTATATGCTGGATCTTCCTCCTCTGTTCTCTGTCGTCATCAAGGCTTGAGTCACTAATAGCCCTCTTGACTCCAGCTGCAGGAGCCTCATCATCCAGAGCCGCGCCCAAAGCCATGCTACTGTTTGATGCTATTGACTCAGCATCTTCCCCAATGCTACTAGCTGTAGTAGCTGAAGGCTCATTCACAACATACTTTCTGCCCTACACTGACTTGGCTATGAAAACAGGTGTGTTTTTGTTATGCCAAGTACTGAATGTCTGGTTATATGATGGAGACAATGACAAGTTCTGAACATATTCCCAAAAATATTGCAAAATTGTTCTGCTTCCTCTGTCACATATATGTTTATGGGCCTTCTGTCTCCTTTCCAGAAAAGTGCTTATGGCAGTAATAATTAAATGAGATTTTGTTGAAGGCACTTGTTGGAATGCAGCGTTCCTGGGAAAGGTACCTTTCTCAAGCCTTTTGTTTAGATGCCAGCCATCCTGGGAATATCTCTACACCTTGCTCAAATGACAGAAGGACAGAAGGTGGAGCAACACATGGTAGGTGATGCCAAAGTGCAGAGCCCAAGTTTCAATATGTTGAGCTGTAGGGCAGATGGTAATAAGGATTTGTATGGTTGCAATGCAGATTCTCTCCAGCCACAGACAGAAATAAATACAGATTTCTGCCATGTGTGTTTTTAAAAAAATTGTTACCCTTACTAATCCTCATAATGATAGAATCTAGATTATTTTATATTTCTGAACAGGACTGCTTACTACAATGTGAGACAAAACAGGATTTGCCTGAAATATTTAAATGCAGCGGCTGGAATGATCAAACTATAAATTGGCCTACAGTTATTATGTAAATAGCTATAGCTTGCCGTAAATTGTAGGGAGCTCAGTGTGTTATGCAATGCCTAATTTGCTTTAGCAATGTGAGCCTGATGATATAACTAATTGCAATCTGAGTGCTGAAAATAATAAAGCCATATGTATAACTGCTGTGCATATTTCATAAATGAGACAGCCCTGCTATAAACTGTGAAATTAAGTATAGCTTCGCAGAATGGGAGTGGGCTAATGTGCCAATGCCCTGCAGTGACTTCTCGCAGAAGCCAGACTTAAGTTACTACCTCCGTCTAGCTTCCCAGCACACATTTGCAAAATGTGTATAGGGTACAAAGAGGTTTACTAGAAGTTTGTGCAAAAGCAGTAACTCTTCGTGTTTTTCTTACTCCGGATCCCTGGAGGCCATAAAGCAAGGGAAATACAGACATTTCTCTTCCACTTATTTTATGCTCAGGTGAGTTTGCCTTTTGTCATCGAAGGAGCCATCTGCTTTGGCTTCAGTCTGCTATCCAGTAGAGAAGTAGCAGTAATGGGGAGACATTTAGATCCCATAAAACCAGTATGTTCAAAACAGGGTCCCTTGCATGTGAGATGCCTCTGGTTAAGTGTCTGCTAATCCTGGCATTGCTACCCATTGAAAGATGGAGTGGTGAGCCAGGCATCTAAAATAATACACTTTAATAATAATACACCTTATTTATATTCCGCTCTTCTCACCCCGAAGGGGACTCAGAGCGGATTACAGGTACACATACTAGCAGACAATTCCTGCCATTTTCCACATAACACACACATATAGACGAACAGAGGCAAACTCTGGTCACCAGGGGAGCTGCTGCACTCATCTCTCAGCATTGTTGTTCCTTCCGCATTCCTCAGTGTTCCTGGAGTTCTTTAATGGCCTCATAATTCAGTCAAAATTTGACTCCCCACTTAATGTGGTGCCCTTATCTCCCACTTGACAGATACAACTGTCTTTCGGGCTGCAATGGTCAACAGCAGGTTACACTTAAAGGTGGAGCACCCACCTCGACCCGGGCAGGCTTCGAACTCATGACCTACTGGTCAGAGAGATCTTATGCAGCTGACACTTAGCCAGCTGCGCCACATTCCCGGTAAAATAGAAAAACAATGAAATACACAATCTATAGAAGAGCAATTGGGGAGGAGGGGTCAACTAAAAAGCACAAAATACAGCATGCAAGCTTTTGGAGCTCTACTGGTTTCGCCACCAGACAAAACATGTTAAGAATCATACAGTAGAAGAAGTGTGACAATATTAAAGTCACAGGTGTACATTTTTATCAGATGTTGCTTCTGTCGTAGTTAAGTTGGTGATTCCACTTCATGGCCATGTGGGAACTGAACCAAAGGGGAATATACTTTGAACACCAATGGCAACAGTAAAGTCTTTACTTGTCCCCCTTCCTGAAGTTTCACTGTTCTGTGGATTTTCTATTTGGTTGTATTTTGCTTCTTGGCCTCCATAACTACCCCTATATAAGTTGTTTTTTACATATATTTCTGTCTCATTTTATTTCTCCAAAAAGAGACCCAAAGCAGCTAACACTAAAAGTGATACAATACATAATTTAAAACATAAAAAAATAGACAAACACTAAAACGGGATTAAACATGGAAACTATTGAAATGAATACTTAACACCATTGAAACCATCAAAACATACACAAAATCATAAACAACACACCCTGGTGCAGTCTTAAAAACTGTGTTCACTAAAGGCAGGCCTGAAAAGAAAGGCTTTAACCTGCTGGCGGAAGGACAGCAAGGAGGAGGCTATTCTGGCTTCCCTGGGAAAGGATTGTGGGGCAGCCACCAAGAACGCCCTCTCTTGCACATTCCTATCAACTGTACTTGTGATGGAGGTGGGGCTGTGAGATGGATCTCAAGGGCCAGGCAGGCCCGGATTAGCGGACTGTGCTGCCCAAGGCCCCCCTGTCTAAATGCCGCCCCCGGGGGTGGGGCCTCTTGCGGGGGGGCGGGGCCGGCATGACGGACAAGGTGCTGCCGGAAGTCCCACCCCTAGGGAGAACATAAGAACATAAGAACATAAGAAGAGCCATGCTGAATCGGGCCTCAGCCCATCTAGTCCAGCATTCTGTGTCACACAGTGGCCCACTAGTTGTACACAGGGATCTCTAGCAGAAAGGAGGGCAAAACCCTCACCTGCTCCCGACCCCCCACAACCAGTACCCGGGGAAAATCCTGCCTGCCTCCATCAACACACAGGTGGCACTTGGATGTCCATTTCAGTAACTACTGATTCCCTTGGTATCCATGAATCTGTCTAATCCTGCCTTGAAGCTGTCCAGGCTGACAGCTGTCACAACCTCCTCTGGAAGTGAATTCCATAACCCAATGACCCTCTGGGTGAAGAAATATTTCCCTTTATTAGTCCTAACTTTCCTACCTTGGAGCTTTAGGGAGTGCCCCTAGTCCTAGTGTTGTGTGACAGAGAAAATATTTTTCTTTATTCACCTTTTCTATCCCATGCATGATTTTATACACTTCGATCAAGTCACCTCTTAAACGCCGTCTTTCAAGGCTGAAAAGACCAAGGCGTTGCAACCTGATTTCATAAGGGAGCTGCTCCATCCCTTGGATCATTTTTGTTGCCCTTCTTTGTACCTTTTCCAGTTCCGTTATATCCTTCTTGAGGTGCGGTGACCAGAATTGTACACAGTACTCCAGATGTGGCCTCACCATAGATTTGTAGAGAGGCAATACAACATTTGCCAACCTATTTTCGATTCCCTTCCTGATCATGCCAAGCATAGTATTTGCTTTTTTCACTGCTGCAGCGCACTGGGTTGACATCTTCATTGAGCTGTCCACCAAAACCCCAAGATCCCTTTCCTGGTTTGTCTCAGAAATCTTTGATCCCATCAGTTGATAAGTGTATTTGGGGTTCTGTGCCCCGATGTGCATGACTTTACACTTGTTTAGGTTAAAATGCATTTGCCACTTTGTTGCCCATTCACTCAATTTCGAGAGATCTTTCTGGAGCTCTTTACAATCAGTTTCATTTTTAACTACCCTGAACAGTTTAGTGTCATCACGCGGCTTCCCCCGCTGCCGCCGCGCTCGCACCGGCGCCCCTCCTCCCTTCACTGAAGGAAGGAGTGGTGCCTGCCCGCGCGAGCGGGGCAGCGGCGGGGGAAGCCGTGTCAATCGCCCTAGGGGCGGCGGGACTTCCCCCCGGCTCCTTGTTGTCCCTCGTGCGGGCGGGCGCCACTCCTTTCTTCACCCCTTCCTTCAGGCCCGGAAATGCCGCCCCCCAAATCCGCCGCCCGAGGCCATGGCCTCGGGTGGCCTTATGGGTAATCCGGGCCTGGGGCCAGGCAGTTTTCCTTAAATGGCAATGAACCTCCAATTGACATGGAATTGAGATATTGAAAACCAGTGGTTTGGAAATTCTGTCCTCCAAATTAATGCTTCCTGGGATGTTTAGAACCCCACGTTAAAAATATTATCCCAAAATTGTGATCGAGCTTGTCATGTTTTTGGCTGTCCTAGGCCATTTTAATCCCAGGATCACTGAATACTCCACCAAACTGCCACAAAGTTAACTGAGAACCAAATTCCAGTCCATTTTATGAAAGCTGACACTTATAACAATTATAACATTTTGATACATCGGTAGCTCATTACTCTTTTTTTCTTGAAATTTGTAGTTGGTTGGGCAGTAAAGCACTATTCCAGAGCATTTAATGTACAAGTTGAATATTCTTTTTCTAAAATCCTTAGGAACAAAAGTATTTTGGATGTTAGATTACCTGCATTTGCATATCTATATATAGAAAAATATAGCTGTCGTCGTGAGTACCTTAAAAACAGAAATGAGTACCTTAAAAACTACTGGGCCAATACCCACCAAATATGGAAGTAAAACGACTCCCAACTCAAGATGTGACCTAACCAACAATAATAAAAAACACAAAAAGAACCAATTATATTATATATATAATTGTTATATATACTACTATAGAATATAATGTTACTACTATACATTACTATATTAAATAGACTCATAGAATAGAGATAGAAGGGACTCTACCATGGTATTGGGGGAGAACAGACAGGAAGGAAGGAGAGAAGAAAGGAGGGAGGGAAAAGGGAAGGAATAAAGGAGGGAAAGAGGGAAGGAAGGAAAAAGAGAAAGAGGGAGGAAAGAAGGAAGGGGGAAGGAAGGAAGGAAGGAAGGAAAGAAAGAGGTACTGAAGGAAGGAAAAAGAGAAAGTAGAAAGGAAAGGCAGGAAAGAGGTAAAGAAGGAAGGAGACAAGGAAATAAAAAGCGAAAGAAGAAAGAACACAGAGAGGGAAGAAAGCAGTCAAAGGAAGAAGTAGAGAAAGGGAGAGGGAAGGAAGGAAATAGAGAAAAGGAATGATGAAACCAAAGAGTGAAACAAGGAATGAAAGAAAGAGGTAGAGAAGGAAGAAAGGAGGGAAAGGGGAAGGGGAAGAAAAAAGGGGGGAAGGAATAGGTAGGTACCTCTCTTTCATAATAGTCCAGATATCTACCTCTACTTCGAAAATTCTTACTATAGGCCACAGCAACGCATGGCAGGGTACAGCTAGTACATTATATAATGTGATGTCTTGGAAATGGGACTCAAGTCTAAAGATGAAATCCGTGAAATCTTCTACACCGACAACTTCATCACATGGGGCTTTTCCCCTGCCCTTAACACTGCTGAGATGCAGCCAGGACGAAGCCCACCACATGACGCAGGGCTACTTCCAGTGGGGTTCTGTCCTGGCTCCATCTCAGCAGCATGGTCGACTCCATCTCAGCAGCATTCCTGAGAACATGGTTGACAACCTGTGTTCTCATTCACTAAGTTAGAGACAGCAAGAGAGGAAACTGGGGGCAGCCGGAAAACATCATGTGAGGCCAAAGGGACGAAGAGATGCACCACCCCACGGTTTCCTGTGTCGGTGGTGTCTTTCCTGTGTCGGTGACAAAGGCCATGGAATGGAGAAGACCCAGAGCAGGGCCAATGCAGTGCTCATAAAGGTTTGGACTAAAACTATGGAGAGATTCAGGGAGATGTAGTTCAAAAAAAGGAACAGTAAGCTCTGCCTCAATGTTTTAGAGTGGTCTTCCAGAAGATGTTCTTCAATGTTCCTCTGTGTTGCTTTTGAAACAAAGTGCCCCTGTTTGCTCAGGTTAGGACAGGGGTAGGGAACCTATGGCTTGCGAGCCAGGTGTGGCTCTTTTGATGATTGCTTCTGGCTCCCAGGGTCCTCCAAGGAAGAGGAGGAGGTGGGGGGGGCTTGGCTTGGCTTCTTTTGCAGTGGCTTCAGCCTCGGAGAGGGCCAAGCTGAGGCTCGCTCTCTTCCTCCTCCCAGGGTCCTCCACGGAAGAGGAGGAGGAGGAAGAGGCGGGGGGCTCAGGTTGGTTTCTTTGGCGACAGCTTCAGCTTTATTTACACACCACTTTCTTGCCCGTATTGTTTAGGCATTGCTCCAGCATTGGTCTTGGTCTACGGATTCTTTGGTTGGACATATGCGCCGTCATTCTGCCGGGGGAATTGTTGCACCTCAGATCGCAGACAGACCCCCAGATCACACACACCAGGCAGATGCAATAAATGTACTTTTATTTAGAATAAGAATAGTCCAAAGGTTAGAAGATGCAAGGCAAATCAAGCAAATCCAAAGATAGTCCAAAGAGTTCTATAGCTGGCAAGTCAAACTGACTTAAGTTCCAAGGAACAAAGATGCAAGGCAAGGCAAACCGCTCCTGCGGTCAAACATGAACTTAGAGTCTTGAGCCTGAGTCCTTCCAAGCTAAATGTAGCTTCAGGTCTGACTAGAACGACCCCAGCACAATCTAATAAAGAGAACTACTTTCTATGTGACCAACGCACCCCCTTCCTCAAACTCCAATCTTTCCGGGAGGATCTGATGCTAAACCTCCTGTCGAATTCCTGCTCATTAGCGGCCCCAGGTGCAGTACTATCATGCGGGGAAACTCGATCCTCCCTATCCTCGGAATGCTCGTCTGACAAGGGAGTGGAGAAGTTCTCGTGGGAATCAAGGTCGCTGGGCCTCTCACGGTCTCATTCAGAACTGATGTCCATGGAGTCATCATTAGGGTTGCCACTTTTTGATATAAGAAATAAGGGACATTTATGGGATTTTTCACAAAAATAAGGGACACTTCATTAAAAACTTGAAACTCAAATGTTAGGTATAAATAGTTTTATTAACAGGAGAAGATAATGATTGAAACTCACAAAAGAAACTGACTTACACCCTCTTAACAGTACAAGGTATGTTTCTGCATGTTTTGTCATGCAGAAAAAACATTAGAACTACTTTATTTTCTCCACCTGCATTTAGTACTTGACTTTGCTGACTATAAAAGTGCACTGTCTAAACATTAAAATAAAATAAATTTTATAAGACAGTACATCATTATTATGTCAATAGTTAATGGTATAGTATAGTATTGGGATACACAGCTAGGCCTATTTTAAGAGTAACTCTCAAGCAACCAGAAACTATCTTTATCCAACATGATCTAACATTCCCCTTGGGTAACAGTTAATTGAGTCTACTGTACTTTGAAAAAGTCCTGTATCACCTCTTCCGTCCAACGGGGATGCAGGCAGGCACACACTCGCAAGCGCACGACTGTCAGCCTGCCCTGCGAGTTGAAATCCCTGGGCAGGCATTGCTGTGGAAACTGCAGTACACGCCTTCCTCTGGTCAACCCCACCCAGTCCTGTCCTGTTAGTCAATAATAAGGGACAGGGCCTGAAAAAACGGGACACAAATTTTAGGGCCAAAATAAGGAACGTCCCTTAGAATAAGGGACATATGGCAACCCTAGTCATCATTATCCTTATCTTCAGGCCCATACCCATGTAACCATCCATCATCCCAGACTAATTCTTTATCGGCAGACCCGTACCCATCCGGCCACCCATCATCCCCGATCTGACCCTGATCAGCTGGAACCCCCAATGTTTGTCTATGGCCACCAGGCTGGAACACCACATGAATCCATTTCTCATAGTATGTACATATATAATCACATTTCGTTGAATTCAGTCTTAAAATATATTATATATGTTATATGGCTCTCACTGAAATAAATTTCCAAATATTTTGCTTTCATGGCTCTCTGAGTCAAAAAGGTTCCCGACCCCTGGGTTAGGAGGAGGAGATCTTAACCTCTTTCTTAGTTTGTTCTGCTGCAATTAATATTTAATTATGTATTTACTATATGCTAAGTTTTAATTATGATGTAAGTTGTGCTGATATATGTAAAACACATGAAGGAGAAGCTGGATACCACTGGGAATAAATTAAATAAATGCACCAAGGATACTCTGAGCAGATGGGAAAATGAGGGAGGGTCAGCAAGGGGTTGTTTTGTATGGGCTGCATCTCTAACCAAGGAGATTACATATTATTTGGCACAATGGAGAGCTATTTGGAAGAGAAAGGAAAGTGTGAACGTTGGCCTTACAAGGAGCCAATGCTCATGTTGTGGGAAGCATAAGGGGGTTGTGATATTTTACCACTCTCAGGGGATCTGACCCCTCTTTGTCTTAAGACGCTGAAATGCTTTGTGCTGTTCCACCAAAGCAAATATTGTACAGAAGGAAAAATCCATGAGCAGATTGTGTCTGAAAGTGTCGTGAATTTTGCAGGCTGCCAAAATGGCTGCCAAGCCGAGAAGCTAGTGGGGCAGTTAAGACAGACAGATGGATGTTTATTTTGGACAACATGTTTGGGATTTTATAAGATGTCCTTCAAAAGCATTGTGTCTATCCAAACGGTGAGGTGCAAATTAGGTTGAAGGATTTTTTTCTTCCCCCTTAAGCATCAGTGACTGTCCAGATTTAAGTCTTGTAATTTCCTCCGCCTACCTGGATTTATGTTCAGCAACAAAAGAAACCCCATAGAGCGAACGCTTCCCTGACAGAATTATCACCGGCTGCAAAGGGCTGCGTCTAAATTGTGAATTTGTCTCTATAATGAGAGGGAAGAAAGGCCATGATTTATTACCCCTCAGCCATCTTTTTGGTATATGCTAAAGCTGAACAGGTCTGAGAAATAGTAGTTTTCAGCAAGCGGCAACTTGCAAGGACAGCTGTTTCTGAAACATAAAAAAATAATCTCATAGAAAAGGAAGGAAAGACCTAGTCAGTTCAAAGCAATAGGTGTGAGAGACCCGTGAGTATTTTCTCACTTACAGGCTGTAAGTCTGCCCTTCTTTATACTGTGATTTGTCTCTCCATTATGCTATATTGATTCACATACTTGATTACAGAGTAAACAATGTCTTGAATATTGTTGGTTAGGCTCATATAGAAGAAATCAATTGAATCAATTGTTGAATGAGGAGTCACTACATCGGTAAGTCCTATTAATTCAATGGGTTTTACTCCAGTGTTTCCCAACTTTTTTTGAGCCGCGGCACACTTTTAACATTAAAAAAATCCGGGGGCACACCACCAACCAAAATGACACAAAATGACACTCTAACACAGTAAAGAATGGCTGGGGGATGGTGGCCTCCTGGGAGCAGCTGCTGGGAGTGCCAAAGCCGAGGGAGGGGAGGGACCAGGCCGCGCCATGCCCCCCTGGCTTCAGCTCTCCTACAGCTTCTCCAGCGTTGAAGGGGCAATGCCAAGCCAGTGGTGGCAGAGCCAGAACAATGCTGGCTTGGCACTGCCCCCTCAAGGCTGGAGAAGCTGTGGGAGAGCTGAAGCGAGGGAGGGGTGGAACCAGGCCGTGCCATGCTCCGCCCTCTCCCCCCGGCTTCCTCCTCCGCGCAGCTTCAGTGAGTGAGGGGCGAGAGTCATGGCAGGAGTCATGACGGATTGGAGTCTGACTGGGGATACGGCCGAAGGAGGCGGTGCCCGGCCCTTCTTTATCTTTGCCGCTGCCCTTCCTCCTCCTCTCCCAAGCAGCAGGAGTTCGGCAGGAGGAGGGGGGAAGGAAGTGGGGGCAGAGAGCTTTTCTCGCGGCACAGCAGGAGGTCCGTCACGGCACACTACTGTGCTGTGTCACAGCGGTTGGGAAACACTGGTTTACTCTACTTGGAACTGTACAAGGCAAGGAACTGTCAAATCAGCAATTTGTAAGTTACTCTGGGACCGTGTTTGGCTGCAGGACATGATATAAATACTTAGAATAAAATGAAATAGCAACTAAATTCAGATTTTGGTGTTTAATTTGGTTTTGGAGACTCCGGTCCTGGCCTCAGTGGTGCATGTGTTGGTTACATCCAGATTGAACTATTGCAATGCACTCTATGTAGGTCTGCCCTTGAAGAGCGTCTGGAAATTACAGTTCGCCCAAAGAGTGGCACCAGGCTTCTGATGGGTGCCAGTTTCAGGGAGCGTACTACGCGTATCCTGAAGCAGCTTCATTGGGTTGTCTGTCTGGTTCTGGGTCCAGTTTAAGGTGCCGGTCACAACCAATAAAGCCCTATACGGATTCAGTCCAGCCTATCTGGAGCACCGTGTCCCTCGACACATCCCTGGGTGCAAACTTAGATCCAGCGGGAACGCTAATTGTCATGCATTCTGAATCAAATAATAATAATAATATAATACACTTTATATATATTCCGCCCTTCTCACCCCGAAGGGGACTCAGGGCGGATTACAGTACACATACAAGCTGACAATCCCTGCTATTTTTGTATGTGACATACAAGACATACAACATATACAGTAGGAGGATCTTCCAGCCACAGGTTCTTTTCCTGGTTCTTTCCAGTTGTATCACCGGGTGCTGTTGCTCCATTGCGCCACAAGGGGTGCTGTTGCTTCATCCTCCTATGATGAAGAGCCTGCCAACCCGTTAGGACCTTCCACCTTCCGGCAATCGGTCTTCCTTATTTATTGGCGTTATAAAAGCCCTCCCCCACAAGCGGTCCCTAATTTCTCTACTCACAGCTAGGCTTGTTTTCGACTGCTTAGGTAAACAGAGGCAGGGCTCACAGCTGGCTCCCCAAGCCAGCCCGGGGTCTCGAACCTTTAACGTTTGATTGATAAGATATTCTAGCAGCTGTTGTTACCGCTGTGCTAAACCTCCGGCCCCATAAAATCAAAGGATTTTATTGACCTGTTTTACTGTCTGGTAAGCTGCCTTGGGTCCACAGAGAAAGGCGGGGGAGAAATATCCTAAATAAATAAATAAATGATTTAATGAGATCAAAATGAAGATGGCAGTGCTTTAGATCTGACATGTTAGCTAGGTACGCCCTCTCCAAAGACCTTCGATATCCAGTTTTTAAACAAAATCTATCTTTGCCTCCCTTTGATGATTTCAGCCAGATAGTCCTTGTATGTATGTATGTATACACACACACACACACACACACACACACACACACAACAATTGTATGTCCCGTGTTAACCTTTATGACATGACTTCCAAGGAGTCATGACACCTAGGCTTATGGTGAAAAAGTGAAGCAGCATATAATTTTGACCCCTATTGAAATGCAGACCTTTTGTTGAAGCATACCATAGAATTGTACTGGATGACCTAGAAAATGCCTGGAGAGAACATATTTTATTAGATGCAGATAAGTAAAATTGTGGGTATTGCACCTATGGATACAAAAGTTCCACTGTATCCTTACTGGCTTGAAATCCACTGATTTTACTATTGATATCTGACCCCCCCCCCCAACATAAATGATACTACCAGAAAAGACAAAAATCTATGCAACATATATTCTGATGATCTTTTCCAAAACAATGACCCACTTGTTTCTTCCCCTTGACAGTGTTGATTCAGTAATGCCTAGCCAGATTGATATACAACCGGAAAGAGCCAGTTAGGGAAGGCAAGGCAGCTAAAACTTCCTAGAGTATTTTTGACAACTTGTGGGCTGAAGCATTATATGTAATTTTCTTTGTCAAGCTAATGGTTCCTACTGTTCAAAACTAATACAATAGTAACATCTTGTTTTAAAATGTGTACCATTCCAGTATTGAAGTAAATGGGTTCAATTGTCAAGCTCACTGTCAGTGAACAAAAACTAACGTTCCAACCTCTGCTGGACCTCAATCGTCTTTCACTTGCTTCAACATCTCTCCCAAAATCAACCACCTTAAGCAGCTGGTTATAACAGACTAAACATAATGTTAATCTTGCGATGGCACACCCAAGCTTTTGGGGAAACTATAGTGTCTGGCTATCTGTATACCTTCTGTTAAGATTAAGACCCTTAGCAGATAGAGGCACTTTAGACAAGGTGAAAAGATAACTAAATGAGTTTACTGAAACAAGATGAATAAAGGGTTAATTCCACCTGAGACTATCATAGGGTAACTTAAAACAATACATTACAAAAGGAGCCTTTGCTGGCTGAAGTCATCTCTCTGGAATCTTCTGCCTCTGATGCAAAGCGATGGATTACAAGTTGTTGCTTATAAACTGTCTTAATCTTCTTTCCTGTGAAGCTTAAGCTGGTTATAAGCTTCTGTTGTCCTTTGGACTGGTGGTATAATAATATTGCTAAATGCAGGTGCTGAGGATGCCTTTTTTATTGCTTGGGCCTAGGATACCAGACAATGCCTCAAGCCTCTAGTGACTGCAGAAAAAGGAGGATTCCAGCAAGAGAGCTCTATACAGGGAAATGGAATAGGCAAACTAAGACTGTCTTCTGGGGGGATTTTAAGCTCCACCCAAAACTAATACAAAGGATGGTATCTACACTATTGGGAAACTCTATAAACAAGGGAAACTAAAGCAGAGGAAAGGAGAAGGCAGAGCCAAGACTTCATAAATCTCCTTCTAACTAAAAGCTTTGGGTATATGAATATATGTGATCAGTGTTGACACCATGACATGTGGGGGGGGGGCACTTAATTTTGTTCCACCAGAAGTTCTGATAAACCTTTCTTCATCGCAAGGCATCAAGGCACCATTCCCCCATCTCAAAGATCCTGATAATCTCGGGCAGGGAGCACCAAAATAAGATTTCTTCTTGGAGCTGATGGCTGTTCTTCAGGGGAAAAAATCATTTTTTAATTATTTGAGATGAGAGGCCCCCTTCTTGCACAGCACTTATTTCTGTTTCTCATAAACTTGGCTGTTATCTGGAGTGGAAAAAACAACGAATGTTAAACGCATCCAGGCACATAACATCATGTGTAGTTTTGTCTGCACTTTGCATTTTCCCCTGTGCATGTGAGTTTCTTCCATGTGTCTCCTATTGATCAGCTACAACAAATAAGTGTGTGTGTGTGTGTTTGACTCTAAAGGGGTCAGTGTTCAGCATTTTCCTCATGCTTCCTCACATTCAGCGAGACCATCTCTGTAGCCATAGTGGACCCTTAGCTGGTTTCTATGAAGCTGAATGAGGGAGTGAGAATAGTGTCACCTGAAAAAGTAACGGAATGGAGTCATACTGCAGAATTGTAGAAATTTGACGCCACTTTAATTCTTTTTTGCTCAGCGCTATAGATTCTGAGGTTTCTAGTTTATTGTGCCACCAGAGTTTTTGACAGATGAGACTAGACATCTCACAAAACTACAAATCACAGAATGCTATAGCATTGAGCCATCTATTATATAAAGGAAGAGTCGTCATGTGAAGACTACCTCAAACAGAGAAACCTTACAACGCAGAAACACAAAACTTGCCAACAGAAATAGGCCTCAAGCAAGGTACGTTTGTAGCAAAGAAACTTTTCCCCCCCAAAACCTAAAAGGCCCCCAAAACCACGAGTAAAAATAAAACTACATTTCCCAGCATCCTCTGCGGCAGCCAGCGAAACCCATTGGCCAACATCAGTTACCATAGTAATGGTGGGCAAAGCCACTTAGAATGCTGAGAGATTTCAGTTGAGGGTTAAACTGCCACGGTCAAGATCTAGGAGGGAGACAAATAGGGCACCAGGGACACAGGCACCACTGACAAACACATACCCCCAGAATAACACAAAAGTAATACCTACACACAACACAATACGCACATAACACAACCTTGCGTCTACTGCTCAACCCATTTGTATGCCATTCCTTCCACACAGGCATAAGCTGACCCAAAAGACAAGCCATGCCTCCTAAAAAGAACAGCATCGGACGACACACTCGCAACGCTACATACATCACACAAAAAAAGGGCAGAACAAACGCCAGAACAGAAAGACACTAGCTTTTGCCATCACCATAAACAAGGCTCAAGGACAAACACTACAAATCTGTGGCACAGACCTTGACACAGAATGCTTCTCCCACGGACAACTCTACGTAGCGTGCTCCAGAGTTGGGAAACCACAGAACCTCTACATCAACACAGCAGACGGAAAGACAAAAAACATTGTATATCCACAAGCTCTGCAGAACGCCAGGAACACCACACACCGACAACTCCACAGGACTTCAACATCCCACCCACCAGAACAACCCACAACGACACAGCCATGACCCTACAAAGAACATAAGTAACATCAATTCCAACCCTTACATACTCAGACTTTCTCGCATCTCCTAAATAGGGCACAGCAACGTATGCCGGGTACAGCTAGAAATGTATAATCTTGCTTTGTAGCCATAGCCTAAGAAGATGCTGGCAGTCTACCTACCAAATAAGTAGTTGATGTTGGGACAGTGATTGTCTCAACTCAGTTATATGAAGTAGTCAAATTGAAAGGCTTATGGGGTATTAATAAAAACGTTGGACAATTTCCTATGTGTGGGATTGATCCGGAACCTGGTCTGATATGCTGATGAAATTGTTGTGGATCGCCGTGTACCGGTGGCAGTTGTGCAGGGGGCATGGAGATCTGCCGCCTCACGGCCCCTCTCTGTTGTGGCTTCCCCCCTTCCTTATCACATGGGGAGAGTTTTTTCCCCAGCTGCTCGACCCATCTTTCCGTATGGAAAAATGGCTATATTTGGCCTTCTAGAAAATTCAAACTTCTGCCTGTTGGGAGGCCCTGAAGCTTATGGAAAGATGAGGATCCTGCCGTTTATTTGTTACTTATTTACGACATTTATATGCCGCCCTTCTCACCCCGAAGGGGACTCCGAGCAGCTTACAAGATATGTATTATATTATATTATTAGCATAGTACAATATCAATATTATATATTACTATATTGTACTATACCATTATATTGTAATAATATTAGTAATAGTACATGTAATCTAAAATTTATAATAATATCGTATTATCGTATGCTGTTGCCTTTTTTTTTTAGCAGCGGCACTTCAGCCACAGAGCTGCCCTGAAAGTAGTTATCTAAGGCAGTGTACTTCAACCTTTTTTGAGCCGTGGCACATTTTTTACATTTACAAAATCCTGATGCACACCACCAACCAAAATGACACAAAACTACACTCTAACACAGTAATACATATAGTTAATATGTTTTAAAATCTATTTATACAACCAGTGTGAAACCTGGGCCTGTTTCGATGAACACAACATATATATGACTTCCTCTCACATATTTATACATGGCTATCATGTCTTCTCTTCTTCAGGCCAAACATGCCCAGCTCTTCAAGCCACTCCTCATAGAGCTTGTTCTCCAGACCTTTGTGAAATTTCACCCTGAGTGAAACTTGCTGCCAGTTAACTATGGATGTCATGAAGCTGTTATAAACAGTTCCTTGGGGGGAAGGGGGAGGCAACTTTCGAAAAATCCAGTAAAATAGTAAAAAAAACCAAAAACATTTCCAAGCGGAGAGGCTCAATTTGTTTCTTGGAAACCTGTGAGAGGGCTGCTAGGAGGGGGGGGGGAGTGCCAATTTCCCACCGCACATGTGATGATCGCTCATGGCACACTAGTGTGCCACAGCACACTGGTTGGGAAACACTGACCTTAGTGTGATGTGAGCCATTGGGCTCCATGGCTGAACCTAAGATATCTGGCTGCCGTCGCTGAAAAAAACATACATTTGAAGGGGTCTCTAGTCTCAACTCAGTTGAGTCAAAGTAGTCAAATTACATTGATTACCTGATTACATAAGTGTTTGACTCTTTGCTACTTATGGAATCTAAATTTGTTTAGATTTCAAAGCTATTGATAGAATAAATGAATTGACTTCTAAACCTGTGTATTTCTACTGAAGTCTGAATTTCCAAAGTTCTTTACAGACCTTAACAACCTTACTGAATTTATACAGAGTGGATCTCATGGACTAGGTTTCTAGGCGGCATCAAGGCACCACCATGTATTTTTGCTGCAGCAGTCTATGCATCTCATATTATAGCAATCTAGAGTTATCAGTTTTTAAAACTACAACATCCAGAATCCCTGGGGAGCAGGGTGTTCCTATAGGCTAAGGACTTCTGGGAATTTATTTATTTATTTATTATTTCGCATTTGTCTGTCCCCCAACAGCTCGGGGCGACTTACAACAGTTCGTAAAATACAATTGTCAGATAACTCATAAACCCCAGTAATACCATTAAGATGGAATTACAATTAGAACAGTTGAAGCAACAAATGGAGTCGCAGTGGGCTGACAGCTAGGCGGTGTGAGCTAAAGTTTAGCTAACTCCGAAGGCTTGTTGGAACAGCAATGTCTTAACTGCTCTCCTGAACGGGAGGAGGCCCTGGGTGGCACGGATGCCGGTGGGCAGTGCATTCCACATGGTAGGGGCTGCAACAGAGAAAGCCCGGCGGTGGGTTGCGGACAGATGGTAGGTCCTCACATTTGGGATGACCAGGAGGTTTAGCTCTTCGGAGCGCAGTGATCTGGTGGGATGATATGGGACAAGGCGGTCCCGCAGGTACACTGGCCCCAGACCATGTAAGGCCTTAAAAGTCAGGACTAACACTTTGAAGGCAATCCGGCATTCAATTGGGAGCCAGTGCAGTTCGCGCAGGATTGGCGTGATGTGGTGGCCGATCGGGACCCCTGCCAGGAGTCGCGCTGCAGCGTTCTGCACCAGCTTGAGTCTCCGGATTACCGACAGAGGAAGGCCAATGTAAAGAGCGTTACAGTAGTCCAGCCTCGAGATGACCGTGGCTTGGATCACTGTGGCTAAGTCGCGCCGGGACAAATAGGGGGCCAGCTTCCTCGCCTGGCGAAGATGGAAAAATGGAATTTGTTTTGGAGATTATATGAAATGGACCACCAAATATTACAAGTCATTTTCATTCAAACTGATTCGGGAGTCCTAAGTTGAGTGCCTCGCCTTTCCCACATTTCATGTTATTGGTAGTAAGAAACAGATTGGCAAGCTTTAACTTGTTAAGGCTGCATTTCTCTTTTCATTCTTTAAGATTTGGACCGCTATCCCTCAATTTGCCATTATACAGTTCATCTACACACTGTAAAACCAGGCAGTTACAGCCCTGTTTACTTTGAGAAACCGGTCTCTGTGATGCTAATGCTTCCTTGTGTAGTGATTTCTTTTCTGCTTCCTGCCACTGGCTATATTTGGCCTTCTGGAAAATTCAAACTTCTGCCTGTTGGGAGGCCCTGGAGCTTATTGCTAGAGGTAAGGGTTATTTCAGTTTCTGCTATTGAGTCATGGGAGATGTATACACTGCGTGGAAGCGAGGTAGAGTTGGTAATCTCAGCATGGCATTACTGCCACTACTTTGCACTGATTGGTGATTTAACTACATGGACAATATGGTTGTATCACCATGAAACATTGTAATTAATTAATGACTACAGGGACGAAGGGTATATATCAGGGCTGTCCAACTTCTACCAGACCTGTGGCCGGAATTCCGGTCACTGATGACCTGGGGGGCCGAAGGGTCTGCCTCCATCCCCGCCTCCACCCCTGCCCTGGCTCCGCCCCACCCCACCCCTGGCTCCACCCCCGCCCCACCCCCAGCTCCGCCCCCTCCCCTTAACATAAGGGGAGAGGGAGAGAATGGAACACAATGGGAGCATAAATAAACAATTCCATATATTTAATATTAACATAAGGGGAGCCCCCTGATTCAGCCTGCCTTCCCAAACGCGCAGGATCCAGGAGAAGCCAATCCACGAGACAGGCCACGACCGACCGAGCCAGGCGCCAAAGAAGGTCTGTATGGGCCGCAGGGATTCAGTAGCCGAGATTTCAGCAACAGGAGGAGTATCGTGAGACTACCCGAGCCACACGGGATTTCGCTCTCAACGCAGGCGTGATCTCGCATTGAGAGTGAAATCCCATGTGGCTCACGTAGTCTCGCGATACTTGCTCCAAAACCCAGAAGTGGGTAATTTTTTATTATTATTTTTATTTTATTTTTCTATTTTTATTTTTTATTAAAATGCTGAGGGGGCCGGAGGAAAGGGGCTGGGGGGCCGTGTATGGCCCTGGGGCCGCCTGTTGGACAGCCCCGGTATATATGAACTGTAGATTTAATGCAGTTTGACACTGCTTTAACTGACAAGGCACAATATTATGAAATCGTGGGAACTGTAATTTTACAAGATCTTTAGCATTATCAGGAATGCTTCTCCTTGTCCCACAATAGTGATCTCTGGTTGCAGAGGTACTTTGTGTTGCTGATGGCATTACACTACAACTTATTTTTTTTTTCAGTGATCATTCTGCTTTTTTGCTTTAGCCCTTAGAAAATCCTAACAGTACAAAATGCTGCAATTGTGTTGTGTTGTGTTGTGTTGGGCCAGAGAGATAGCACAGCGGTTACAACTGCTGTGCTGGCAATCTGAAGGTTGCATGTTCGAATCCCGGGCTGGCCTGGACACCCAGCTGTGAGCCCTGTCCACTGTTCACCCAACAGTTCAAAATAGCTCAGCTGTGATTAGATAAAAACTGGGAACCGCCTAGCGGGGAAGGATTTTTTCAAGAAGGACTTACAACGCCTAAATAAAGTAAGATCGGCTGTCGGAAGGTGGAATGCGGAAAAACAGAGGCTCTCCGTCATGAGGATGAAGCAACAGCACCCCCTTGTGATGTAATGATGCAATCACACCCTGTGACGCACCCTGTGACGCAGCCCGAAGAAAAATCCTTCTAAAATTGTACTTGTTATATGTTGTATGTTGTATGTAATTGTACGTGGAATCGGCAGGGACTGTCTGCCATAATTGTGATGTAATCCGCTCTGAGTCCCCTTCGGGGTGAGAAGAGCGGAATATAAATAAAGTGTATTATTATTATTATTATTATTTTGGAGGTATCTGCTGTTCCCATTTCATCACACTTACAGTGGGCCCCCATTTTACAGGCAGCTACCGTAAATTTACTGGGAGTCACAGCTGTCATCAGACGACTTCCTGTTATCGCTCCTATCAAGAACTACAGATCATTCATGAAATTGGGCAGATCTGTAATCACAGGGCGAAATTGTGAATTTAGCCAAAATAGTGCGAAGGACCCGTTATTTTGGCTCAAAATGACATGTGATGGGGTCTGTGACAGTCGCTGCTATGTTTCAGAGCTTGCCATGGTGAAAAGGGATGTTCTGATGGGCAATCCTTAGCAGCAAGACGTCACTCCTCTTTACAGAATAATAATGTCTTCCTTTTGCAAATTTCTTTTTAAAAAATATTAATGACAGATATAGCATAAAAGAGGCATTGTAGAACAGACAACAGGCAGTTTTCCTTTGCTGGTTTGTTCCAATTATGATACTGTACTTAGCAGAGAGCTGCCATCCCTGTTTATAGAACTACATGATTACTCTTTCCTAAGCTTGGACCCGAATCGGTTTGAATGAAAATGATTTGTAATATTCGGTGGTCCGTTTCATATAATCTCATTATACTTCATATAACCTTCTCTTGTGGTTTGTCTTATTTTTTTAAAAAAAAATGTTTTAAAATAATTCTTAAAAAACCAGTAGATTGGTACATTGTTTTGAAACTTGGCACACTTGCAGTTGTAAATGGGGTCTAAAGCTGAGGTGGGTTTCATGCAGATAGACCTTAAAATGACTGAGGATCGAACTTTTAAAGTTTCCCATTGTAGCCGATGTGTCCTGTTTGTCACACCCTAGCCTGGTCCCCAACCTGTTTCCTTGGATTCGTTTCAATTGGTTCAGCTCGAGGATGTGAACAAGATCCTTGGAGAGGCGAGGCCCACCACATGCATCCTAGACCCCTGCCCATCCTGGCTGATAAAGGAAGCCAGAGGGGGTTTGGCAGAGTGGGTGAAGGTGGTGGTTAATGCCTCCTTACAGGAGGGCAAAATTCCAGCCAGCTTAAAGCAAGCTGTTATAAAACCGCTGTTGAAAAAACCATCACTGGACCCCACTCAATTAGCGAACTATCGGCCAGTTTCCAATCTCCCCTATTTGGGCAAAGTCATGGAACGTGTGGTGGCTTCGCAACTCCAGGGGTTCTTGGTAGACACTGATTATCTTGATCCGGCACAGTCTGGCTTTAGGCCGGGACATGGTACTGAAACAGCCTTGGTCGCCTTGGTAGATGATCTACGCCGGGAACTTGACAGGGGGAGTGTGTCCCTGTTGATTCTGCTGGACCTCTCAGCGGCTTTCGATACCGTTGACCACAGTATCCTTCTGGGTCGCCTTGCAGATATGGGGCTTGGGGGTACTGCCTTGCAGTGGCTTCAATCCTTCCTGGAAGGTCGTACCCAGAAGGTGTTATTGGGTGACACCTGTTCGACTCCACAACCGTTGTCGTGTGGAGTCCCTCAGGGTTCAGTACTGTCCCCGATGTTACTTAACATCTACATGAAACCGCTGGGAGAGATCATTCGGAGTTTCGGAGTAAGGTATTATCTGTACGCTGATGACGTCCAGATCTGTCACTCCTTCCCACCTGCCACCAAGGAGGCTGTCCAGACTTTGAACCGGTGCTTGGCTGCTGTGTCAGACTGGCTGAGGGCTAGCAAATTGAAACTTAATCCAGACAAGACAGAGGTCCTCCTGGTCAGTCGTAAGGCCGAACAGGGCATAGGGTTACAGCCTGTGTTGGATGGGGTTACACTCCCTCTGAAGACGCAGGTTCGCAGCTTGGGAGTGATCCTGGACTCATCGCTGAGCCTGGAACCCCAGGTCTCGGCGGTGGCCGGGAGAGCTTTTGCACAGTTAAGACTCATGTGCCAGCTGCGCCCGTTCCTTGGGAAGTCTGATCTGGCTACGGTCGTCCACGCTCTGGTCACATCCCGAATAGATTACTGCAACACACTCTACGTGGGGCTGCCTTTGAAGACAGTTCGGAAGCTACAACTAGTCCAACGTGCGGCAGCCAGACTACTAACCAGAGCTACATACAGGGAGCATACTACCACCCTGTTGTGTCAGCTCCATTGGCTGCCTGTCCAATTCCGAGCTCAATTCAAAGTGCTGGTTTTGACCTTTAAAGCTCTATACGGTTCTGGCCCAGCTTACTTGTCTGAACGCATCGGCCTCTATGTCCCACCTCGTAATTTAAGATCATCTGGGGGGGCCCTGCTCTCGCTCCCGCCTACTTCTGAAATGCGGTTGGCGGGGACGAGAGGGAAGGCCTTCTCGGTGGTGGCTCCCCGTCTATGGAACGCACTCCCTATTGATATTCGATCAGCTTCATCCCTCCTAACATTCAGAAAAAGAGTGAAATCCTGGCTTTGGGACCAAGCGTTTGCACCCTAGCACGACACGGCACTCTAGACTGGTCAGTTGGCAAATTGGTGGTTAAGATCTAAGACTTTGGATGGAACATTGTTTTAATGGTGATGAATGTACATGATGTTTTTAATATTACCTGTATTTTAATGTATTTAATTCGAAAGCAAACCAAAAGTGTAACATCAGCCATGAAACCAGAGTCTTTGGCAAAAAGTATTTGTGAGGCACTTGCTGGAGCTGCAAGCAAGGAAACCGGAGCACAGAAGCACTAAATAGAATAGTTGTTGCCAGCATTGACCACTTGCTTTACTGCTGATTTATAGCCCTCAGCTCCCAGCACAGGTGTTCCTAGGGCGAGGTCTGATTGCTCAGCATTCCTTTAGCAATTCTAGCTGACTTTCTCCTTTCTTTTTTTGCCCTTTGGCATTCCTGAAAGGTAGGAAATGGCAGTATGTTTTCCTCATCTTCTTCCTCAACACTTGCAAACCCTCAGCCCCTGCATCTTCAGCCTCCTGTCCTACCTCCTCCTCCTGAGAAGAGGAATACATAACACAATGGGCTGAATCTTTGCCAAATGAAAACGGCAACACCTCTCCCCATTTGAGTAACTTCCCGGTAAACAGAATGAGGGGTAAGCCGAAAGTGGACCCTGAAATGGCATGCCTTTGCCCGAATTGCACACCTCTACTCCTTCCTATGGTAAGTACGATCTGCTCCCGAAACCTCTCTACTTAACGATGTATCTCAATACTACCATCTGATAAGGTCCCTACAGTCTTTTTCAGGGGTGCTCAGAATGGTGATCGTGATCACCAGGGTGATCTTCGGGCCTCATCCTGGTGATCTTCAGGCCCCTGACCAGGTTTTTTGCTGTTGGTCCTCTTCACGCGCCCCTGCACGCTGCAAAGAAGTCCTCCGTTGTTGCTCCTCCCCGCTCCCTGCACGCACGCCGCCTCCAAAAGCTCCAGAGTCCAAGAGTCAGAATGGGCCCCCTCTTTTGGATTCCTCCTCCTCCCTCCGTCCTTCTCCAGCCACTCAGAGTCATAGGAGACCAAAGGGGGCGGGCCTGGATGATGCGAAGCGCCCATTCTGCCTCTCGGACTTCTCGTGAGCTCTTGGAGGCGGCATGCATGCTGGTGGCGTGGAAATAGGAGCAATGACAGAGGAGAAGAAGGAGGACGCTTTGGGGTCATTTCCTTACCGCATCTCAAAGGTCGGTCTTTTTACTTGGGGGTGGGTGCTTGATTGTTCTGTGGCATGTCTCTTTGTTTATTCTTAATGTTTAAAAATGGCCTTTTAGCTACAAAGCCTCTCTGCTTGCTCTGTTCCTTGAGAAATATATGTTGGGGAATATGGAAATGTGGGAGAAATGGGGTGGTTGGATGTATTTTTGCATGCCCCTTTGTTTACCTTGCTGAGTATTAAATGGCCTTGCAGTTCAACAGCCTCTCTTCTTACTTTCTGGCTGATAATATGTGTGGTAATATGGCAGTGTGGGAGAAATGGGGTGGTTGGATGTATTTTTATGCTCTGTTTTATATTGTTGTTATTAAATTGAAAAGTTGATGTTTTATAACTTCATTTTATGTAAACTGCCCCGAGCCTGCTAGAAGGAGCGGTACATAAAAATGAATAATAAATATAAATAAATAAATGAGAAAATAGTTACCGATTTTTAGGGGGGGAAATAGAAAAAAAAATTGATGCGCCGCCGCTTGGCTCCCCCTCTTGCTCCTTTTCCTTTCCCTCCGCCCTTTGTTCGATCGAACAAAGGGCGGGGGAAAAGAAGGAGCAGGAGGGGGAGCCAAGCGGTGTCGCGTCAGAGCCCTCTGACGTGACGCCGCGCCGCCTCGCCCCTTGCTCCTTTTTCCTTTCCCTCCGCCCTTTGTTCGATTGAACAAAGGGCGGGGGAAAGAAGGAGCAGAGGGAGCAGCGGCGGCGTCGCGTCAGAGCCCTCTGACGTGACGCCGCTCGCCCTGCCCCTGCTCCTTTTCCTTTCCCTCCACCCTTTGTTCGATCGAGACAAGGGCGGGAAAAGAAGGAGCAGGAGGGGAGCCAAGCGGTGTCGCGCAGAGCCCTCTGACGTGACGCCGCTCGCCGCCTCGCCCCTTGCTCCTTTTCCTTTCCCTCCGCCCTTTGTTCGATTGAACAAAGGGCGGGGGAAAGAAGGAGCAGAGGGGGGAACCAGCGGCGTCGCGTCAGAGCCCTCTGACGTGACGCCGCTTCGCCCTGCCCCTTGCTCCTTTTCCTTTCCCTCCACCCTTTGTTCGATTGAACAAAGGGCGGGGGGAAAGAAGGAGCAGGAGGGGGAGCCAAGCGGTGTCGCGTCAGAGCCCTCTGATGTGACGCCGCTTCGCCTCGCCCCTTGCTCCTTTTCCTTTCCCTCCGCCCTTTGTTCAATTGAACAAAGGGGGGGGCAGGAGGGGGGAGCCAAGCGGCGTCGCGTCAGAGCCCTCTGACGTGACGCCGCTTCGCCCCGCCCCTTGCTCCTTTTCCTTTCCCTCCGCCCTTTGTTCGATCGAACAAAGGGCGGGGGGAAAGAAGGAGCAGGAGGGGGAGCCAAGCGCGTTGCGTCAGAGCCCTCTGACATGACGCCGCTTCACCCTGCCCCTTGCTCCTTTTCCTTTCCCTCCGCCCTTTGTTCGATCGAACACAGGGTGGGGGGAAAGAAGGAGCAGGAGGGGGAGCCAAGCGGCGTCGCGTCAAAATATTTTTGGTGAGTACTGGTATATCGCCGCCCCCCCTCTGCTCCAGCGCCTCCCCCCCTCCCTGCCTGCATCTTCGCTCCATAAGATGCGGCTGATTTTTCATCCTACTTTGGGAGGAAAAAAACTGCGCCTTATGGAGCGAAAAATACAGTATACGTTTTACATTTCTGGGTAGGAGATCTTTGGGACTTGGTTTTTTAATCAGTAGCTCCCATGCTGAAAAAGTGTGAGCACCCCTGGTCTATTTTGTGATTATAGGGTTGGACATTCCCTGACAGTGTTTCCCGGACTTCTCATCAGACCTCATGATTGAGCACGAAACTTTTTCTTCCAAGGTCTTTCCATTTGAGCTCTTCCTGTTTTCTGTAGCTGGGTCCTGTTGCCGCTAAATGTTCTAGACGAGTGATATGGAAAAGAGCAATCCTACCAGGATTGTTGCATGGAGAAACGAGAACACTGGAAAGAAATTGAGAAATGAATGTTAAAGCTGTGTTACTCAGAGTGGTGGTTCTTAAGCTATCTGATGCAGACCATGATCTGTTTCCAGAAAATATAGCTGTTGTAAATGACGAAAAGTTTGGTATTGATTCCTGGCATAGTATAAATAGTGTAATTTAAATAGCAATTAATGAGGAAGCCTTTCTCACTGTACTGGTATTAGATGGTGATGAGCAACTTCAAAACTGCTGCTCTTGTGTTCTGGACAAACCTTCAGACCGAGGAGAGCTGCAAACAAGGGATTACTCTCTGTAAAAGAAGGACATGTGGCCACCATACACTACTTAGGCCCTTAATATTCAGCATAAACAAGTCAAGGAAATGGCCTGGAGGAACATTCCTGACATGCTTCCTCACCATTATAAAATGTTTATTCTCTCTGTCAGGCTATGCTGTCTGCCTAGCCCTTTGAATGCCACACGAAGCTGATTTTGGCCTTATGTATGCAGCCAGTCTTTCCTTTAGAAGGCTAAAATAGCATGTAAAAATAATTTATTTAGGCAGTCTTCATTTTCAGAACAGCAGCATGCTTAGAATTCCTTAACTTTCTTATCATTTCTAGAATGTCTGGGGACCGATATTTTGAATCATTAACTCTGAGCTCATAAGTATTATGCCGAGTGTGGCTACAATCCCCAAATATGGTCCCTTTGGTTTGCATAACACACAGATGTGACCTGCATATATTTTTTTATTCATCCATGCGGAATTTGTGCAAACTTGAAATGCTCCCGAGGGAAAGTGGCTGCTTACAGCATCTACAAGCATCTTTAAGTATCTACAAGAAAGATGCCAAGCACAGTTACCAGTGCAGAGCAGCTGTACCATCAGGTAGAGCAGTGATTTTCAACCTTTTTTGAGCCGCGGCACATTTTTTACATTTACAAAATCCTGGGGCACACCACCAACCAAAATGACACAAAATGGCACTCTAACACAGTAATACATATAGTTAATATGTTTTTAAATGTATTTATACACTCAGTGTGAAATCTGGGCCTGTTTCGATGAACACAACATAGATATCATGGCAGGAATGGCAGAAAGACACGAACTTCCCACACAGAACTCCCATAACCAAGAGAAAATACTATAAGAGTTTGGTGGGCATTGAGTTTTAGAATTGTAGTTCACCTATATCCAGAGAGCACTGTGGACTCAAACAATGTTGGATCAGGACCAAACTTGGCATGAATTCTCAATATGCCCAAATGTGAACACAGATGAAGTTTGGGGAAAATAGACCTTGACATTTGGGAGTTACAGTTTCTGGGATTTATAGTTAACACACAATCAAAGAGCATCCTGAACTCTTGCAACAATGCAATTGACCCAAACTTGGCACATTGAACTCTCATTACCAACAGAAAGTACTGAAAGGGTTTGCTTGGGAATTGACCTTGAGTTTGGAAGTTGTAGTTCACCTACACCCAGCGAGCACTGTGGACTCAAACAATGTTATGTTGTTGTTTGTTTTCTATCCAGAATCACAATGTTGGAAGGAGGCCCACCACTTTAAGGTCCCTAAAACAAGCATGGGAAAACTTCGGCTCTCTGGGTGCTTTGGACTTCAACTCCCACCATTCCTAACAGCCTGAGGCCCTTTCCTGCTTAAATGGCTGAGGGAGAAAAGGAAAAAAAGCCGGAGGCTGCTAGGAATGGTGGGAGTTGGAGTTCAAAACACCTGGAAGATCCAAGTTTGCCCATGCCAGCTTTCGACAGAGACCTCTTCCTTCTCCTTCCCCTTGGCGCCCTTTCAGAATGGGGAAGAAAAGGTATTGGAGGTTCCAATTTCCCACGGCACACCTGATGATGGCTTACGACACACTAGTGTGCCACGGCACACTAGTTGGGAAACACTGGTTTAAATAATGTACCAGTAAGGCCTTCTCGTGGACCACCCTGAGAATTGGGGGGGGGGGTTGAGGCCCTCAACCCCCCCCCCCCCAGCTACAACCCTGCTTTGGTGGGTACTTGCAGAGAGAGTGGAAGGCCAGGCACAGGGCAAGGAATATTCATTGAAATCCATGGATTCAGTAGGATCCAAGTATTATAGTGCTATTCAAAACCTTTCCAGTACACGGGGTGCATTATACTAGGATCTGTGGGGAGAGAAACTCTCCTTCCTCTGCTAAGAAGGCCCTGCCAGTAGAGAGCTAGCAGATCCTGACAAGTAGAAATAAGCCTTACATTTGTGCTGATAAAGCAGTCAGGTCCATAAGAGGTTGCTGATGTTGATTTCTTCAGCGTATTTCATGGCATGTGATCATATCTGATCAATGTCAACCGAGATGTCTTCACAACGCTGCCCTTCCTATGTCCCGGTCTGCCCTCAATATTGTTACTAGAAGTACCAGAATTCTCGTGCTCCCGAGTTTTTGTGTTGTTTTTCCCTTGTTCTTTTTCTGTTGCTGCTGAAATTGGGGCAACTGCTTAGATTCATGTCCATGGGGAATATTCTGACCTGTGTGGTGTGACGTCATTCAGTAAAGCCAAGAGGCTTTTTGTCAAGCTCTGTAGAGATTTGCAGAAACAACTGTACTTCTGGACATGTTAAAAAGCCATCTGATATATCAGGGTTCTTTCTCCTTTTAAGGGTGCTGGCCATTTCTCTTTCTTTCTGTTTGATTCTGTGTGAGAAAACGGCGATCTCCACCAAAAACAAATCCCCTCTTACTACAATCGGTTCGAATACTGCAGACTGGAAAGAAGATATCAAAATCTTAGTTCAGTGATACTGAAGTAATTGAATGTTTTTCCAGGCACAATCTTGTAATATGCAAAATGAAAGAGGTGGAGGAGGAAAAGGATTTGCCCCTGCAATGCTCTTGTGTGACCCCACATCTTCTAAACCAGCGTTTCTCATCCGGGAGTTAGGACCCCTGGGTGGGTGGGGGGTTGTGAGGGGTGTGTGAGAGGGTCGCCAAAGACCGCCAGGCAACACAATATTTTCTGTTGGTTATGGGGGTTCTGTGTGGGAGGTTTGGCTCAATGCTATCATTGGTGGGGTTCAGAATGCTCTTTGATTGTAGGTGAACTATAAATCCAAGCAACTACAACTCACAAATGTCAAGGTCTATTTCCCCCAAACTCCACCAGTGTTCACATTTGGGCATATTGAGTATTTGTGCCAAGTTTGATCCAGATCCATCATTGTTTGAGTCCACAATATTTTCTGGATGTAGGTGAACTAAATCTCCAAAACTCAAGGTCAATGCCCACCAAACCCTTCTGTGCCAAGTTTGGTTCAATTCCATCGTTGGTGGAGTCCAGAATGCTCTTTGATTGTAGGTGAACTATAAATCCCAGGAACTACGACTCCCAAATGACAAAATCAATCCCCCTTCCCAACCCCACCAGTATTCAAATTAGGGTGTATCGGGTATTTGTGCTAAATTTGGTCCAGTGAATGAAAATACATCTTGCATATCAGATATTTACATTACGATTAATAACAGTAGCAAAATTAGAGTTATAAAGTAGCAACAAAAATGATTTTATGGTTGGGGGTCGCCACGACATTAGGAAGGTTGAGAACCACTGTTCTAAACATTATGAAAAGAATATTATTGCTCCTACAAACCAGATGCTTTGAGAGGCACACTAGCATTTGCATTTATATCCAAAAACTGATAGCTTTTCCTGTGAGATTTAGGTTGCCAGGCTGAAAACGTGAGAGTGCTTCTATACCTCTAAGGTTTATGAAGGAGGCGAAATTTCTCCAGGGATGGCTTTCAAGGTAGGCAAAATGTGGCCTGTATCCCATGCATCCCTTAAGATATTTTATTGGCCTTTAAACCCCCTTGGGGCCAAATGTCCTTTTTGTGTGCCTGTGGTGTGCATGAAAAGCATTTTAGCCACATTTTGGACACCTTAAGGCTATTTTGGGTCATTTAACAACAAAAAAATAAAGGAAACAGGAAGGTAACTTTCTGTGACAAAAAAAGTCAAGGGAAGGTGAATGTTGATTTTTGTGTGCAAGGCGGTTGTAGCTCTTCAGGTTCTCCTAAGGCAGTGTTTCTCAACCTGGGGGTCGGGACCCCTGGAGGGGTCACGAGGGGGTGTCAGAGGGGTCGCCAAAGTTCATCAGAAAATACAGCCTTTTCTGTCAATCATGGGGTGTGTGTGTGGGAAGTTTGGCCCAATTCTATCTTTGGTGGAGTTCAAAAGGCTCTTTGATTGTAGGTGAACTATAAATCCCAGCAACTACAACTCCCAAATGTCAAGTCTATTTTCCCCAAACTCCACCAGTGTTCACATTTGGGCATATTGATATTCATGCCAAGTTTAGTCCAGATCCATCATTGTTTTGAGTTGACAGTGCTCTCGGGATGTAGGTGAACTACAACTCCAAAACTTAAGGTCAATGCCCACCAAATCCTTCCAGTATTTTCTGTTGGTCATGGGAGTTCTGTGTCCCAAGTTTGGTTCAATTCCTCCATTGGTGGGGTTCAGATTGCTTTTGATTGTAGATGAACTATAAATCCCAGCAACTACAACTCCCAAATGACAATCTCTCCCTCCAATCCCACCAGTATTCAAATGTGGGTATATTGGGTATATGTGCCAAATTTGGTCCAGTGAATGAAAATACCTCCTGCATATCAGATATTTACATTACACTTCATAACAATAGCAAAATCACAGTTGTGAAGTAGCATTGAAATAATTATATGATTGGGGGTCACTACAACATGAGGAACTGTATTAAGTGGTCACAGCATTAGGAAGGTTGAGAACCACTGTCCTAAGGGGCTAATACCTTCTCCCATTTTTAACAATTTCCTACTTTTACCCCCATGGGTAGTAAGACTGCAGAGGAGGGGGGAGAGAGAGAGAGAGAGAGAGAGAGAGAGAGAAAGAGAGAGAGTATGCTTGAATCTCCTTACAATTCTGGACCAATTTTTACTTTATGGCCACTACATGAAAAGCTCCTGGAAACTCTTCTGTACAGTCAGTTGCACAGGGCTCATAAATTGTGAGAGCTACTCATCATGTGGATTGGACACATACACAAATCAGAACGAGTTCGGAGGTGAACCAGGATAAATGATCTTGTAAACAGGCATTGTTGAAGGCATTGTAAACATCCATCAGCTGCATCAGCAGCCCGAGCAGACCGTTGCCTCCGCTGAACCAATGTCTCGTATTGTTTATGGAGATAGTTTAATTTTAGCAAATTAGACAAATATTTGCTGGGAGATGCCATGGCATGCTATCCAATTGCCTGTGAGTTCAGTGCTTCTCTTTTGCTAACTCCGCCAGTGTCACGCGCCACTTCATTTTCATGTTCCCTATCTGTGTTTATTCAACATATCGATAAACATAATCCATGAAGGCTTGGGTTAGCTCTCCCTCTCCTCTTTTTCCATCGGCAGACAAAAGGTTTTTTATTCAGACAGGTCTTTGGCTGTTAACAAAATGGTGTGTTTTAAATAAGATTGCTTCATCACCACATTGGAGCTCCATGGCCAGGGCCGTAGCCAGGATTTTGATTGGGGGCTGAGTTTGGTTCGGGGCTGAGACTGGGTGGAAGAGGGTCTACCCTAGCAAACCTTTTGTATTGTTATCCCAATAACCCCATTAATGTGGGATATAATGAGCATGGTGATCAGATCATGATATGAATAAACATAACAGTTTAAATAATGTACCAGTAAGCCTCGCGGACCACCCTGAGAATTTCGGGGGGCTGAAGCCCCCTTAGCCCCCTGGCTACATGCCTGTCCATGGCTATCAGTGAATGAGCAATAGACTTAAGCCTCATCCTTTTCTGCTCACAAGAATAAGCACATGCAGCCAACGCAAATGGAGTTATCAAACTGGAACTAAGCTGAATACAGGTCATTAAGGGTGTGGTACTTAACAGAGGCAGCTTCCTGTCTTTGGGGGCATGAACAAACATGGGAAGCCCAAAACACAATGTATTTAACCAAAACTAAAATTGACTTAACAATGAGGGCTTTCTAAACATTTCACCCCCACCTACTGAACATTTGTGTACCCAAAGTCATATTTTATTGTAGAATTCACATACAACTAGCTCTACAAGATGAGCTTTTTATGACTGTGACACTTGAAGAGCATTCAATAATGGGCATATCTACACTAATATTAATGAAGTTTCTGACACCACATTAATTGCCATGATGCAATGCAATGAAATCATAAGAGCTGTATTTTCACAAAGTCCTTAGCCCATTGATTTCAGGATTCCATAGAAATGAACTATGGCATGCGAGCCAGTAGGTTGAAGGTGAATCCGGCTAAGACGGAGATCTTGTGGCTGGGTCGTCCGGGTACGGGAGAGATCCAGCTCCCAACCCTGGACAGGGCGACGCTTCACCTGTCACCATCCGTCAAAAGCTTGGGAGTCACACTTGACTCCCACCTGTCGATGGAGAAGCACATTTCCACCGTCAGCGGAGTAGCTTTCTACCATCTCCGGCAGGCGAGGAAGCTAGCTGCCTACCTGTCCTGTCACAACCTAGCCACAGTGGTCCAAGCCACGGTCATCTCAAGACTGGACTACTGTAATGCTCTCTACATTGGCATTCCTCTGTCGGTGATCCGGAAGCTCAAGCTGGTGCAGAACGCTGCAGCTCGGCTGGTGGCAGGCCTACCATCTTGCTGCGACATCACGCCTGTCGTGTGCGAACTGCACTGGCTTCCAATAGAGCACCGGATCACCTTCAAAGTGCTGGTTTTGACCATTAAGGCCTTAAATGGTCTGGGGTCAGTGTACCTAAGGGACCACCTCTCCCTATATAGTCCTTCAAGACCACTGCGATCTGACTCCCAGAATCTTCTTGCGGTGCCGAGCTGCAAAGCCCTCCATCTGACTGCAACGCGGAGGAGAGCTTTTAGCATCAGCGCTAGGGTTCCCATATGTCCCTTATTCTAAGGGGTGTCCCTTATTTTGGCCCTAAAATTTGTGTCCTTTATTTTCAGGCCCTGTCCCTTATTTTTGACTAGCAGGACAGGACTGGGTGGGATTTGACCAGAGGAAGGTGCGCGCTGTGGTTTCCACGGCAATGCCTGCCCGGGGATTCCAACTCGCAGGGCAGCCTGCATCCCCGTTGGAAGGAAGAGGCGATACAGGACTTTTTCAAAGTACAGTAGACTAATTAACTGTTACCCAAGGGGAATGTTGGATCATGTTGGATAAAGATAGTTTTTGGTTGCTTGAGAGTTACTCTTAAAATAGGCCTAGCTGTGCATCCCAATACTATACAATGCTGTGTATCCCATACTATACTATACCATTAACTATTGACATAATAATCATGAAAATGTACTGTCTTATAAAATTTATTTTATTTTAATGTTTAGACAGTGCACTTTTAAAGTCAGCAAAGTCAAGTACTAAATACAGATGGAGAAAATAAGGTAGTTCTAATAATGTTTTTTCTGCATGACAAAGCATGCAGAAACATACCATGTACTGTTAAGAGGGTGTAAGTCAGTTTCTTTTGTGAGTTTCAATCATTATCTTATTCTGTTAATAAAACTATTTCTACCTAATGTTTGAGTTTCAAGTTTTTAATGAAGTGTCCCTTATTTTTGTGAAAAATCCCATAAATGTCCCTTATTTCTTATATCAAAAAATGGCAACCCTAATCAGCGCACCAGTGTTGTGGAACGCTCTTCCTCCCACAATCCGTGCGTTGCCCAATCTTCTAGCCTTCCGGAAGGCTTGTAAGACCTTCCTGTTTGTATGGGCATTTGGCCAGCAATAACTCCTGGTGTGTGTTGTTACTGCATTGTTTTAGTTATGGATGCCAGTCTCTGTCATCTACTGTGTTTTATAGTGTTTTTATTGTGTTTTAATATTTGTAATTTGCCCTGAGCCTGCCGGGAGTGGCGACTCATAAGTTGAAATAATAACTAACTAAATAAATAAATAAAATAGTGTCAAACTACATTAATTCTGTAGTGTAGACACATCCAATATTTCTTATTTTCAATCACTACCATGCACAGTTTTACAGCTTAAGTATAACTTATCCAAAATGCTTGCTGCACATACACGGCAAACATTCAATGCTATTAGACATAGAGGACAGATAGACCGATACAGGTATGTATCTTGACATTTTTCCAACTTCGGCATCCTGGAAGTTATGTTCAATTCTGGCCACAGGGGGTGATGTCACTCCACCCTCTATGACAACAAGCCTTTTTTTGGTCACAGACATTCCTCCTGTTCTTTGATAACTGGCTTTCTTTATGGTGTTGTAAAATACCTCCCCGAGAAGCGGTGCCTAATTTCTCTACTCAGTAGGCTTGGTTGATTTTAAAAAATTGGTTCAAAAGTCATTTTGGATGTAGGGGGCACTGGTGGTTTAATTCTAAAATCACTTCCATTTTTTTTTTTTAAATTCAAAACTTTCCAAAACTTCCAAATTGCTTCATTAATGGCAGACATGCGTGCGCAGTAGGAAAAAACCAGCACTGGCACTGGGGAAACTTCAGGGGATTCTCCCTCCCTCATTTTTAGACCAATCCTGATGAAACTTGCCACAGTGGTAGAACACGTGCACCACTGTTAGCTCATAACCTTTGACTTATCCATGGATTTTTGGCAAATTTTCAAAGCTTTTCTAAAAACATTTTTAATAATAAAGAAAATCTGTTCCTGATTTGAAAGTGTTATTTCCTGTTTCATTGGGTGGTCTTTACTTTGAAAGTAGTTGTTCTACTCCAAAAGCTTTTTTTGTGTGACACAAACCGTGTTAAATTGGTGGAGAACAGAAATCACAGCACAGACCCCATTAAGGGACATCTAGACTGACCCCCCTTTTTCTGGGCAGAAAGGCACCATACAAACTCTCCTGACATCCATTTGCTTCCTCGACTGACTTGGAGGGGACCCTCAAGATACATCCATCCATTTATTCCTAGTTGCAGATGCAATCAATCATTTTATTTTATCATTACTTACTGACGTAAAGGGCTGGCTGGCTGTAGGATTCCTTGCCCTGGCAAAGGCCATAGTGAAATGATTGGTTTTTATCCAGTTTTGTTTCCATTGCAAAACTTGCTTGTTGCTTTGATGCACACCTTTGTAGAGTCAATCATTTTATTTTATATTTAGAGGAAGACTGCTACAGAGAGCTATAGGGGTCCTTCAGCCATTTTGGCTAATGAGCAGCATTTGCAATCTCTACCATTGGAGGTCTGGCCTTCACAAACTACAACAATGGCTGTACTTAGCCACACCCACCTCTTCCCTCCCTTGCATCGCCCAGGGAGTGTGAGATTTTAAAACTTTTTAGGCTTTACCAAAGTTGCTTAATGGGTCTGAAAATAAAAAAATAACATTGGGAGACATCTTGTGGTGTTTCAGCCTGGTTCTCAAGCCCATGAGGCTGGTTTCAATGGAGATGCTGACAGTGAATGAATTTATTTATTTATTTATTTAAAACTTTTGTACCCGACCTTCTCACCTCTATTGAGGGACTCAGACCGGCACAACAGCAAAGTTTTAATGCTATACAATTTAAAAACTACTAGAACAACATATTAAAATACATAAAAACCCAGCATAAAACTACATCGCCATTAAAACAATTCCACTCAATCTGTAAACGTGGTCATACATTCAGATAATAGCCAATTTCAGCCTATTCTGGGAAGGCTTGGTTCCATATCCAAGTCTTCACCAGCCTCCTAAAGGACAACAGAGAGGGGCCAGATCTAGCATCACTTGGGAGAGAGTTCCACAGCCGAGGGGCGACCACAGAGAAGGCCCTGTCTCTCATCCCCACCAGTCGCGCTTGTGAAGCTGGCTGGACCGAGAGCAGGGCCTCTCCGGAGGATCTTAATGTTCTTGATGGTTCATAGGGGAGAATCCGTTCGGACAGTTAAACTGGGCCAGAACCGTATAGGGTTTTGTAGGTTAAAACCAGCACTTTGAATTGTGCCTGAAAGCTAATTGGCAGCCAGTGGAGCTGGCGCAGCAAGGGAGTTGTATGCTCCCTGTGCCCCGCTCCTGTTAGTAACCTGGCTGCCGAGCATTGGACTAATTGCATCTTCCGAGCAGTTTTCAGAGGCAACCCCATGTAGAGAGCGTTGCAGTAGTCTATTCGGGATGTAACCAGAGCGTGGACCACCGTGGCCGAGTCAGACTTCCCAAGGTACGGGCGCAGCTGGCGCACAAGCTTTAACTGTGCAAAAGCTCTCCCGGCCACCGCCAAGACCTGGGGCTCCAGGCTCAGCAATGAATCCAGGATCACTCCCAGACTGCGAAATGTGCAAAATGAAGTTGTGATTCCCAGGAGCCCTGCTGCAGATGGAAATTCTGTTGATGAGAACTGTTTCATTCCCAGGCCAGCTCTAGATGAGAATTCTCTGGTCAAGGATAGAGGAGTGCCTGCTTCTGATAAAACAACAGGTGAAGATTTTAATGAGCAAAGAAAGGAGTCAAGGGAAGTTGAAGGGAGTTTTGATCGCAAGGCGGATATCTATGAGAGAAAACAGATGGCCAGAGATCAATGCAGAAGCGAGGGAATTAGACAGAGAACTAGGAAAGCGAAACCAAATTGGTTTTCTACTTAAGGTGCCAGGAAAGGCCCAAGTCAGATTCTAGGCTTCATTCAGTTCAAGCATCATGTTCCAGAAATCTTCGTCTCTGGCCTTTGGAGTATGATTTTGCGTCTTGTTTCTTTTGGATTTTTGAACTGCCTTGTTCTACCTTGACTCACGTTGCTATATTGGAACTTTGGACTGTCTTCTTGTATTACCTTGCTTCAAGTTGTTGGATTACAACAGTTTGTATTCCTGTTTTTAATTCTGATTGACTTTGCTGGATTGCTTATCATCGTATTGCCTTATTTCCTTTTTAATCTATTTACTGGAACTATATTGCAACAATAAAAGAACTGGTTTTCAAGTACTGTCTGGTGTGTGAGTGATTCCAGAGGGGTAATTCTTGCCTGAGTTGCAACACATCCAAACATTATGGAATATTTCCAGAAAAAAAAGTTAATGGTTCAAATTCAGATTCTCTCCCCCCAATATTTCCTGCACGGTTCAAAACTGCTTCGAAAGTCAAAAGTCGGTGTAGCACCCATGGGTTCGTTCGTGCCACTGGGAGGGGGCAATGCACCGGGGGTCCCGTTGGCATTGGGACCCGCACAGGCTGGAAGGGATTCGGAGGATGAATTAGAGGGCCCAGAGCAAGATTGGTCAGCAGTGCCTTTGCCCGTCTCACCTGTAGAGAGCTTAGCCTGGGATCTCGAGTGGGAGCATTCTCCGGGGAAGGAGCGGACCAGGTGGAGATGGGAGGCAGCGAAATAGATAGCGAAGATAGTTATGAATTCCCAAACGGCCGAGGTTCCCAAGAGCTGGCCGAGCAGCAGAGGGAGGCTAGCGGCTGGGAACCTTCGGGGAGGATGCTTCTCAGAGAGATAGCGATACTGAAATGCAAGAGCGGGGGCCGTTCTCATAACAGGCGCAGGGACATAGAGGAGGGCAGGAGGAGCTGGCATCTGTCCCTAGACCGTCGCCGTTCGAAAGTAGAGACTGGAGACGCCGGGCCTAGATCGTCGGGGTTCCCGGCCGAGGGATTAGAAACGCCCGTGGGAACTGATCCTCAGTTCTCCGGCCACGTCGCACCTGTACTGGCGAACGGAGTAGGACCACAGGCGGTGGTCACCACGCATTGCCTTGTTTTACCTTGTCTTGTTCTGATTCGCATGGGATTGCGGAGCATTGCCCTGTTCCTTGATTCGCATTGGAGTGCGAAGCCTTGCCAAGCCTTGGACTCTTTGTTACCCTTTGGACATTGTTGCTTTTTGCCTTTTGGATACTTTTGAACATTCTTCTTATATTGGACTATATTCCTACACTGTTTTTATACTCAATAAAGTAGTTAGCCTCTAGTACGTCTCCGTGTGTGTGTTTAAGGGGCCGGTAAGTCCGCGATTGTGACAGTTGGCCGGAGAACTCCTAGAACCCCTTATTCACACCACGGGACGCCGCTCCGGACGCCGCAAGAAGCGTTGCACGGAAGTGGTCGCCATGGCTAACTTGTCGGCCGCCCAAATCCAGGCTATGCAGCAGGAGTTGGGGGGAGCTACGGACCCGGGCCGGACGGCACCCGGGCGTCAATCCACCCGGCAAATTCACTGGCAACCCGGCGCTGGTGGAGGTCTTCGTCTGCCAAGTGGAATTATATTTGGAGCAGCGCCCAACGAGTTTGCCAATGATCGAGCCAAGGTGGTGTTTGTTTTCAACCTGATGGAGGGACAGGCGGCAACGTGGGCCACCGCGTTGATCCGGGCCCAGTCTCCCCATACCGCCACGCTACAGGCTTTCCTAGACGCAATCAAGGCGACCTGGGGCTCTCCCGTGAATCAAGAGCTGGCGGAGAGGGATTTGGCCCGGCTGACGATCAAGGATCTCTCCCTCTCCCAGTACATCAGCCGTTTAAGAGTCCTGGCCGCCCAGGTAGACTGGAACGTCTCGGCGTTGCGTTACCACTACACGGCGGGGCTGACTCCGGAACTGCAACAAGAGATCCTGAAACATCCTCGGCCCGCTGATCTTGAGGCAGCCATTGACCTGAGCCTCCGTTTGGAAGCGGGGCTGCAGACCAGGAGGCGATGGGATAAAGGTACACAGGACAAACCGGTGGCGAGGAAGGAGGGGGAGCGGCCAGTTCCAACCCGGCAACTACCAGCGCCAGCCGGTCCGGATGATCCAGAGCCCATGCAGTTGGGTACCGTGCGGCCCAAAAAGTAGACCAGGCGGAGAAGGCGAGGCGCCAGCGCCTTAATTTGTGCTGGTACTGCGGAGGGTCCGGACACTTTTCGAGGGAGTGCCCTCAGAAGCCCGTGGAAAGACTCCCCGGGCCTCCGCAGCCTTGGGGGGCCCGAGCCCGAGGAGGCCCTTCAGCGACGGGGAAGGGGCCGCCGGGTGTAAAGTGGGTTCGCTCACTCGGCCGGCGTCGCGAATCTTCCCCTGAACCCAAGACTGGACAATTGTTCCTTGTAATGGTTAGCCTGTGGTCGCCCGAAAAGGGGCCGATGATGGTCCATGCCATGATCGACTCGGGGGCCACCAACAACTTCATGGATGCCGACTTTGCCAAGTCTGCCGGATTAAAATTTCTTGATCTCCAAGAGCCCAAGGGGGTCCAGACCATCGATGGGAGAGTCTTGAAGACGGGGGCTGTGACTCAATATACAGCCCTACCAGGATGTGGACTAGCTCCCATAAAGAGGACATTTCTTTTCTTGTCACCAAGCTCCCTGATTTCCCCATTGTCCTGGGCATTGTGTGGCTCACGCTTCACGACCCCCAGATCTCCTGGACCAAGAGACAGCTAATTTTTTCTTCCGACCACTGCCAGGGTCACTGCATGATGGCCCGGGCATGCCAGGCCCAAGAAGTGGAGGAGGTGGCCACCCTGCCCAAAAAGTATGCCGGTTTCTGGGATGTTTTCAGCGAGAAGGAGGCGGAACGCTTGCCTCCGCACCGGCCCTACGACTGTGCCATTGAATTGCAGCCAGGAGCCCCTATCCCGCGGGGGAGACTCTACCCTCTCTCGGAACCAGAGCAACAGGCTCTCCGAGATTTCCTGGATGAGAATCTGCGGAAGGGGTTCATTCGGCCTTCCCAATCCCCGGCCGGGGCGCCGATTTTGTTCGTCAAGAAGAAATCGGGGGAGTTGCGGCTTTGCAATGACTACAGGGAACTCAACAAGATCACGATCCGGAATCGCTACCCCCTTCCCCTGATCCCGAGCTCTTGAGCGGATGCGGGGTGCCAAGGTGTTCACCAAATTGGACCTGAGGGGGCTTACAACCTTGTCCGGATTCGCCAAGGTGATGAATGGAAGACGGCCTTCCAGACCAAGTGGGGCAGTTTCGAATACCTGGTGATGGGATTCGGTTTGTGCAACGCCCCGGCCTGCTTCCAACATTTCATGAATGACATTTTCCGGGACCTGCTCGATCGCTATCTGGCAGTCTACCTGGATGACCTGCTGATCTTTTCTCCAGATCAGGCGACCCATGACCGCCATGTCAAAGAAGTGCTCCAGAGACTGAGGGCCCATGGGCTCTATGCTAAGCTGGGGATTGATGTGCGGATGTCCACGGCCCATCACCCGCAGACCGACGGGCAGACCGAAAGGGTTAATGCCACTTTGGAGCAGTACTTGCGCTGCTATGTCAATTATCAGCAGACCAATTGGGCGTCCTTGTTGTCTTTGGCGGAATTTGCCTACAACAATGCGACTCAAGAATCCCTCAAAGAGACTCCTTTCTTCGCTAACTATGGACACCACCCCGGTTCTACCCGCCAGTGGACCCGGCCGCGGACGTTCGGAGGCCAGGATTGGCTTCGAGCTCACTGCCTTGCAAGACTTGCTGCGCACTCAATTGGACCAGGCGAAGGCCGATTACAAGCGGATGGCTGATCGGCGGCGCCAGGAGGGCCCGGAGATCCTGGTGGGGGATAAAGTTTGGTTGTCTACCAAAAATTAAGGGGGTGCGGCCTGATGTGACGCAGCCGCCCCCTCCCCCTGTGATGCGCGACGGCGAGGAGGAGTTGGAGGTCCAGGACATCTTGGATGCCCGCATTCGCTACCGGAAGTTGGAGTACTTGCTGGACTGGAAGGGTATGGGCCCGGAAGAACGTTCATGGACCCGGGCTCGCGATGTTCATGCACCGGATTTGGTGGCTCGTTTCCACCGCAAGTATCCTGACAAGCCCAAACCTCGAGGGCGGCCTAGGAGGGGCCCTGAGGGGGGGGATAGTGTAGCACCCATGGGTTCGTTCGTGCCACTGGGAGGGGGCAATGCACCGGGGGTCCCGTTGGCATTGGGACCCGCACAGGCTGGAAGGGATTCGGAGGATGAATTAGAGGGCCCAGAGCAAGATTGGTCAGCAGTGCCTTTGCCCGTCTCACCTGTAGAGAGCTTAGCCTGGGATCTCGAGTGGGAGCATTCTCCCGGGGAAGGAGCGGACCAGGTGGAGATGGGAGGCAGCGAAATAGATAGCGAAGATAGTTATGAATTCCCAAACGGCCGAGGTTCCCAAGAGCTGGCCGAGCAGCAGATGGAGGCTAGCGGCTGGGAACCTTCGGGGGAGGATGCTTCTCAGAGAGATAGCGATACTGAAATGCAAGAGCGGGGCCGTTCTCATAACAGGCGCAGGGACATAGAGGAGGGCAGGAGGAGCTGGCATCTGTCCCTAGACCGTCGCCGTTCGAAAGTAGAGACTGAGACGCGGGCCCTAGATCGTCGGGGTTCCCGGCCGAGGATTGGCACGGCCCCGTGGGAACTGATCCTCAGTTCTCCGGCCACGTCGTACCTGTACTGGCGAAACGGAGTAGGACCACAGGCGGTGGTCACCACGCATTGCCTTGTTTTACCTTGTCTTGTTCTGATTCGCATGGGATTGCGGAGCATTGCCCTGTTCCTTGATTCGCATTGGAGTGCGAAGCCTTGCCAAGCCTTGGACTCTTTGTTACCCTTTGGACATTGTTGCTTTTTGCCTTTTGGATACTTTTGAACATTCTTCTTATATTGGACTATATTCCTACACTGTTTTTATACTCAATAAAGTAGTTAGCCTCTAGTACGTCTCCGTGTGTGTGTTTAAGGGGCCGGTAAGTCCGCGATTGTGACAGTCGGAAGTATTTTTACGACTTTCAGGCTCTTCCAAACAAATCTATTCCATACCCTGACCCGCCATTCGACTGACCAGGAGTGCCTTTGTCTTGTCTAGATTTAATTTCAGCTTGTTAGCCCTCATCCAGTCCATTACTGATGTCAGGTACTGGTTTAGGACTAGGACAACATCCTTGGTATTAGGTGGAAAGGAGTAATAAAGTTGGGTGTGGCCCACATAGATTTGACACTGAACTCCAAAACTCCAGATGATCTCTCCCAGCGGTTTCATGTAAATATTAAATAGCATGGGGGACAAAATTGAACCCTGAGGGACCTCACAGGCCACTGGCAAGGGAATCAAACAGGAGTTCCCAAACACCTCCATCTGCGTGTTGTCCTCCAGGAAAGACCAGAACTGCAAAAAGGTGCCCCAAACTCCATCCTGGAGAGCTGGTCCAAAAGGATAGGCTAGTCTCTATATATAATAAAGTGGAATGTATGTATGTATGTATGTGGCAGCATTCTGATTGGCTCCCGGCCTCTACATTCTGACAACATGATTGGTTGCCAGTGAGGGAGTATTTGCATAACACCTCTAATTGGCCAGCCACCACGAACATTCCAACACTCTAAACTACCTGAGGGGGATAAGGCAAAGGCCTGAGGCAGTCAGCCATGGTGGGAGTTTCAGACCAAAACACTTTGCGGCTCCCAACATAGACAGAACAAGACCAAACTTGGCACACAAAACCCCCAAGACCCACTCTACATCCTGGTGCCATTTGAAGGAGGATGGACCATGGATCCTTGAAGTACCTTCATTCACCTTCCAAGATTGCTGCGACCCTCATCCAATGAATGATCAAGACCAAACGTGGCACACAGGGCCCACTGGCCCCACTCTACCTCCTGGTGCTGTGGGGGGGAATGGACAATGGCCGATGGGACTTGCAGTACCTTCACTAAGTTCCTAAGACCACTGCAAGCCACGTAAATATCTGATAAGGACCAACCTTGGCACACAATGCCTTTCTCAAATACCCTGGGCAGGGCCGGGTCCCCAAGCTAGTATGGTATAAATGCAAGGTGAACTAGCTTAATATTCTCTGAATGCAGCCAGAATTTCCCTGGCATTGTATAGCTTGATTCATAATGGGATTGACCAATTGAGTTGCAACTCTAGTTGAAACACATTTCCCAAATAGGGTCAAGTGGATCATATTGGAGACATTTTTCCCCCACCAAGCTTAGAACTGGCAAAAGGCCTGCCAATCCAAAAACATAGATATATTGCCACCATTATGCTTCCCTGGTGAAAAGGGAAATAAGAAGTGTGCACCCCAATGAAATTTTTTCTTCATTCCTCTAATTTATGGCATTGCAGTGACTTAAAAAATCATTAGAGATACAGTTTAGACAGCCAAAAAAAAAAAGGAATGGAGAAAGATGCCGAGGGAATGTGAACACTCGTATAATAGTTCTGGCTGAGAATGATTTTTAGTGTCTCATTCTGCAATGCTAGATATTTGTAGACTACAAGAAAATTAAATTTGCGGGGCAGAGAAAGTGAGTGTGCGAGAGAAATATTGGGATATCATTTTAATATAAAATTATGACAACGATTTTGTTTTGCTTCTCAGGCTATAAATTAGCAGTATCCCATTTCTATTGTCTCAGTGGGCCAGTACCTATTTGGCTGACTTGTACACAGAAAAAGTTAGCATAAAAGAAGGTATTGTGCAACTTGTAGCAATGGGTTAAACCCTTGTGCCAGCAGGACTGCTGATCGATAGGTCAGCAGTTTGAATCTGGGAGAGCGGGTTGAGCTCCCCCTGTCAGCTCCAGCTCCCCATGCGGGGACATGAGGGAAGCCCCCTAAAACGATGGTAAAACATCAAACATCCGGGCATCCACTGGGCAACGTCCTTGCATACGGCCAATTCTCTCACACCAGAAGTAACTTGCAGTTTCTCAAGTTGCTCCTGACATGAAAAAAAAAAGTTTTTTGGTATTAACTTCAAGCATATATCCTTGTATGCATATATATATATATGACTTGTACACCGCCACTCCCAAAGGCTCGGGCGGTTTACAATAGGAGGAGATAAAACACAAGTAGGTAAGAATAAAACAGTAGGTAATAAAATTCAATAAAACATAACAAAGAAGGACAAAGTTTTTCACAGACAGTCAAAAGCCTGTCGGAACAAGTATGTCTTACACGCTCTGCGAAATGCATTTAAATCGCGCAGAGCTCGTGTCTCCGGAGGCAGTGTATTCCACAAAGTTGGAGCAATAATGGAAAAAGCTCGCCGCCTAGTCGAGGTCAGATGAAAGGATTTAACTGATGGGATGGTCAAGAGGTTCAGGTCTTCTGAGCGTAGTGATCTCGGGGGGTTATATGGAATCAAGCAATCCTGCAAGTACACTGGCCCCAGACCATATAAGGCCTTGAAAGTAAGAACTAACACCTTGAAAGTGATCCGGCATTCAATCAGAAGCCAGTGCAGGTCACGCAGGATTGGAGTTATGTGGCATGTCACGGACTCTCCCACGAGCAGCCGGGCTGCGGCGTGCTGCACTAGCTTAAGTTTCCGGGTCATAGTCAAGGGTAGGCCGATGTAAAGAGTGTTACAGTAGTCAAGTCTTGAGATGACTGTGGCTTGGATTACCGTGGCTAGGTCGTTCCGGGACAGGTAGGGGGCCAGACGCTTCGCCTGTCGCAGATGGAAGAACGCGGTTCTGCTGACAATGGACATTTGAGTCTCCATCGTCAGCAGAGGGTCCAAATGGACACCCAGGCTTTTTACAGATGATGACGGGCATAGTGTCTCGCCATCCAGGATTGGCAGTTGGGACGACCCAGCCAAAGGATCTCCGTCTTCGCCGGATTCACCTTCAAATTGAAATAGGGGTTTTTTTTTCTTTAAAAAGGACAGTGGGATTTTCTTTCTGTACCTTTATAGAGATGCATCCACACTGTAGAATTAATGCAGTTTGACATCACTTTCACTGCCAAGGCCCAAAGCTATGGAATCCTGTGGTTTGCAGTTTAGTCAGACACAAACCTTCTTGGGCAGAGAAGGCTAAAGACCTTGTAAAACTACGACTTCTGTGACTCCATCGCCAGGCATGTAGCCAGGGGGGCTAGGGGGCTTCAGTCCCCCGAAATTCTCAAGGTGGTCCGCGAAAAGGCCTTACTGGTACATTATTTAAACTGTTATGTTTATTTATATCATGATCTGATCACCATGCTCATTATATCCCACATTAATGGGGTTATTGGGATAACAATACAAAAGGTTTGCTAGGGTAGACCCTCTTCCACCCAGTCTCAGCCCCCCCCCCCGAACCAAACTCAGCCCCCCCCCCAATCAAAATCCTGGCTACGGCCCTGTCCATCGCATTGATCCATTCCAGTTCAAGTGGTGCCAAACTGCATTAATGGTATCTTTCCGCCTCAGAATCATCATAGTTGGTCTCCAGACTAACCTTTGCAAGACTGCCAAGTTTCAGGCCAATTTGAGCAGTTTCTTTTTTTGACTGTACATCATAAAACGTACTGTTCTTCTGATTTCTGGTTATAACGGGAGAATGTGATTCATCCGACTTGGCTTTAACGTAAGTCTGTGGCCTTATAATTAAGATCATCATCTCTCTTGCTCTCTCCCAGGGATGATTGTATGCGTGATAATGGCAACTATTAGTTTTTAATACACTTTTAATACAACTTTGCAGAAAATGAATAAAAATATTATTGATTCAATACACTTTGACTTGATCTTTGAGAAGAAACCTCACAGGGCAACGAACAATGTTTTTGTTCTTATTTGCACTCAAGTCATTTCCGACCTATGGCAATCCTAAGGTGAAGCAATCCTAAGGTTTTCTTGGCGTTGACAAGCCATTGTGGGTCTCTCGGCATTACTTCGCGAACGAAGATTCTTAGGAAGGACTCATCCCACGCTTTTTACAAGCGCGTTGATGACTAAAACGGCCAATCTGAGATAGGCAAGTTCGGTTGCAGAAAGCACAGCAGAAAATTCCCTTGGGTGATGTTGTTTCCAAGTTGCGGTTCTTTCTGCGTTGTCATTTCTCTTCGAGACCCGTTCGGCGTGACTTCTCGAAAGAGACCGCAGCATTGTGGATAGTGCATCTCCACGCCTCCTGATGTGAGGCCAGGGTGGACCATTATTGGTGATCAATCTGGCCGAGCCTGAGATGTTGTTTCAGGGAGTCCTTATATCTCTTTTTGGGGGCGCCTCTCTTGCACTGACATGTGGCTAGTTCACCATAGAGTTTTATCTTTGGGAGGCAGTGGTCCTCCATCCTAGAGATGTGCCCTGCCCAGCTGTGTTCTCAATAGCATGGCCTCAACGCTGGTGATTCCTGCTTGCTCACGGACAGCAACATTAGACACATAGTCGTTCCAGTGTATATTTAGGATTGTGCGAAGACAGCGCTGATGAAAGCGTTTGAGGAGTCGTAGGTGTTGGCGATAGGTGACCCATGTTTCAGACCCATATAGGAGAATAGACAGTACAACAGCTCTGTACACACGGATTTTGGTGCTTTGCCTCAGGTGCTTGTTGCTCCAGACTCTCTTGTGAAGCCTTCCGAATGCGCTATATGCCTTTGCTAATCTGTGATCTATCTCTTTATCAATCTTGGCATCTGAAGAGATGATGCTTTCCAGGTAGGTGAACTGCTGAACGGACTTAAGCACAGATTTGCCTATGCTGATGTGGGGATGATGGTGTTCTTCCTGTGGTGCGGGCTGGTAGAGAACTTCCATTTTCTTCAGGTTGACTTCCAGCCCAAACAGCTCTGCAGCTGTTGCAAAGCAGGCTGTTAGACGCTGCAGAGCTGGTTCTGAATGGGCGACAAGGTAGCCCGGTGAAAAAAGAGAAGCCAATATTCCAGAATAAATCTCACCAAGTTGAAGAGAAAACCACCAAGATGTTTATTCAATTCCAGCGGGAAAAGATGACGATTACAGTAATTCTGCCAAAAAAATTGACTTACCCATTGGGCAAAGAGATACAGTATTTATAGGCTTCAGATTGGTATTGGGAAGGAAAACATACAAGGAATTCATAAGGGATCAAGCAAGCAAGACCAAAGGGAGCCCTGCCAGCTTTCCCTCCCTCCAAAGTCCATAAAAGTTCATAAAGAGTTGTGGGAATTCATAATAGTTCCATAGGGGTTTGGCAGAGGGTGCCTGAGAGTTTCAAAGTTCCAAAAAGTTCATAAAAGTTGGGGGAAAGTTCATAGGGGGCCTTGGAGAGTTCATAAAAGTCATGGGGAGCATATTGGAGTTACTGTGAGCACTGAGGGTCGAGATCCATTCACTGAAGAGGAGAAAACGATAAATCCAATTAATAAATAATAGCAGGTCTCAAGCTTTAAATATCTTGGTGTTACCTCCATAGCAGCAACAGCAGGAAAGCCTCAGCCACTTAAGCAGGAAAGGGCCTCATGCAGAGTGTGCAGCAGAGACAGCACAAAAGAGTTCATCCGCTATCTTAAGATATCTCAGGACGGGAGGAGGTCACTTTATACAGAGGGCGGAACTTAAACTTTTTGAAGCAAAATCAGTCTTCCAACATTGTGATTCTGGATGTTGGAATGTGATTCTCAAATTATGCCCCATTAGAGCGTGTCCAATCGAAATTCCTAAGAGCGGCTCTACAGGCTCCCAGATGTGTCCCTAACGCTACCCTGCGATTGGAGACAGGCTTCGTGAAAGTGGAAGCAAGAATATGGACAGCTATTCTCAATTACTGGCTACACCTATGCTTCTCCCCATGTGGTCTTGCCCCCTCATCATGAGAGACGACTTCCAGTCCACATGGATTAAAACAGTAGCAGCAAAGATCGCAACGCTAGGTTTCTCCCAAGGACAATTGCTAAGCATGAGATGGGACCAAGCCAAGGATCTCATTAAGCAACGGATCCTGGACATAGAGCGCCCATCTGACCTAGCCTGTTCCCCAGCCTTCATTGTTAGGGAAGCCACTAGATACCTCAATGCCCCCATGGCATACCTAACAGACCTGGAGGTGCCCAAACACCGAAGGGCTTTTACCCTGGCAAGATGCCATGCCCTCCCATCGGCTGTATTGGAGGGGAGGTATCAGAAGGCCCCCTTCAAGCAGAGACTATGCCCCTGTGGGTCTGGTGATGTGGAAACAACTGAGCACGTGCTTTTTCAATGCATGTTCTACAGACATCTTCGATCCAATCTCATTGGACCATGGCTTTTAAAGTACCCGGGGAGCAGTGAAAGATGTTATTCCACCCTGCTGCTTTCGGACTCTAACACTGCAATGACTTACAGTGTTGCTAAGTTCTGTGCTGCTGCCCTTAACATCAGACGGGTGATGATTGACATCGTAAGGCAACAATATCCTGTCTTTTAAAATATATTTTTATACCGATTTCTAGTCTGATTTTAAATAACTGTTTACTGTGGAGCTGTCCTTCTACTCTTAGGGCGCTTGTGACCGCTTTGTGCTGGTCTGTGACCGTAATAAAGTTTTGATTGATTGATAGGGGATTATGGGATCATTCCAGCCTGGTGTCCTTGGTAAAGCTATGAATTACAGAGACCTGGGCGGGGGGAGGTCACCCTCGATCTCATTGACAAGATTTGTTCAGAAGAGGCTTGGCATTAAATCCCTCAGAGGCTTTTATTTTTTGTGTCAGAAGCGACTTGAGAATCTATTGCAAGTTGCTTCTGGTGTGAGAGAATTGGCAGTCTGCAAGGACATTGCCCAGGGGATACCTCAGGGGTCGGGAACCTTTTTGACTCAGAGAGCCATAAAAGCCAAATATTTGGAAATGTATTTCAGTGAGAGCCATATAATAATTTTTAAGACTGAATTCAACTAAATGTGAGTATATACTTACATACGATGAGAAAAGGATTCCCCCGGCAGAATGACAGGACATTTCAGACCTGGCTCTGCAAAAGGCATGCTCAGGACTCTGGGAAGGAAAAGAAGACGGAAGGAAGGAAGGGGGAAAGAAAGAAAGAAAGAAAGACAGAGGAAATAAGGGGGGGGAGGAAGAAAGAAAAGAAGAACGAACTATGGAAAAGGAAGAAAAGAAAAGCAGGAGACAAGGAGGGGAAAAGGAAGAAGGAAATGGGAAGGGAGGAAAGGAAAGGGTGGGGAAAAGAAAGGAAAGGGGGTGAGGAAAAAGTAAAATAATGAAGGGAAAAGAAGAAAAGAAAGAAGAGGAGAGAGAGAAGTGAAAAGAAAGGAAGGAGAAGGAAGACTTGGGGGAAAAGAACAGAAGATGAAGGAAGGAAGGAAGAGGGAGGGAGACTGGAGGAAAGAAGGAAGGGGGGAGAGAGAGAGGGAAACGGACGGAGAGAAGGAGAAAGAAAGGGTGAAGGGCAGAAAGGAAGGAAGGAAGAGGAAGGAAGGAAGGAAGGAAGGAAGGAAGGAAGGAAGGAAGGAAGAGGGAGAATGGAGGAAAGAAGGAAGGGGAGAGAGAGAGGGAAGACGAGGACGAGGCGCCGGCGCCGGGCTCCGCCATCTCCGGTGAAGAGGGCGCAGGGCTCCAAGAGCAGCGGGGGATGAGGAAGAAGCGGCAATGGCGGCGCGGAAGCTGCGGTGCATTTGTGTCACTCCTCCCTGCTGCATGCTGGGAAACCGAGGCCCGGGCTGCTCTGGAGAGAGAGATGCAATCATGAAAAGAGTCACATCTGGCTCCTGAGCCATAGGTTCCCTACCCCTGGGATACCTGGATGTGTTACTATCCTATGGGAGGCTTCTCTCATGTCACCCCATGAGAAACTGGAGCTGATAGATGGGAGCTCACCCCGTCTCACAGATTCTAACTACCAATCTTCAGGTCAGAAGTTTAACCCATTGTGCCACCACGGCTCCTCAGAAGCTGAGAGAGTGTGACTCCACCAAGATCATTCAGTGGATTTCGTGGCTGAACCCAGATTTCAAACCAAAGTTGAAGTGTTATTATGTAAACGTAAACACCATATATAACTCTAAAAAATTGCATACACATGAAACAGCAATGGCTAAGCAAAGTATCTATTTGGGTTTGTTTTTTTTCTGAGCATTAACAATCAGAACAATCATTTATTGCACAGTCTGGCTTTAGGCCGGGACATGGTACTGAAACAGCCTTGGTCGTCTTGGTAGATGATCTACGCCGGGAACTCGACAGGGGGAGTGTGTCCCTGTTGGTTCTGCTGGACCTCTCAGCGGCTTTCGATACCATTGACCACGGTATCCTTCTGGGTCGCCTTGCAGATATGGGGCTTGGGGGTACTGCGTTGCAGTGGCTCCAATCCTTCCTGGAAGGTCGTACCCAGAAGGTGTTATTGGGTGACACCTGTTCGGCTCCGCAGCCTTTGTCTTGTGGAGTCCCTCAGGGTTCAGTACTGTCCCCGGTGTTATTTAACATCTACATGAAACCGCTGGGAGAGATCATTCGGAGTTTCAGAGTAAGGTGTTATCTGTACGCAGATGACGTCCAGATCTGTCACTCCTTCCCACCTGTCACCAAGGAGGCTGTCCAGACCTTGAACCGGTGCTTGGCTGCTGTGTCGGACTGGATGAGAGCTAGCAAATTGAAACTTAATCCAGACAAGACAGAGGTCCTCCTGGTCAGTCGAAAGGCCGAACAGGGCATAAGGTTACAGCCTGTGTTGGATGGGGTTACACTCCCCCTGAAGACGCAGGTTCGCAGCTTGGGAGTGATCCTGGATTCATCGCTGAGCCTGGAACCCCAGGTCTCAGCGGTGGCTGGGGGAGCTTTTGCACAGTTAAGACTCGTGCGCCAGCTGCGCCCGTACCTTGGAAAGTCTGATCTGGCTACGGTCGTCCACGCTCTGGTCACATCCCGAATAGATTATTGCAACGTGCTCTACGTGGGGCTGCCTTTGAAGACAGTTCGGAAGCTACAACTAGTCCAACGGGCGGCAGCCAGACTACTAACTGGAGCTACATACAGGGAGCATACCACCCCCCTGTTGTGTCAGCTCCACTAGCTGCCGGTCCAATTCCGGGCTCAATTCAAAGTGCTGGTTTTGACCTTTAAAGCTCTATACGGTTCTGGCCCAGCTTACTTGTCTGAACGCATCGGCCTCTATGTCCCACCTCGTAATCTAAGATCATCTGGGGGGGGGGCTGCTCTCGCTCCCGCCAACTTCTTAAATGCGGTTGGCGGGGACGAGAGGGAAGGCCTTCTCAGTGGTGGCTCCCTGTCTATGGAATGCGCTCCCTAGCGACATACGATCAATTCCATCCCTCCTGACATTTAGGAAAAAAGTGGAAGCCTGGATGTGGGACCAGGCGTTCGCATAGTAGCACAGGACAGCACTTTAGTAGCTTAATGCAGTGTTTCCCAACCAGTTTGCCGGTGCACACTAGTGTGCCGTGAGCGATCATCAGGTGTGCCGTGGGAAATTGGAACCTCCAGGGAGGGGGAGTCTAGTGTGTTGAAGTATAAAAACCCTAAGAAACCTACCTCGATAAAGGCACAAAATTACAAACACCCCCCTCCCCACCCGTTGTCTACTTGGTCTCTCCCTCTCCATGCATTGGGAAGGCCCGCCTCCCTTTCCCCAAGTAGAGACCTCCTCTTGCCTCCTGGGGGTTCTGTGTGGGAAGTTTGGCCGGCCCAGTTCTATCATTGGTGGGGTTCAGAATGCTCTTTGTTTGTAGGGGAACTATAAATGCCATCAACTACAACTCCCAAATGTCAAGGTCTATTTCCCCTGAACTCCATCTGCATTTATATTTGGGCATATTGAGTATTCGTGCCAAGTTTGGTCCTGATCCAACATTGTTTCAGTGCACAGTGCTCTCTGGATATAGGTGAACTACAACTCCAAAACCCAAGGTCAATGCCCACCAAACTCTTATAGCATTTTCTCTTGGTTATGGGAGTTCTGTGTGGGAAGTTTGTGTCTTTCTGCCATTCCTGCCAGGATATCTATGTTGTGTTCATCGAAACAGGCCCAGGTTTCACACTGAGTGTATAAATACATTAAAAACATATTAACTATATGTATGACTGTGTTAGAGTGTCATTTTGTGTCATTTTGGTTGGTGGTGTGCCCCAGGATTTTGTCAATGTAAAAAGTGTGCCGCGGCTCAAAAAAGGTTGGGAAACACTGGTTTAATGGAAAGTTGGTGAATAGGGCTCAATGCTTTTATGGACGGAACACTGTTTTTAACATAGGTGAATGCATAGGATGTGTGAATATAATTGTATTTTAATGTATTTTAGTGTCGAATGCTGGAGGGTTTTATATTGTGTTTTTGTACTGCGATTGTGATGTAGGCATCAAATTGTGCCTTTTGGAAGCCCCTCGGGGGTTGAGAAGAGCGGGGTAAAATGCCGTAAATAAATAAATAAATAATAAATTGTCTGTAGGAATAACGTTTGAGAGAAAATTGTGTTGCAAAGTGCTCCCTGCTGCAGTGATAACATTCAAGACTACAAAAATGGTTACTATTTTGTTGAGAATGTCCATGCCTCCCCTGGAATGTCAGCCGGGTCTGGAGATCCTTTACATGATAGTGTCAAGCGACTGTGAGATTCAACAGACAACAACTCCTAAGCCCATGAGCATTGCAGCTGATAAAGGGTTCAGGAAATTCTGGAAGCTGATAAAGTTTGCACATTGAAAGCAGAACTCCGTGGACGGGTGATTGAGGATGTTATTGCCAGCCTTCAAGGAGATGCAGTGGTTCCTATAGTCTCCAGAGACAACTTGAACAAGTTTATGTGCTTAATTTCTTGAAAAGTGCTGAGGATCGTGCATTGGGCGCTTCTCCTGTATGTTTCATCCTCCAGCTTCGAAAGGCAGTCCCTTGCTCTCCTGTCGAATTTCCGCTTGTAGTACAAACTGTTAAAAGACATGGAAGATCTGGTAGAAAAAAATAAGTACCATATATACTCGAATATAAGCCGACCCAAATATAAGGCGAGGCACCTAATTTTTCCACAAAAAACTGGGAAGACGTATTTATTAGATCAGTGTTTTTCAACCTTTTTTGAGCCGCGGCACATTTTTTACATTTACAAAATCCTGGGGCACACCACCAACCAAAATGACACAAAATGACACTCTAACACAGTAATACATATACCGTATTTTTCGCACCATAAGACGCAGTTTTTTTCCTCCCAAAGTGGGATGAAAAATCAGCCGCGTCTTATGGTGCGAATATGCAGGCGGGAGGCGCTGGAGCAGAGGGAGGGCGGCGATATACTCACCCTGTCGCCGCCTCTCCTCTTCTCTGGTCCGTTGTGGCGGCGGAGGACGCTGGTTCACTCGCCCTCTGCCTCCTTTTCCTTTCCCCCACCTTTGCTTCCCTCGAGGAAAGGGCGGAGGGAAGGAAAAGGAGGCAGGGGCGGAGCGAACCGCGTCGCGTCAGAGCTGACGCGACGCGGTTCGCTCTCCCTCTGCCTCCTTTTCCTTCCCCCCCGCCCTCAAGGAAAGGGCGGAGGGAAGGAAAGGAGGCAGAGGCAGAGCGAACCGCGCCGCGTCAGAGCTGACGCGACGCGTTCGCTTCTCCTCTGCCTCCTTTTCCTTCCCCCCCTCAAGGAAAGGGCGGAGGGAAGGGAAAAGGAGGCAGAGGGCTTAGCGAACCGCGTCGCGTCAGAGCTGACGCGACACGGTTCGCTCTCCCTCCTGCCTCCTTTTCCTTCCCCCGCCCTCAAGGAAAGGGCGGAGGGAAGGAAAGGAGGCGGAGGCGGAGCGAACGCGTTGCGGCCAGAGCTGACGCGACGCGGTTCGCTCTCCCTCTGCCTCCTTTTCCTTCCCCCGCCCTCAAGGAAAGGGCGGAGGGAAGGAAAGGAGGCGGAGGCGAGCGAACCGCGTCGCGTCAGAGCTGACGCGACACGGTTCGCTCTCCTCTGCCTCCTTTTCCTTCCCCCGCCCTCAAGGAAAGGGCGGAGGGAAGGAAAAGGAGGCAGAGGGCGGAGCGAACCGCGTCGCGTCAGCTCTGACTCGACGCGGGTCGCTCTCCCTCTGCCTCCTTTTCCTTCCCCCCACCTTTTCTTCCCTCGAGGAAAGGGCGGAGGGAAGGAAAAGGGAGGCAGAGGGCGAGCGAACCACGGCGCGTCAGAGCTGATGCGACGCGGTTCGCACGCCCTCTGCCTCCTTTTCCTTCCCCCCACCTTTTTCCCTCAAGGAAAGGGTGGGGGAAGGAAAAGGAGGCAGAGGGCTTGAGCGAACCAGCGAGCCCTCTGAGAAGACGCACCTGCTGATAAGACTTACCTAGATTTTAGAGGGGAGCGAAAATATTTTTTTCCCTATTTTCCTCCTCTAAAATCTAGGTGCGTCTTATCAGCAGGTGCGTCTTATGGTGCGAAAAATACGGTAGTTAATATGTTTTTAAATGTATTTATACACTCAGTGTGAAACCTGGGCCTGTTTCGATGAACACAACATAGATATCCTGGCAGGAATGGCAGAAAGACACACACAAAGGTCTTGCTCAACAGCTGTCAGTCTCTCTCTGTTTTTAGTTTTTATCGTAGTCAAGCTAGAGAAGCTCATCTCACACAGATATGTGGTTGAAAACGGGAGCAATGTCAAAATAACCATTTTGATCCGAGGGGGCAGCGTGAGCGTGTTCAGGAGGGGAGGGGGAGGGAGGAAGACATGGGGCGAGTCTGCACAGCCTTCTCTTCTTCAGGCTAAACATGCCCAGCTCTTCAAGCCGCTCCTCATAGGGCTTGTTCTCCAGACCCTTGTGAAATTTCACCCTGAGTGAAACTTGCTTCCAGTTAACTATGGATGTCATGAAGCTGTTATAAACAGTTCCTTGGAAGGGGGGAGGCAACTCTCGAAAAATCCAGTAAAATAGTAAAAAAAAAAACCCAAACATTTCCAAGCGGAGAGGCTCAATTTGTTTCTTGGAAACCTGTGAATGCTTCAGCCTCCCGATGCTCCCAGGTTCGCTCACTGCCCAATTCACCGATGTGGAGCTTCCGGCTTTGGCTGTTCTCGCGAGAAATCCACGCCAATGTGAAAACGCCAACTCAATCACTTCTGCCCAGCGCTCTGCTTTTGCGGAGGGAGGAAGCAAAAGAGGCCACACAGATCTATGAAACGTATAGGAGCATCGGGAGGCTAAAGCAGCCCTGAGCGGGAGCTGGAGCCATGATGAGTCGAGGCTCCTGAAGGCTTCCTCAAGGCGGGCCTGACCCTGGCATTCGGCGGAGCCCTTCCTTTGCCTCGGGGAGGATCTTTGGGGAGGGAAAGAGGGAGAAAGAGCTGCTAGGAGGGGGAAGAGTGCCAATTTCCCACGGCACACCTGATGATCGCTCACGGCACACTGATTGGGAAACACTGGATTAGATTATAAGACGAGGGTGGGAAATGCAGCAGCTATGAGTCAACTTCAAAATAAAAATATATAACAGTAAAATTACATTAATTGAGGCATCAGGAGGTTAAATGTTTTGGACTATTTACATAAAACTGTAATTTAAGATAAGACTGTCCAACTCTGATTAAACCATTATTCTCACCTCCTTCTATGTAAATGTGCTTACGTATCCCTCCAATAATGATAAAGAGAGTAAGATAATAAATGTAATAATAATAATAAGTACAATAATGGAAATGCAATAACAATAATAAATAGGGGAAAATAATAAATGTAATAATAAATAGAGCAAAATAATAAATGTAAAAAATAATATAATAATGTAATAATAGAGTAAATAAATATAATAAAATAATAGAGTAAAATAATGTAAATGTAATAATAAATAGAGTAAATAAATGTAGTAAAATAATGTAAATGTAATAAACAGACTAAATAAATGTAATAAAAATAATAATAGAGTAAAATTAATGTAATAAAATTAATACTAATAACAGAGAAAAATAATAAATAACCTTGGTTCGAGTGGAGCATTTTCAGCCTTAAAAGGGGGCTGAAAAATTAGGCTTATATTCGAGTATATACAGTAACCTCCTGAGTTACTATGGGCTGCATCTACAAAGCTAGTTAAGAAAAGGGGTTGCACTGTGGAATTAATGCATTTTGACACCACTTTAACTGCCATGGCTCAATGCGATAGCTGTTATTTTGTGAGGCACCATCACGCTTTGGCAGGGAAGGTTAAAGACCTTATAAAGCTACAACTCCCAGGATCCCATAGCATTGAGCAATGGCGCAGTGGTTCTCAACCTGTGGTCCCAAGATGTTTTTGGCCTTCAATTCCCAGAAATCCTAACAACTGGTAAACTGGCTGGGATTTCTGGGAGCTGTAGGCCAAAAACATCTGGGGATGTTGAGAACCACTGAGTTAGAGTGATGCCAAATTGCATTAATTCTCCAGTATGGACACATTCTAGATCTGTTGAAATCTACCAATTTAAGATGGTCGTTTTTAAGTCCTGTTGATTTCCGCGGTTCTTTTCAATCCTTGTATGTTCACTTCCCTGTCTTTATTATCGTTAGGCTTTTCGAAACTAAATGCATAGTTTTGAAAGACTGTTAACAGAGTGCTTTGTTTTGATCGTCACGGCTGTTTTCCTTCCTCTACATCCTGTGTGTGTGTTTGTCTCCTGCCACCGACTGAGCATAACATTTTGGCGATGGGGCGTAGCTTCAGTTTTCTATATATATATACTTATATCTTAATGCATTTCCATTGTATTAATTTGCATTGTGTTATGTTTATAGTTAGCCTCTTTGAATCGCTATGTTGAGATAAAAGTGGGATAAAAATAAACGAAGAATTATAACTAAACAAACAAGCTTGTTGTGTACCTAAGTTCTCAAACTTTTTCGATCTTTCCCACCAATGGAACCCTGACACTGTGGACCCAGAATTTTTTTCCTTCCTTCATTATGTTTTGCATAATGTAGCTTTGGAAATGAAGTGATGCATATTTTGTTTTGAAATCAAAGGTGCATTGAATTTGAATAAGATCTTCAACAAAGTTTATTTTCACGGAACCGCTGTGATGCCTTTGCGGAACCCCAGGTTTCCACGTAACACAGTCTGAAAAATCACTGACCCAACTTGCTCCCAATCTATAGAATCCCCTAAGGCAGTGTTACCCAACCACTGTGATGGGGCACACTAGTGTGCCATGCCGGACCTCCTGCTATGCCACAAGAAAAGCTCTCTGCCCCCCTTTCTTCCCCCCTTTTCCTGCCGAACTCCTGCTGCTTGGGGGAGGAGGAAGGGCCGGGCGCCACCTTCTTCGGCCGTTTCCCCAGCCAGCCTACAATCTGCCAAGACTCCCGCCATGACTTTCACCCTTCGATCGCTGAAGCCATGCGGAAGAGCCCCGCCCACTGAAGCCTATCCACCAGTCATGCTCCTCCTCCTCCGCGCGGCTTCAGCTGTGGGAGAGCTGAAGCCGGGGGAGGGGGCGGGGCATGGCACAGCCTGGCTCCGCCCCCTCCCCCTGGCTTCGGCACTCTTAGCAGCTGCTCCAGCCTTGAGGGGGTAGTGTCAAGCCAGCATTGTGCTGGCTCTGCCACCACTGGCTTGGCACTGTCCCTCAAGGCTGGAGAAGCTGTGGGATAGCTGAAGCCAAGGAAGGGGGCAAGGCATGGCGCGGCCTGGATTCGCCCCCTCCCCCCAGCTTCAGCACTCTCCGCAGCTGCTCCAGCCTTGAGCGGGCAGTGCCAAGCCAGCATTGTGCTGGCTCTGCCACCACTGGCTTGGCACTGCCCCCTCAAGGCTGGAGCAGCTGCTGGGAGAGCTGAAGTCAGAGGAGGGGGTGGGGTATGGCGCGGCCTGGCTCTGCCCCCTCCCCTGGCTTCGACACTCCCAGCAGCTGCTCCCAGCAAGCCACCATCCCCCAGCCATTCTTTACTGTGTTAGAGTGTCATTTTGTGTCATTTTGTGTCGTTTTGGTTGGTGGTGTGCCCCTGGATTTTTTTTATGTTAAAAGTGTGCCGCAGCTCAAAAAAGGTTGGGAAACACTGCCCTAAGGTGACCCTATCACAGGGTGTTCCTGGCAAGATTTGCCCTTGCCTTCCTCTGAGGCTGAGATAATGTGACTTGCCTAAGGCCAGCCAGTGGGTTTCCATAACCAAGTGGGGATTTGAACCCTGCTCTCCAGAGTTGTAGTCTGATGCTCAAACCACTCGGTTGGCTACCTCAGATTAGAAGTTTGTACACAAAATTTCCCTCTAGTCCACAAATTCCTAATCTAGAGCACTGTAGGGCATATTTACGCTGTAGAATTAATGCAGTTTGACATTAACTGCCGTGTCTTAAGTCAGGGGTGTTGAAACTCATTTCCACCAAGGGCCACATCCGCCTTATGGTTGCCTTCAAAGGGCCTTTGGTAATCCTAAAACTGTATAAATGAGTCTCCTTGTGGAGAGAAAAAGCAGGATATAAATAAGCATAAGCATAAGCATGAAGTACCGACCTTCAAAGCATCGACCCGGTGCAGAGCCTTTTCTGTAGTGGCACCGTCAATATGGAACACTCTTCCTAGCGATGAACGGGCCATGCAGGACCTTCTCTCCTGTCGCAAGGCCTGCAAGGCTCATCTTTTCCGGCTAGCCTTTGATTGCTAGGCCACAAATATTTTTAAGCTAGTTTAATATGTATGCTTTTACCTCTGTGTGTTTTACCTGATTGTAAGCCGCTCCGAGCCCTCGGGGAGTGGCGGCATACAAGTCCAAATAAATAAGCATAAGCATAAACATAAGTATAAACATAAACAACAACAAATGTAACTATGCCCTCTTCTACACTGCCATATAAAATCTGGATTATCTTCTTTGAACTGGATTATATGGCAGTATGGACTCACATAATCCAGTTCAAAACTGATCATGTGGAGTATCTGATTGAATAATCTGGATTATATAGCAGTGTAGAAGCAGCCTATGTTGTCCTGGCATTGAAAGCCTTGCAGACCACGTAAAATGATATGAAGGGCCTTGAGTTTGAAACATGAGATGGAAAGTCCTGGGAGTTGCAGTTTTAAAAAGGCCTGTCGCTTTCTCTGCCAGAGAGTGCTGGCACCTCAGGAAACTCCAACACCCAGGATTCCATAGCATTGATCCATTGCAGTGAAAATGGTGCCAAATCACCACAATTTGCCTATATGTAAGCCACCTTGAGTCCCCTTCAGGGTAGAGAAAGGCGGTGTAGCGGCAATTTGGAGTCCCAAAACTCCCTAGGCAATACCTTTTCCCCAGGCGGCGCATTCGGGTGAGCACAGGGACGGATAACGCAACAATTTTACTGCGGTTCAATGAAACCAGTCTTTATTGAGGCACATCAGCTGACGGGGTCCACCCCCTCTTTACAGAACGAGCTGCTGGAGGGTAGAACCTCGAGCATTCTTAGCATTCAGGTTTTATACAAGCAATGGTGGCAATATTTCAGTCCCACCCTTCTTCATGCATTGCATTGGCTAGCATTCATGAACTCACACTACACTACCCAATTAAACAAAGCATTTTCTAGCATCTCACTCCTATTTGTTAAAAGGCATGGCGTAGGTATTAATTCTGATTCTCAGGCTATGTTATCTGCTCTGATGCAGCGTGTTCCCAAATTGTTACAAGTCTATGCCACTTCTCTCCAGCATTCACACAGAGAGAAGCCTTCAATTGCCATGCGCGCTATCTATCCATTCAGGAACATTGTAAACAAACGCACGTTGGCTAGCATTAGGCCAATCAGGGCCACTTTTATCTAAAAGGCACATGATGTTCTTTGGCAAATCACTGCTTGTGCCTTTGTACCAATCAGAGTAGCTTATTCTCGTCATTATTACTTGGCAAGCTACCCTGTTATTCTAAAGCCTATACTGAGCAGCACTTTCTCCTGACATTGTTTCTGCTAAAAGCATCAATTTCCCCTTTAGCGGGGTATAAATAGGGTAAATAAATATTGTTTTCGATGTTTATTTATGTTTCATTGAATGCTTATAATGTTTTATATTTGCCCCTGAAGCAGCAAATTAGGGAGTTATGGAACTCCAGATGGCTAGTTGACTCTTATCAAACTGGCGCTCAGACGTGCGGGTAGCAGGGATGAGGAAACACGCAACAACTTCACTGCTCGTGTGAAATCAAAGAGGTTTATTGATAACACCAGCTGGTGGGGTTGCCAAACAGAACAAGCTGTTAATCAGGGGCAAACGGCCTCGGTCAATCTCAGTACAAAGCATATATACCCCCATGGCGGCATCTCCAAAAGCTCCGCCTCCTTCATGGATTTTACACAATCGAACCACTGAGTTAGAGTGATGCCAAATTGCATTAATTCTCCAGTATGGACACATTCTAGATCTGTTGAAATCTACCAATTTAAGATGGTCGTTTTTAAGTCCTGTTGATTTCCGCGGTTCTTTTTCAATCCTTGTATGTTCACTTCCCTGTCTTTATTATCGTTAGGCTTTTAGAAACTAAATGCATAGATTTGAAAGACTGTTAACAGAGTGCTTTGTTTTGATCTGGTCACGGCTGTTTTTTCCTTCCTCTACATCCTGTGTGTGTGTTTGTCTCCTGCCACCGACTGAGCATAACATTTTGGCGATGGGGCGTAGCTTCCGTTTTATATATATATATATATATATATATATATATATATATATATATATATACACATACTTATATCTTAATGCATTTCCATTGTATTAATTTGCATTGTGTTATGTTTATAGTTAGCCTCCTTGAATCGCTATGTTGAGATAAAAGTGGGAGAAAAATAAACGAAGAATTATAACTAAACAAACAAGCTTGTTGTGTACCTAAGTTCTCAAACTTTTTCGATCTTTCCCACCAATGGAACCCTGACACTGTGGACCCAGATTTTTTCCTCTTCTTTCATTATGTTTTGCATAATGTAGCTTTGGAAATGAAGTGATGCATATTTTGTTTTGAAATCAAAGGTGCATTGAATTTGAATAAGATCTTCAACAAAGTTTATTTTCACGGAACCGCTGTGATGCCTTCGCGGAACCCTAGGTTTCCACGTAACACAGTCTGAAAAACCACTGACCTAACTTGCTCCCGATCTATAGAATCCCCTAAGGCAGTGTTTCCCAACCTTTTTTGAGCCGCGGCACACTTTTAACATTAAAAAAATCCGGGGCACACCACCAACCAAAATGACACAAAATGACACTCTAACATAGTAAAGAACGGGCTGGGGATGGTGGCTTGCTGGGAGCAGCTGCCGGGAGTGCCAAAACCGGGAGGGAGAGCTAGACCATGCCATGCCCCCCGCCCTCGACTTCAGCTCTCACAGCTTCTCCAGCCTTGAGGGGGCAATGCCAAGCCAGCGGTGGCAGAGCCAGCACAATGCTGGCCTGGCACTGCCCCCTCAAGGCTGGAGAAGCTGCTGGGAGTGCCAAAGCCAAGGGGAGGGGAAGGAGCCAGGCCGCACCATGCCCCACCCCCCTCCCCCCGGCTTCAGGTCTTTCACAGAGGAGGAGCATGAGCGATGGATGGGCTTCAGTGGGTGGGGCTCCTCTGACCGGCTTCAGCGAGCGAGGGGTGGGAGTCATGGCAGATTGGAGGCTGGCTGGGGAAACGGCCAAAGGAGGCCGACCCCCGGCCCCTTCTTCTTTTTCTTTGCCGCAGCCCAGCCCTCCCTCCTCCTCCCCCAAGCAGCAGGAGTTCGGCAGGAGAAGGGGGGAAGGAAGGTGGGCAGAGAGCTTTTCTTGCAGCACAGCAGGAGGTCCGTCACGGCACACTAGTGTGCCTCGTCACAGCGGTCGGGAAACACTGCCCTAAGGTGACCCTATTACAGGGTGTTCCTGGCAAGATTTGCCCTTGCCTTCCTCTGAGGCTGAGATAATGTGACTTGCCTAAGGCCAACCAGTGGGTTTCCATAACCAAGCAGGGATTCGAACCCTGCTCTCCAGAGTTGTAGTCTGATGCTCAAACCACTCGGTTGGCTACCTCAGATTAGAAGTTTGTACACAAAATTTCCCTCTAGTCCACAAATTCCTAATCTAGAGCAGTGTTTCCCAACCTTTTTTGAGCCACGGCACACTTTTAACATTAAAAAAATCCGGGGGCACACCACCAACCAAAATGACACAAAATGACACTCTAACACAGTAAAAGAACGGTTGGGGGTTGGTGGCCTGCTGAGCAGCTGCTGGGAGTGCCAAAAAGCCAGAGAGGGGCGGAGCCAGGCTGCACCATGCCCCGCCCCCTACCCCCGGCTTCCTCTCCAAGCAGCTGCTCCAGCCTTGAGGGCAGTGCCAAGCCAGCAGTGCCAGAGCCAGCACAATGCTGGCTTGGCACTGTCCCCTCAAGGCTGGAGCAGCTGCTGGGAGAGCCCTCAGCCCTCCCCCAGCTTCAGCTCTCTACAGGCCGCGCCATGCCCCGCCCCCTCCCCCCAGCTTCAGCTCTCTTACAGAGAAGGAGCATGAGCGGTGGACGGGCTTCAGTGGGTGGGGCTCCTCCACGCGGCTTCAGCAAGCAAGGGGCGAGAGTCATGGTGTGAGTCATGGCGGATTGGAGGCTGGCTGGGAACGGCCGAAGGAGGCGGCGCCCGGTCCCTTCTTTTTCTTCGCCACTGCCTGGTGCCCTTCCTCCTCCTCCCCCAAGCAGCAGGAGTTCGGCAGGAGGGGGGAGGAAGGGGGGCAGAGAGCTTTTCTCGCGGCACAGCAGGAGGTCTGTCACGGCACACTAGTGTGCCACGGCACACTGGTTGAGAAAGACTGATCTAGAGCACTGTAGGGCATATTTACGCTGAAGAATTAATGCAGTTGGACATTAACTGCCATGTCTTAAATCAGGGGTGTTGAAACTCATTTTCACCAAGGGCCATATCCGCCTTATGGTTGCCTTCAAAGGGCCTTTGGTAATCCTAAAACTGTATAAATGAGTCTCCTTGTGGAGAGAAAAAATGGGATATAAATAAGCATAAGCATAAACATAATAATAAATGTAGCTATGCCCTCTTCTACAATGTCATATAAAATCCGGATTATCTCATTTGAACTGGATTATATGGCAGTATGGACTCACATAATCCAGTTCAAAACTGATCATGTGGAGTATCTGAGTGAATAATTTGGATTATATAGCAGTGTAGAAGCAGCCTATGTTGCCCTGGCATTGAAAGCCTTGCGGACCATGTAAAATGATATGAAGGGCCTTGAGTTTGAAACATGAGATGGAAAGTCCTGGGAGTTGCAGTTTTAAAAAGGCCTGTCGCTTTCTCTGCCAGAGAGTGCTGGCACCTCAGGAAACTCCAACACCCAGGATTCCATAGCATTGATGCATTGCAGCAAAAATGGTGCCAAATCACCACAATTTGCCTATATGTAAGCCACCTTGAGTCCCATTCAGGGTAGAGAAAGGCAGGGTATAAATAGGGTAAATAAATATTGTTTTCAATGTTTATGTTTTATTGAATGCTTATAATGTTTTATATTTGCCCCTTTGATGTTGTTGATTTAGTATTATACACACACACACACACACACATATATATATATACACACATACACACACTGTATATATATATTTATTTATATATATTTAGTATTATATTTTAACATGTTGGAAGCTGCTTTGGGTCCCTTTGCGGGAAAAGTAAAGATTGATGATAGGGCATGTTATAAATAAATAAATAAATAAAAGTAATTAGAAACACAACAAGATTAGTACACAGCAAACAAGGTCACTATGCTGGCTGTTGTATTGGATCACACGTCGGACAATTCCCAAATGATGTATCCAGATCCGTGTGAGCCAATACAACAGTCTTTTTGCAACTGACAGATGGTAATTTTGTCAGTGCCAGTTGTTTTTAAGTGCAGGCCAAGGTCTTTAGGCACTGCGCCCAGTGTGCCGATCACTACTGGGACCACCTTTACTGGCTTAGTCTAAATCACATTTATTCTAGTGTAGATGCACCCATGCGGATAGTTTTGGTGATCTCAGATGCTCACCCCACAATGCAACTTGCGCTTCCACTGACTTCAATATCCAAGCCCCAGTGGATTGCAAGGGCACACTGTTTGGGCAGCCAATCCTCCATGGGAGTTGGAGTCCAACACACCTGGAAGGGCAGAGTTTGGGAAACACTTTTAATTTATTTACCATATTTGTATACTGCCTTTCTTAGCCCGAAGGCAACTCAAAGTGGTTTTAAGTGTTTTCCAAACTCTGGGAAACACTTAAATAAATAAATAAATTTTAAATAAATAAATAAATAAATAAATAATTTGAAGTCTTGAGCCTGTGGTATACCAGCCTAGTGGCGTGGCTCAGCCCCCGGGGGTTCCGGGGGTACCCAGACAAATACCAGTTGATCCAGGGTAAGGTGGGGCTGGACTAGATGACCCGGGGCTCAGTGAAGAAGGCTGGCTGGATGGGTATGAATCCTCTAACAAGAGCTTGCAATGGGATAATGGCTGGCTGGAGAGATATCAAACAGAGAGTGAGTTCACAGAGGAAAGTATGGAGGAGGATTCCAGTTCTGATTATGAACGACCCGGAGGGCTAGGTTCCCAGGAGCGGATACTGACTCCCTTTCCAGATGAACCGATGGGAGAAAGGGAGCTGGCTGAGTCTCATCCTGATAATGGTGCAGCTGGCCCCGGTAATGAGCAGGTGTTTGATAGAAGGTCTTCTATCAGAAATTCCAGGAAAACATGGAGCTTGCGAAAGGGGGTGAGATGGGTACGCCGAGATTAGCTTCTATATTAGCCTTGATTTTTGGACTCTGAATCAGATCTGAAGCCACGTTTGGTTTCGTTCATGTCCTTCTGCCAAGTCTCCAGGGAACCGTTGGGAATGGTTCGGATTCAAGCCTTGTTTTGCCACAGTTGTGGCTGCCTTTCCAGGGACTTGTTTCGGTCGCCGGAGCGGCCTGCTTCATGAGAACTTTGTTTTGCCATAACAACTTTGCCTCGGTGGACTTAAGCCTTTATGCTTTGAACTTTGATATTGCTTTTGATACTTCACTCCACGGACTATTTTACATTTATCTTTTGAACTATTCTATCTTATATCTATATATATATATATTTTCAACGGTCGTGTAATGTCGGGTATAGACAACCAAACTATACATCGCAGAACCACCAAACTCGGCAACAGAATTAACCATACAATGAGGTACATACAGTGCCAAAAGCCCCGGCCCTAGGTACCTCGCAACACCCCAAAAAACCAGTTCCAAAAACTGGCCACGGAACTCCCACCCTGGCCTCTCTGCTGCCAGCGCGAACGTTTAGAACATTCGCACATGGCAGACAAAGCGCAGCGCCACACAGAGGTAGCCATGCAGAGAGGCTACTATCCTCCCCCCCTCGCTGCTCTTTCCTCCTCCTCCTACTCGCTGGCTCCGCTGTCGCCAGGGCCTTCCTCGCTTTGCTCGGTTCCTCCCGATCCCTGCGGAGGCGAGGAAGCTGCCCTTTTCTGCACCTCTTTCTCCTCCTCGCCCCGCCCTCCTCCCTTGAGTGAAGGAAGGAAGGCGGGGAGAGGAGGGGAAAGAGGTGGCCGGGAAAAGGGCAACTTCCCTCCCGCCTCTGCCAGGATCGGGAGGGAACCCGCTGACCAAGGAAGGCCCTGGCGGCAAAGTCAAGGAGCCTTCCTCGCTTTGCCCGGTTCCCTCTCGATTTTGAGGCGGGAGGGGAAGCTGCCCTTTCCGGCCACCTCTTCCCCTCCTCTCCCTGCCTTCCTTCCTTCACTCAAGGGAGGAGGGCGGAGTGAGGAGGAGAAAGAGGTGCCCGGGAAAAGGGCAGCTTCCCTCCCGCCTCCGCAGGGATCGAGAGGGAACCGGGCAAAGCGAGGAAGGCCCTGGTGGCAAAGCCGACGAGGAGCCTTCCTCGCTTTGCCCGGTTCCCTCCTTCCCCTCAGCCGGAGCCCTCGGTTCCCAGGTAGGCCCTCCCTCCCTGCCGCCCTGCCCCCCTCACAGCCCTTCCTGCCTGCCTGCCTGCCTCCAGGTGGCCGTTTAGGACTGCAACACCCAGCATGCCTCCTGCCTGGCCCCCCACCCTCATGCTGCCCCTCCTCCCTCCCCCGTCTTCATTACCGCTTGAACGGCTGAGGGGGAAAACGGAGGGGCAGGAGCCAAGAGGAGAGACAGTCCGGAACGCGTGCCCGGAGGAGGGGGGGAGGCCAAGACGACCCCTCTGTTTTGGCCCCTCTTCCCCCGGGGAAGGCCTCAACGTGCTCCCCTCAGGAAAGGCAAGGCCCCGCGGTTACAGTGGGAACGGCACCACCTAACTCCACCCCTCCCCCCTCCTTTGGGAAAAAGAGTTGTGCCTAATTATGAATGGGAGGAGGTTGGGGCCTTAACGTGAGGGGTCCAAGGCACAGTCAGCCACAGCAACGCATATATACACATACACACACACACACATATATACATACACACATATACATATATACACATGCACACACATTATATACATACACACATATACATATATACACACGCACACATATACATACGCACATATACATATATACACATGCACACACACATATACATAATATACATATATACACATCCACACACATATATAGCACAGCAACGCATGCACGGGTCAGCTAGTTCTAAATAAACTTATTGATTTTGCATCAGCCTGTGTTTGTGTGATTCAGGGGGCCTGCCAGGTTCTGAGGTGCAACAGAGCCTCCCTCGGGTAGAGAAAATACAGGATATACAGTGTATATATATAAGGTAAATAAATAAATAAGTCCTAAACACCTGGTGGGCTAGTTTGGGTCTCCCTGACCCAGAAGCCTAAGCAACTTGGAAACAACACCACCCAAGGAGACTTCCTGCTGTGCTTTCTGCAACCAGACTTGCCTATCTCAGATTGGCCTTTTTAGTCATCAACGCGCTTGTAAAAAGCCTGGGATGAGTCCTTCCTAAGAATCTTCATTTGCGAAGTAATGCCAGAGAGAGATTATATTATACTAGCTGTACCCGGCACGCGTTGCTGTGCCCTTTTTAGGAGATGCGAGAAAGTCCAATCATCCACGGTGTGCCCTCCTCTAAACTGCAGTTGGATGGAGTGTGGGTCATGGGGGCATGGTGTGCCAAGTTGGGTCTTTATTGGTCTTGGTTCTGGGCCACAGTGGTCTGTGGGGAATGATGGGTTTTGAAGTACTACAAATCCCATTTTCCATAGTGGTACTTCAAGTCCCATCATGCATGGTCGGGGCTCTGTGTGCCAAGGTAGGTTACTGTAAATTCATGCCATACACAATGTCCCATGAGCTGAGGCCTACGGTAGTTAGGAACAGCAAGTTAATGAAGCCTTACTGTCAATTCAGGCCATACACAATGTCCAATGAGCTGAGGCCTAGTCGGGAGAATCAAGTTAACGAAGTCTTACTGTCAATTCAGAGCGTAAACAGCTTCCCAGTAAGTGAGGGCTAGTTAGGGAAATCAAGTTAATGAAGTCTTACTGTCAATTTAGAGCGTAAGCAGCTTCCCAGTAAGTGAGGGCTAGTTAGGGAAATCAAGTTAATGAAGTCTTACTGTCAATTTAGAGCGTAAGCAGCTTCCCAGTAAGTGAGGGCTAGTTAGGGAAATCAAGTTAATGAAGTCTTACTGTCAAATGGGTGGCCTCCTTTCTCCAGGATCGGGGACAGCGTGTGGAGAGGGGAGAGGAGGTCTCCGGGAGGCTCCCATTAAGTTGTGGGGTCCCCCAGGGGGCCATCCTCTCGCCCTTATTATTCAACATCTACATGCGCCCCCTAGCCCAGCTGGCCCGTGACTTTGGTCTGGAGTGTTATCAGTACGCGGATGACACCCAGCTTCTGCTGAGAATGGACGGCAGGCCGGATACCGTACCCGATTGTTTCCATCAATGCCTTGAAGCCGTGACTGGATGGCTGCGCGCCAGCCGGCTGAAGGTGAACCCGTCGAAGACGGAGATCTTGTGGCCTGGTCGCCCTGGGCTGGATGAGTGCCGGTTGCCTACCCTGGATGGCGAGCAACTAAGCCCGTCACCCTTGGTTAAGAGCTTGGGTGTTAAGCTGGACTCCCTGCTGACCATGGAGGCCTAGGTCTCCATGGTCAGCAGGGTGTCGTTTTTCCACCTACGGCAGGCTAGGCGACTGGCCCCCTAACTGTCCAGGGATGACCTGGCCACGGTGATCCAAGCGACGGTCATCTCGAGACTGGACTACTGTAACGCCCTCTACGTTGGCCTTCCCTTGTCGACAATCCGGAAACTCAAGCTGGTGCAGAATGCCGCTGCTCGCTTGCTGGTGGGAGCACCAGTGAGGGAGCACATCACTCCCATCCTCCGGCAACTGCACTGGCTTCCTATCGAGTACCGGATCGCCTTCAAGGTGCTGGTTTTAACCTTTAAGGCCTTGCACGGTCTGGGGCCTGTGTACCTGAGGGACCGCCTTACCCCGTACGTTCCCCCGAGATCACTGCGCTCGGAAGAGCAAAATTTGTTGGTGGTTCCATCGTCCCGCTCCTGCCATCTGTCCAGTACTAGACAGAGAGCTTTCTCTGCTGCGGCTCCAGTACTCTGGAATTCGCTCCCTGAGCACACTCGAGCGACCCTGAACTCCTTCCCTTCCGAAGGGAATGTAAGACGGCTTTTTTTCAGGTTAGCGTTTGGCTAATCCCAAACGTGACTAGCTCGCCCTGTCTCAGCAAAGAATTGTAGACCTGTTCCACCTCGGTTATGTATTATGTTTTTATTACGTGTTTTACTGTATATTTTATTGTATGCTTGAAATTGTGATCCGCCCCGAGCCTGCAGGAAGGAGCGGAATCTAAAATCGAAGAAATAAATAAATAAATAAATAAAATTTAGAGCGTAAGCAGATTCCCAGTAAGTGAGGGCTAGTTAGGGAAATCAAGTTAATGAAGTCTTACTGTCAATTTAGAGCGTAAGCAGCTTCCCAGTAAGTGAGGGCTAGTTAGGGAAATCAAGTTAATGAAGCCTTACTGTCAATTTAGAGCGTAAACAGCTTCCCAGTAAGTGAGGGCTAGTTAGGGAAATCAAGTTAATGAAGCCTTACTGTCAATTTAGAGCGCAAACAGCTTCCCAGTAAGTGAGGGCTAGTTAGGGAAATCAAGTTAATGAAGCCTTACTGTCAATTTAGAGCGTAAACAGCTTCCCAGTAAGTGAGGGCTAGTTAGGGAAATCAAGTTAATGAAGCCTTACTGTCAATTTTGGGCGTGGTCTGTGATTTGTAGGGGTGTAAATTTTCGGTTGCAAGTGATTTGGGTGTTTGTGTTGGGGATTGGCTCAGGCCTTTTCCTTATTCTGTTTTGGCAGTTTTTTATGGTTCGAATTTTCATGTTGGCTGGCCAGTGCAGCAGTTATGCAAACCGCCCTTATTGGCAGCCAATCATGTTGTTCAGAATGTAGAGGCTGGGTGAATCTTTGGCTGCCCCGGCGGATGCTGGTAAATGTAGTTTTATTTTTACTCGTTGTTTTGGGGGCCTTTCCGGCTCTGGGGGGGGAAAGTTTCTTTGCTACAAACGTACCTTGCTTGAGGCCTATTTCTGTTGGCAAATATTATTATTATTTGGATGGAACTGCCTTCTTGGCCCTGACTCATATAATCCAGATTAAATCATAAAACCTGGCATCATGTCTTGGGATATAGGGCCTGTCTGGAATAAGGGCCTTTAGGAGGAAGAAATGCTGGGAAACATTGTTGATGGGCTTCCTTGGAGGGAGGGGCAGGCGCTTTAAGAGCAAGCTCCCCTCAAAGGGGCGGGGCGGGGAGTAAAGTGGGCGTGGCCTTTCCCACTCCCGCCCCGCCCCCTGGGGGGAGAGATTGCCTTCCAGTCTTCAGTGTCTGCGCGAGGCTGGAGGAGGCGAGGCGTCGCGAGCGGCAGGAAGGAAGGGGGATCCGAACCGTGTAAGCGCAGCCTATGCTTTCCTTCATTCTTGCAGCAGAGAGGGAAAGCCAGCCTCAAAGTCACATCCCAGTCTTTGCAAGGGTTTGGGTTGGGCGGGGGAGGGAAGCGGGCTGCCCCAGCCATGGTCTAGGCATGCCCCCTTCGGCCCCCTTCTTTGGCACCTTCCAGCCCCTGCCTCCACACTGTTGAATGCCCTGCAAGGAGGGGAATTGTGCCTTGGCTCCTGCAGAAGTGGGGCCATGCTTCATGCAAAGGACATTGGAATGGCAGGGGAATACAATGCTCAGCCTGGGGCAGAAAGAAGAGTAGTAGTCGAGGTAGTAGTAGTAATAATACTCAGTGTATGGTAGACATAATCACTTATTATTACTCTGATTTTGCATGTTCTGATTGGAGAGAAAAAAAATACTTCCAGAAACATGCCCTTTGCAAAGCTGGAGTAGTATTAGTAGTAATAATAATAATAATAATAATAATAATGTGTAGTGTGTGGTAGACATAATCACTTCATATGACTTCAATTTTGCATGTTCTGATTGGGGAGAAATTATAATAACAATACTCCCAGAAACATGCCCTTTGCAAAGCTGGAGTAGTATTAGTAGTAGTAGTAATAATAATAATGCGCAGTGTGTGGTAGACATAATCACTTCATATGACTCCAGTTTTGCATGTTCTGATTGGGGGGAAATTATAATAATAATAATCCCAGAAACATGCCCTTTGCAAAGCTGGAGTAGTATTAGTAATAGTAATACTACTACTACTACTAATAACGTGCAGTGTATGGTAGACATAATAACTTCATATGACTTCAATTTTGCATGTTCTGATTGGGGAGAAATTATAATAATAATAATAATCCCAGAAACATGCCCTTTGCAAAGCTGGAGTATTATTATTATTAATAATAATAATGCACAATGTGTGGTAGACATCACTTCATATGACTTCAATTTTGCATGTTCTGATTGTGGAGAAATAATAATAATACTCCCAGAAACATGCCCTTTGCAAAATTGGAGTAGTAGTAGTAGTAGTAGCAATAGTATTAATAATAATAATAATTGCAGTGTGTGGTAGACATAATCACGTCATATGATTTCAATTTTGCATATTCTGATTGGGGAGAAATGATAATAATAAAGTAATACTATAATACTACACACCCCTTGCAAAGCTGGAGTAGTATCAGTAGTAGTAGTAATAATAATTTTTATTACTCCAATCTAGCATGTTCTGATTGGGGAGAAATTATAATAATAAAGTAATACTATAATACTACACACCCCTTGCAAAGATGGAGTAGTATTAGTAGTAATAATAATTATTACTCCAATCTTGCATGTTCTGATTGGGGAAAATTATAATAAAAATAATACTCCCTTTGCAAAGCTGGAGTAGTACTGCATTAGTAGTGTTAACAGCAGTAGTAATAATAATGCACAATGTGTGGTAGACAAAATCACTTCATATGATTTCAATTTTGCATGTTCTGATTGGGGAGAAATTATAATAATGTAATTCTATAATACCACATGCACCTTGCAAAGCTGGAGTAGTATTAATAGTAGTAATAATTCTTATTACTCCTATCTTGCATGTTCAGATTGGGGAGAAATGATGATGATGATAATAATACTCCCAGAAACATGCCCCTTGCAAAGCTGGAGTAATACTGTATTAGTAGTAGTAATAATGCACAATGTGTGGTAGACATAATAACTTCATATTACTCCAAATTTTGCATGTTCTGATTGGGGAGAAATAATAATAATAATAGCTTTATTTATAACCCACCACCATCTCCCCAAAGGGGACTCGGGGTGGCTAACATGAGGTCAAGCCCCAAAACAATACAAAACAATTGAACATAAAACAGCAAAGAAAAAAAACATAACAAAATATATGAAATAACAAATAAGATAAACAGTACAGCATCACACAGTATAATCAACACAACGGGCGGGCCGGATGTATGGGATAAAATGTTAAAAAAGATTAAAACCCTGGGTGTGATAGGAGCACAAAGTGCATTTGTAAGAAAGGAGCCCAAGAAGGAGGAGCAATGGGGTTTAACCTTTATAAATGGGGAAGCTGCTTTATCATGAGGGCAAATTGTAGGTGGGAACAAGGTAATAAAGTAATACTATAATACTACACACCCTTTGCAAAGCTGGAGTAGTATTAGTAGTAGCAATAATTCTTATTACTCCAATCTTGTTTGTCCTGATTGGGGAGAAATGATGATATTAATAATAACAATCCCATAAACATCCCCCTTGCAAAGCTGGAGTAGTAGTAGTATTATTAGTAATGCTCAGTGTATGGAAGAAATGATTACTTATTATTACTCCTATTTTGCATGGTCTGATTGGGGAGAAATGATAATAAGGGGGATGATAATAATCCCATAAACATGCCCCTTGCAAAGCTGGAGTAGTAGTAGTAGTAGTAGTAGTAGTAATGCTCAGTGTATGGAAGAAATGATTACTTATTATTACTCCTATTTTGCATGGTCTGATTGGGGAGAAATGATAAAAATAATGGCAAAACAAAAACAACACTTATTGCAGAAACATGCCCTTGCAAAGCTGGAGTAGTAGTAGTAGTAGTAGTAGTAGTAATGCTCAGTGTATGGAAGAAATGATTATTTATTATTACTCCTATTTTGCATGGTGTGATTGGGGAGAAATGGTAATAATAATGGCAAAACAAAAACAACACTTATTGCAGAAACATGCCCTTGTAGTAGTAGCAGCAGCAGCAACAACAACGTATTAATGCTTAGTGTATGGTAGAAATAATCACTTATTAATACTCCAATTTTGTGTGTTCTGATTTGGGAGGAATAACAACAACACTTTTCTTCCAGAAGCATGGCCCTTGCAAAGCTGGACTAGTAGTAGTAGTGATAGAATCATAAAATAATCATAGAATAATAGAGTTGGAAGAGACCACATGGGCCATCTAGTCCAACCCCCCACCATGCAGGCAATGCAAAAAACCTTGTAATAATAATTTCTCCAGATTTCCTAATAATAATAATAATCATCATCATCCCAACCAGAACAGGCCCCTTGCAAAACTGAAGAAGGAATAATAATAATCTTTCCAACCAGAACATGCTCCTTGCAAAGCTGAATTAGGAATACAGTGTTCCCTTGCTACTTTACGGTTTGCTTATTGTGGACTCGCTGTTTCGTGGATTTCAAAAAATATTAATTCTAAACATATGGTATTTTCACTGTTTTGTGGGGTTTTGCTGTTGTCGCTCTCCAAGGCACTTTCTCTCTTCGGTCCTTCCTCCCTCCAGCCTTGAAGGGCTTTTCCTTCAATTTATTTTAAGTTTATAAAGACTTAAAATAGGGTATAACTACTAAAATAATGTATAAATATTAAAATAAATAGAGCATCCCTACATCGCGGTTTCTCACTTAATGCGGGAGGTCCTGGAACGTAACCCCAGCAATAAGTGAGGGAACACTGTACTACTACTAACTGTCTTCCCCACCAAAACATGCCCCTTGTAAATCTAGAGTAGGAATACTCCAGATTTTCAAGGAGCATGTTCTGGTTGGGGAAATAATAATAATCCCTTCCAAGCAGAACGTGGCTATTGCAAAGCTGGAGCACGATTATTATTCATAATATTATCAAGATTATTATTACCATACACTGAGCATTATTATTATTTTATTGACTTATTGCTGTTGTTTATTATTATTACTGTTACTCTCAGTTAACTGGAATTTAACCAACCCGAACTCTCAAGCAACCAGCAAAAAACCCCTCAATGAACAAATACTCTATTCACAAAGCTGTTTATAATACAGTAAAACGGCCACTCTGAGGCCCCTTCGGGTGAGAAGAGCCAGGTATAAATATAGGAAATAAATAGTTAATAAATAACGTTAAGTTTGGCTTTCTTTATTTTGATAAATAATAAATTATTCTATTTCAGTAATGATATCAATCAAGTCAATACAGAGTTATGGTATTGAAAGGGTTAATGAGCTTAATAGTGCAAAATGCTGAAATGTTAACTTAAAATAAAAGTGCCCCTCTTAGCAAAAGGGTGTTAGGGGTTCCCTTTCATTATAGTATAGGGTAGAGCAGGGGGTAGATTGCGATCTACTGGTAGATCATGTAGGGTGTCCTGGTAGATCGCAGGGCGGGAGGAAGGCTCGGTCCTGCCCTGCAGGCTCCCGACGCCGTCCAGGTGCAGAAGGAGGTTGGACTGGATGGCCCTTGGGGGTCTCCTCCTATTCTAGGAACCCGTTGCTGCTGTTGTTGTTGTTATTATTATTATCAGAGGTTGAATGGCCATCTGTGAGGAGTTCTTTGATTGTGTTTTTCCCTTATGGCAGAAGGAGGTTGGACTGGGTGGCCCTTGGAAGTCTCCTCCTATTCTAGGAACCTATTATTATTATTATTATTATCATCAGAGGTTGAATGGCCATCTGTGAGGAGTGCCTTGATTGTGTTTTTCCCTTATGGCAGAAGGAGGTTGGACTGGGTGGCCCTTGGAGGTCTCCTCCTATTCTAGGAACCATTATTATTATTATTATTATTATTATTATTATCAGAGGTTGAATGACCATCTGTGAGGAGTGCCTTGATTGTGTTTTTCCCTTATGGCAGAAGGAGGTTGGACTGGGTGGCCCTTGGAAGTTTCCTCCTATTCTAGGAACCATTATTATTATTATTATTATTATTATTATTATCAGAGGTTGAATGGCCATCTGTGAGGAGTGCCTTGATTGTGTTTTTCCCTTATGGCAGAAGGAGGTTGGACTGGGTGGCCCTTGGAAGTTTCCTCCTATTCTAGGAACCTATTATTATTATTATTATTATTATTATTAGAGGTTGAATGGCCATCTGTGAGGAGTGCCTTGATTGTGTTTTTCCCTTATGGCAGAAGGAGGTTGGACTGGGTGGCCCTTGGAAGTTTCCTCCTATTCTAGGAACCATTATTATTATTATTATTATTATTATTATTATCAGAGGTTGAATGACCATCTGTGAGGAGTGCCTTGATTGTGTTTTTCCCTTATGGCAGAAGGAGGTTGGACTGGGTGGCCCTTGGAAGTTTCCTCCTATTCTAGGAACCATTATTATTATTATTATTATTATTATTATTATTATCATCAGAGGTTGAATGACCATCTGTGAGGAGTGCCTTGATTGTGTTTTTCCCTTATGGCAGAAGGAGGTTGGACTGGGTGGCCCTTGGAAGTCTCCTCCTATTCTAGGACCATTATTATTATTATTATTATTATTATCAGAGGTTGAATGACCATCTGTGAGGAGTGCCTTGATTGTGTTTTTTCCTTATGGCAGAAGGAGGTTGGACTGGATGGCCCTTGGAGGTCTCCTCCTATTCTAGGAACCTATTGTTGTTACTATTATTATTATTATTATTATTAGTAGTAGTAGTAGCAGCAGCAGAGGCTGAATGAATATTATCATCATTATTATTATGAATAAATTCAGGGGCTTATGATACTCACATTAAGTTGAATTCAGTCTTAAAATATATTATACGGCTCTCACTGAAATAAATTTCCAAGTATTTTGCTTTTATGGCTCTCTGAGTAGTGGGTAGGTAGATCCTTTTGACTTGGTTGTTTTAGAAGTAGCTCGCATGCTGAAAAAGTGTGAGCACCCCTGGTTTACTGGGATCAAGTCAATACAGAGTCATGGTATTGAAGGGGTTTATGAGCTTAATAGTGCAAAATTCTGAAATGTTAACTTAAAATAAAAGGGTTTTAGTGGTTCCCTTTCATTATAGTATAGGGTGGAGTAATAGGCCTATTTGTAAGAGTCACTCTGAAGGAGCTGAAAACTACCTTTATCCGCCACCTACCAATCTCCATGGGTTTACTGGGAATCTACTGTATTATTATGCATGATCCTGAGACTGAGCTTCCCTTGCATATCCCAGATTTCTTTCCTCCTGGAGTTTGGGGGGTGGGGAGGAAAGCAAGCAAGCAAGCAACTGAATGGGCCATTTGGGGTGTTTTGCATCCAAGACGGTAAAAGTGGAGAGGAGAGCACCTGGGGTGGGTTAGATTGTGTGTCTGAGAGCAAGGCGGAAGGAAGGGGGTGGGGGGGGGGGGGAGAGAAAGGAGGGTCTTGGTCTGATGAAAGATGTCCTTAGATGCCTCCTGGAGGTTTGGCCAAACGTGGGAAAGCAGCATCCATCCATCCCCTTCCACCCACATTTGCTCCTTTCGTAGCAGCTTTTTTTTTTTTAGCATCTTCTTTTCCCTTTCAAGAAAAAAAGACTCCCCGGCGGTGAAACCAAAAGGAAAAAAAAAATATTGGAAAGGTGCCTCTCTAAACCAGCCAGCTGCGGCTTTCTTTATTATTATTAATTTTTGGGAGTGGGGGAAAGAAACGAAGAGAGCGCAAGGTGGGTACGGTGACGGTATATGTTTTCTTCCTCTACCTCTCCAGCCTTCCTCACTCTCTTCTTTTCAGGAGGAGGGGCCAGGAGGAAGAGGAGAAGAGACAGATGTTGAGGTCTTTTCATTTGGCCGATTTGGCTTGACAGGGGTGAAGCGATCGCTAGAAGGGCAAGGCGGGCAAGGCGGGCAAGGCGAGGGAGCAGGAGCTTTGGGGTAGAGATGAGCATTGCGGGTTGCAAAATAACCGAAAAGGGGGGAGGGAAAGGGAGAAGGGCTTTTGCATGCTTCCTTCTCTCTGGGGTTGGGGGCGGGAGGGTTTAGGAGGAGGGCAAGGCTTTTGTTCTGAAAACCCACACACCCTTTTTGTTTGTTGTCTTTTTGGGGGAAGCTTGCGGTTTGCTTTGCTGTAGCGTCCAGGCGCTGATAACCCAACGCCTGATTATGCAAGTTGATCGGCGGCTGTATTTATATATAGCCCTCTCTAGACAGACAACTCTACTCCATCCCCATCAACTCTAATCTGTAATAGCTACAGGGTGTCTGCTTCCCTCTCTGGGAATTGCTAAAGGGGAGACGGGTTTTGAGAAAGAGCGATAAGGGGAGAGAGATACCGAGAAACTTGCTTGCTTGTTAAATGGAGACGTGCAATAGAATATTCTGAATATTACGCTCCCTTCTGCCACCTCCGATCTATGTCCGTTTCCAGGCTGGGAAAGGATACTTTGATTTCCCAATTTGCGACTGCTGCTGTTGTCTAACCCTGGCTTCCTGTAATTCACTGCAGGCAGAACAAAGCTCTGTCACAACGGTGTTTCCTGGTTGTCGCCTCCTGCCTGTAAGTGGCTGAACGCTCCCCCCCCCCCCCCCGGCTTGATATCATCATGCAGAAAAGGATGAAGGCGACGCAATGAGCGATTCAGGTAACGCCACCGAAAATATGTTTTGGGATCTGTTGCTGGGTTGGTGCCGCTTGCCTCTGGAGCGTTGCCATGCACAGAGATATCTGGGGTTGGTTGCATCACCATTGATTTTGAAGGGAGCCAAAGCGGAGTCCGGCAGTTCATTAACACACAAACGCACACGCATTGGAGTCGGGACTGGTTTTTTTTTACTCGCTTCTAATGCCTGCGAGAGGAGGAAAATATTTAGCTCATTCGCTATTCAGGGCTAATATATTTCCAAAGTTTATTTGCTCAACTGTGACGGTAGCAGAAAGCAAAGATTAAAGCAACTTCGATCTCGTCACAGTCCCTCTGTCTACGGCAACACATTCTTAATATTTGGGGGAAATATATTATGTCAAGTTGAAAAGGCAAAATGTAAATGCAGGACGACAGTCATAGCGTTCTGTCCTAACAGGCAATCCACTGTAGTAATTCTTGTTGGAAACAATTCAATATTTCCTTGGAATAGGCTTGAAAAAAACTATTAATGCAGTAAAGTTGCTGAGACTGTGCGGGCAAGGGCTGTGTGTGTGTGTTTATTTGTGTAGCATATGGCAAATTAAATACAGTAAAGGGAGATAGGCTCTTCGTTGTTTCTTAAACTGCCCAGCTCTTTGATTCCTGACTTTATTTTGTCAGCAGATAGTGCAATCTGTTATCTATCTCTGCTTGCCTTCTGAAGGTTAGTGCTATGTTTGATATAGAAGTGTGTGAATTATTTCCTTGCCACATATATATCTAGATCAGTGTTTCTCAACCCGGGGGTCGGGACCCCTGGAGGGGTCGTGAAGGGGGGTTGCCAAAGACCATCAGAAAACACAGTATTTTCTGTTGGTCATGGGGGTTCTGTGTGGGAAATTTGGCCCAATTCTATCATTGGTGGGGTTCACAATGTTCTTTGATTGTAGGTGAACTATAAATCCCAGCAACTGCAACTTCCAAATGTCAAGGTCTATTTTCCCCAAACTCCACCATTGTTCACATTTGGGCATGTTGATTTTCATGCCAAGTTTGGTGCAGACCCATAATTGTTTTGAGGCCACAGTGCTCTTGGGATGTAGGTGAACTACAACTCCAAAACTCAAGATCAATGCCCGCCCAAACCCTTCCAGTATTTTCTGTCCATCATGGGAGTTCTGTGTGCCAGGTTTGCTTCAATTCTATCATTGATGGAGTTCAGAATGCTTTTTGATTGTAGGTGAACTATAAATCCCCTTAACTACAACTTCCAAATGTCAAGGTCTATTTTCCCCAAACTCCACCATTGTTCACATTTGGGCATGTTGATTTTCATGCCAAGTTTGGTGCAGATCCATCATTGTTTTGAGGCCGCAGTGCTCTTGGGATGTAGGTGAACTACAACTCCAAAACTCAAGGTCAATGCCCGCCAAACCCTTCCAGTATTTTCTGTCCATCATGGGAGTTCTGTGTGCCAGGTTTGCTTCAATTCTATCATTGATGGAGTTCAGAATGCTCTTTGATTGTAGGTGAACTATAAATCCCAGCAACTGCAACTTCCAAATGTCAAGGTCTATTTTCCCCAAACTCCACCATTGTTCACATTTGGGCATGTTGATTTTCATGCCAAGTTTGGTGCAGATCCATCATTGTTTTGAGGCCACAGTGCTCTTGGGATGTAGGTGAACTACAACTCCAAAACTCAAGGTCAATGCCCGCCGAACCCTTCCAGTATTTTCTGTCCATCATGGGAGTTCTGTGTGCCAGGTTTGCTTCAATTCTATCATTGATGGAGTTCAGAATGCTCTTTGATTGTAGGTGAACTATAAATCCCAGCAACTACAACTCTCAAATGACAAAATCAAGGCACGCCTCCCCAACCCCATCAGTATTGAAATTTGGGCATATCGGGTATTTGTGCCAAAGTTGGTCCAGTGAATCCTGCATATCAGATATTTACATTATGATTCATAACAGTAGCAAAATTACAGTTGTGAAGTAGCAACAAAAATAATATTATGGTTGGGGGTCACCACAACATGAGGAACTGGATTAAGGGGTCATGTCATTAGGAAGATTGAGATCCACTGAACTAGATATTCCTTTTCATGCCTTTAGAGATTGACCACACACAGGCAGGTCTTCTTTTTCCACCTTTCTTCTTGGTTGAGGTCACAGGCCTTCCCTGAAAAGCTCCCATATAATGTAGGATTATCACCAAATCTCTGGCTGATTTTCCTTAAGTACCATTTTGTTGTTTTGCTTTTGCATCCCCTAAATGTGTTTCCGTACTGAATGGGAGACTCTTTTCCACAGTTTTGCAAGGCTGTCTTTCTTAAGAAGGCAAGCTGGGCCTGGATCTATGCATAACAAATGGTGGCAATGGGAAGGGAGGGCTCCGGCAGCCCCGCTCCCCCCACTTCTTCCCTGATCCCTTCCCACCTTGTGCCTTCATTTGCAATAAAATTAAAGAACTCCAGGGAGAGCTCGCCTAAGTGGATAATTCATAACAGCTGCCGCTTTTCCAAGGTGACATTTCTACAGCTGTCAAGGAAAGCAGGAGAAGAGGAAACTTTGGGTGCCGTTCACGGAGCACTGCTCCTGAATAATCAGCTGTAAAATAGGTAGGGTTTGCAGGAGAGCTGTTTTTCGGTGGATTATATCAGTGTTTCCCAACCTTTTTTGAGTCGCGGCACGTTTTTTACATTTACAAAATCCTGGGGCACACCACCAACCAAAATGACACAAATTGACACTCTAACACAGTAATACATATAGTTAACATGTTTTTTAATGTATTTATACACTCGCTGTGAAACCTGGGCCTGTTTCGAGGAACACAACATAGATATCCTGGCAGGAATGGCAGAAAGACACAAACTTCCCACACAGAACTCCCATAACCAAGAGAAAATACTATAATAGTTTGGTGGGCATTGACCTTGAGTTTTGGAGTTGTAGTTCACCTATATCCAGAGAGCACTGTGGACTGAAACAATGTTGGATCAGGACCAAACTTGGCATGAATACTCAACATGCCCAAATGTGAACACAGATGGAGTTTGGGGAAAATAGACCTTGACATTTGGGAGTTGTAGTTGCTGGGATTTATAGTTCACCTACAATCAAAGAGCATCCTGAATTCTTGCAACAATGGAATTGAACCAAACTTGGCACATTGAACTCTCATTACCAACAGAAAGTACTGAAAGGGTTTGCTTGGGAATTGACCTTGAGTTTGGAAGTTGTAGTTCACCTACACCCAGAGAGCACTGTGGAATCAAACAATGTTATGTTATGTTGTTTGTTTACTATCCAGAATCACAATGTTGGAAGGAGGCTCACCACTTTAAGGTCCCTCAAACAGGCAAACTTTGGCCTCTGGGTGCTTTGGACTTCAACTCCCACCATTCCGAACAGCCTGAGGCCCTTTCCTGCTTAAGTGGCTGAGGGGGGGAAAGGAAGGCAGAGGCTGCTAGGAATGGGGTCCAAGTTTGCCCATGCCAGCTTTCGACAGAGACCTTTTCCTCCCCGTCGCACCCTTTCTTCCCCCTCCTGCCGAACACTTACTTGTCTTGCCGCTTCTGCCACCATTTTGATCCGAGGGGGCACTCAATATGCCCAAATGTGTACACAGATGGAGTTCAGGGGAAATGGACCTTGACATTTGGGAGTTGTAGTTGTTGGGATTTATAGTTCCCCTACAATCAAAGAGCATTCTGAACCCCACCAATGATAGAACTGGGCCAAACTTCCCACACAGAACCCCCAGGAGGCAAGAGGAGGTCTCTACTTGGGGAAAGGGAGGTGGGCTTTCCCAATGCATGGAGAGGGAGAGACCAAGTAGACAACGGGTGGGGAGGGGGGTGTTTGTAATTGTGTGCCTTTATCGAGGTAGGTTTCTTAGGGTTTTTATACTTCAACACACTAGACTCTCCCCCCCCCCTTTCCTGGAGGTCCCAATTTCCCACGGCACACCTGATGATAGCTTACGGCACACTGGTTGGGAAACACTGGATTTTATTATTGAGGCCACCATGGGAAAAGTATGGAGCCAATCTTCAGTTAGCTGCCTTGGGAGAAATATGACTCTGTGGCTTGGGATTAGATATATTAAAACAACAGTAAACCAGAACTTGGTGACTGTTGACATTTATATGTTCCCTCGCTTATTGTGGGGTTACGTTCCAGGACCTCCCGCAATAAGGGACACTGTATTTATTTCAATGTTTATACATTATTTTAGTAGTTATACACTGTTTTAAGTCTTTATAAACTTAAAATGAAGTGAAGGAAAGGAAGGAAAGGCCCTTCAAGGCTGGAGGGAGGGAGGACTGCGGCGGCAAAAACCCACTAAACAGCAAAAATACAGCAATATATATTTTAAATTAATATTTTTTGAAAACGGCGAAACAGCAAGTTTGCAATAAGCGAACCGCGAAATAGTGAAGGAACACTGTAACTTCTTGCTGATTGGGGCGCCCTGGTGGTGCAGTGGGTTAAACCGCTGAGTTGCTGAACTTGCTGACTGAAAGGTTGGTGGTTTGAATCTAGGAAATGGGGTGAGCTCCCGCTGTTAGCCCCAGATTCTGTCAACCGAGGAGTTCGAAAACATGCAAATGTGAGTTGATCAATAGGTACCACTTCTGCAGGAAGGTAATGGTGCTCCATGCAGTCATGCCTGCCGCATGATCTCGGAGGTGTCTACGGACAGCACCCACTCTTTGGCTTAAAAATGGAGATGAGCACCATCCCCCAGAGTTGGACATGACTAGACTTAATGACAGGGAAACCTTTACCTTTTTACTTGCTGATAATTTCAGCTGAATTTTGGAAAATTCTGATACTTTTGTCAATTTTTCTATCCCTCTCCACTATTTACTGGTAAGTGCTCACATTTGGGTGACTAAATTAACATTCGTATATCTCTGATTTTGAAGAGAGTCACAAAATCTGTAGGAGATGGTTCACATTACCAAACTGGACATTCGTGTAATGTGAATATTTCCTGATTCTGGTAAGGGTAATGGGTAGTCTTTAGTTTGTGTATAAACCGCAAATCTGTAATTCCGTGTCTTGTACATTGGAGCGATTCCCATTAACTTTAGTGGGTTTAGGGTACATCAAGATGAATAATGCAGCTGAAGCTAACACAGAATTGTTTCTGGGTGAGAGCACACCTAGAAACCTGATGCATGAAGTTTCTGAGGAAAGGTGGGAAATGGATATGTTCAACACATAGGGTTTTTTAAATAAAAAATCTATATATGGTTTACTCAGAGCATAGTGCTTAGTAGCAATTACTAAGTTGGATTGCTGTGAGTTTTCCAGGCTGTATGGCCATGTCCTAGAAGATTATCTCCTAACGTTTTGCCCACATCTATGGCAGGCATCCTCAGAGGTTGTGAGGTCAGTTGGAAACTAGGCAAGTGAGGTTTATATACCTGTGGAACGTCCAGGGTGGGACAAAGAACTCTTATCTGTTTGAAGCAAGTATGAATGTTGCAATTGGCTACCTTGATTAGCATTTAATGGCCTTTCACTAATCAACCAGAATTTCCCAGAAGACATATTGGCCCTGTTTCACCATTGCCTCACCACAAGATACTTCCGGTGGGACAATGAATTCTATGAACAGAAAGATGGAGTAGCCATGGAAAGCCCTCTCAGCCCGGTCATAGCCAATCTCTATAGGGAACACTTCGAAAAACAAGCCCTCGAAACAACACCACCAAAACCCACTACATGGTTCAGACATTCACTTGCCTAGTTTCCAACAGACCCCTTAGCCTCTGAGGATGCCACCGGGAATGTGGCGCAGCTGGCTAAGTGTCAGCTGCATAAGATCTCTCTGACCAGTAGGTCATGAGTTCGAGGCCTGCCTGGGTTGAGGTGGGTGCTCGACCTTTAAGTGTAGCCTGCTGTCGACCTTTGCAGCCCGAAAGACAGTTGCATCTGTCAAGTAGGAGATAAAGGTACCACATTAAGTGGGGAGGCAAATTTTGACTGAATTATGAGGCCATTAAAGACCTCTAGGAATGGTGAGGAATGTGGAAGGAACAACGATGGATGCTGGGAAATCTGAGATGAGTGCGTCAGCTCCCCCTGGTGGCCAGAGTTTGCCTCTGTTCATCTATATGTTGTGTATGTGGAAACGGCAGGGATTGTCTGCTAAGTATGTGTACCTGTAATCCGCTCTGAGTCCCCTTCGGGGTGAGAAGAGCGGAATATAAATAAAGTAAAATAAATATAGATGTGGTCGAAACATCAGGAGAGAATGCTTCCGGAACATCCTGGAAAACTCACAGCAACCCAGTGATTCCAGCCATGAAAGCCTTTGACAATACATTGAACTACTAAGTTCCCCCTCGGGGGTTGAGAAGGGCGGGGTAAAAATAACGTAAATAAAAATAAATTAAGTTATAGGCTGTATGTGCAAGAGGCCTCTCCTTTCCCTTCCCTATAGATTTCCCTCCACTCCTTTAAAAAGTATAGATTAATTAGAGCTTAACAGAACAATTATATGTTAATGCATGGTTTCTAAGAACATGCTCGCTTCATAATCCATTCTTGAAACCCGGCTTTTTTCAGCAAACAGAAGATAACGCTAATGACAGTTCGTATGAGTTTGCTATCCCAGCATACTATGGTATCCAAGCAGCAAGAGGGAGGGAGGGAACATAAGGGCCTGGGGGCTTCTGTCAGTCATGATCATAATGCAAGACCATGGTGTGCGAACGAGTCTGGCTTCTGTTTTCTTCCTATTGTGACTAATTCGGTTCCAGCAGACGCAGAGAGACTTCTCTCTGTGATTTAGCTCAGATCAACATAACCGATTCCTTGCCCGAGAGTCTCAATGAAGGTTTTAAGTGAGGACTGAGGTCATCTTAGTACATATGTACTTTAAAATCAAGAGTTCTCTCTTCGAATGTATTCTTGTTATCTCTTGTGATATGATCTGCTTGGAAATAAACGTTACCCAACCTAATTTTTTTTTTAGTTTCAAATGCTAATTTGGAATGGAGAGCATCCTTTTTTTTTTTTTACTGCAAGAGACTATTAGCAGGTTAGAAGAGGTAATATGTCAAATGAAAACGACATCAGGCTTGACTATTTGATCTGGGTAAATAGGAACGTAGTAGCTAGGGTCATCAAGTGTTTTGGCAACACCTTTATTTGTTGTGTATCTTCAAGTTGTTTCCAACCGAAGTTTAACCCTATCACTGGGTTTGCTTGGCAAGATTTGTTCAGAAGAGGTTTGCCATTGTCTTTCTCGGAGGCTGGTAGAGTGACTTCCCAAAGTCATCCAGTGGGTTTCATGGTCGAGTCGAGATTCAAACCCTGGTCCCAAACCACTACACCAGTGTTTCCCAACTTTTGGTCCTCCAGATGTTTTGGACTTCCTCTCCCCCAATTTGTAACAATTGGTACTCTGCTTGGGATTTCTGGGAGTTGAAGTCCAAAACACCCGGAGGGCCGGTAATTGCCCACTCCTGGCATACAGTGCAAATCAATGGTTCCCAAAGTGGATGGTACCGCCCCCTGGTGGGCAGTGGGACGATCCAAGGGGGCGCTGGGAGGCTCAGGAGAATTTGGGGGGCGGTGATCCCCCGTAAGGGGGGCGGCGGCGTGAGCCAGGCGACAGGCTCCCCACAGTGCCCGCCCCCTGCCTCCGAGGGAAGTGCGAGCGGTTCCGCCCTTCCTTGCTTCTCTGGCAAACTTGGGCCCTCCAGGTGGTTTAGACTTCAACTCCCACCATTCCCACCATTCCTAACCGCCTCAGGCCCCTTCCAAAGCCCTCCAGTATTTCCTGTTGGTCATGGAAGTTTGTGTGCCAAGTTTGGCTCAATTCCATTGTTGGTGGAGTTCAAAATGCTCTTTGATTGTAGGTGAACTATAAATACCAGCAGCTACAACTCCCAAATGACAAAATCAATTCCCCCCCAACCCCACCAGTATTCAAATTTGGGAATATTGAGTATTTGTGCCAAATTTGGTCCAGATCCAAGGTTGTTTGGGTTCAGAGTGCTCTCCAAATGTAGGTGAACTACATGTCCCCTAAATCACTGCCAATTCCTCCAACCCCCCCCAGTGTTTTCTGTTGGTCATGGGGGTTCTCTGTGCCAAGTTTGGTCCAGTTCTGTATTTTGTGGGGGTCTCAGTGGTCTGTGGAAGTCAGAGCTGAATCGATTGAAGGTACTGCAAATCCCATCATCCGTTGTCCATACGCCCCCAAACATTGTTTTTGTGATTAATCACTACGCTTTAATTATGTCCAATTTGTAACAATGAAAATACATCCTGCATATTAGATATTTGCATTAGAATTCATAGGAGTAGCAAAATTATTTATGAAGTAGCAACGAAAATATGGATGGGGTCACCGCAACATGAGGAACCTTTTTGAGGGGTCACGGCATTAGAAAGTTTGAGAACCACTGCATTAATACATATATCTTTCTGTTTAATTGCTATTAAATTAAAAAAAATTATAGGGGGGCGCTTAGTAATTTTTTTTCTGGGGCGGTAGGCCAAAAAGGTTTGGGAACCACTGGTGTAAATCATCCCCCGGGGTCTTGTCTATTGCTCAATTCTGCCTTCTGGGTGCCCATTATGATAAATTATGATCTGATATCCCTTTTCCATAGATAATACTTTATGCCAGTATAGGTTGATATAATATTTTATATTAAGGGGCTGCATTTAAAGGTGCCCTGGATAGTAAACTTTTGAGTTTCCTTTGTGGAGAGAAAAAGTGGGGTATAAATAAATAATAAATAATAATTCCATGTAATATTGACATCTTATTATTTATTTACTATATTTATACCCCACCTTTCTCAGCCATATGGTGACTCAAGGCGAGTTACAGATTGGCATTATTCGATGTTCATAAAAGGCATTAAAAAAATGACATCTTTTATTTATTTATTAAAACTTTATTAATTAAATTTTGACATCTGCCACTCCCGGGTTATTCAGGGTAAAACCAACATAGCACATTAAAACAAGTATTTAGACATTAAGATTATTTCTCGACCAACTTAGGTTTCAAAGGCTCTTCTCCATAGAGAGGGCAGCTGTTGGTTGTGTTTTGTATAATCCTTGATCTCTTTGCAAAAGACTCATTCTGAGGAATTGCTGGCTTTAGGTAAATTTTATAAAGCATTTTTAAAATCAATATGTTGCCATTTGGGGGTAACTGGGCCTCTGAAGCAATATTATCTGTCCAAAGGGGACTCCACTGATTTTTAATCAGTTAAAACTCGTGCGCCAGCTGTGCCCATACCTTGGGAAGCCTGGCTTGGCCACGGTGGTCCACGCTACATCCCATATTGATTACTGCAACGTGCTCTACGTAGGGGTGCCTTTGAAAACTGCTCGGAAGCTTCAAATGGTCCAGTGTGCGGCAGGCAGGTTGCTAACAGGAGCGGCGCTCAGGGAGCACACAACTCCGCTGTTGCGTCAGCTCCACTGGCTGCCAGTTTGTTACTGGGCACAATTAAAAATGTTGGCTTTAGCCTATAAAGCCCTAAACGGTTCTGGCCCAGCTTATCTATCCAAACGCATCACTCGCTACGAACCCACCAGGGACTTGAGATTGTCAGGGGAGGCCCTGCTCTCTATCCCGCCGGCCTCACAAGCATGTCTGGCGGGGACGAGGGACAGGGCCTTCTCTGTGGTGGCCCCTCAGCTGTGGAACTCCCTGCCCAGGGATATCAGATTGGCCCCCTCCCTCCCCTGAAAACTTGGCTCTTCGAGTAAGCTTTTGGAGCTTCAGCTTAATCTGATAAACTTGAATTGGAAAATGACCCAGGAACGACTAAGTCGACGGAACGGATAAGGACTGAATATGACGACATTGCTTTTAATTTTTTTATTGTTCATTGTTTCGATGTTTTTAGTTACTTTGCAATGTGACGCTTTTATTCTATTGATATGTGTATTTATATATGGCATCGAATTGTGCCGACTGTTCGCCGGCCTGAGTCGCCTTCGGGCCGATATGGGCGGGGTAGAAATGATGTAAATAAATAAAAATAAATAGTATTGGGCACAACGCCTGTTTACAATGTCATTCATAAGGGGAAAAAAGAACACGTTTTTCAAGTAATAAGAGATAAGGAAGCTGCATATCATAGTGTCCTATCTCTCTCCTGGGATGTGTGTTTAGTGCTGTATCTCTCTTCTGGGATTTGTGTTTAATACCGTATAGAGCAGGGGTGCCCACACTTTTTCAGCATGCGAGCTACTTTTAAAACAACCAAGCACCATCCACGCGCCACTCCTGCGCGGCGCATTGCTGGAACAAGGGAGCACCTTCCGCGGGGCATTGCGGGAACGAGGGAGCGCCTTCGCAGGGGCACCTTCTGGGCATTGCGGGAACATTGCGGGGCATTGTGGGAACGAGGAGCGCCTTCCACAGGGCATTGTGGGAACGAGGAGCGCCTTCCGCGGGGCATTGCGGGAACGAGGGGTGCCTTCCGGGGCATTGCGGGAACGAGGGCATTGCATTGGGAACGAGGGAGCGCCTTCCGCGGGACATTGCGGGAACAAGGGAGCGCCTTCCACGGGGCAGTGCGGGAATCGACTGGTCGATCGCAATCAACTTTGTGGGCAGCCCTGGTATAGAGTTTTGTAAGTCAAAACCAGCACTTTGAATAGAGCTCGGAAGTGGACAGGCAACCAGTGGTGCTGGCACAGCAGGTGGGTGGTGTGCTCCCTGTATGTAGCTCCTGTTAGTAATCTAGCTGCCGCTCGTTGGACTAATTGCAGTTTCCGAACCGTCTTCAAAGGCAGCCCCAGTTAGAGTGCGTTGCAGTAATCTATATGGGATGTGACCAGAGCGTGGACAACCGTAGCCAGATCAGACTTTCCAAGGTACAGGCTCAGCTGGCGCATGGGTCTTAACTGTGCAAAGGCTCCCCTGGCCACCGCCGAAACCTGGGGTTCCAGGCTCAGCGATGGACTGCCCACACCCAAGAGACAATGATGGGAAGGAGGCAAAGCCATAGCAACAGAAACTACAGCATGACTGCCCTTTATTTATGGAATCAATATTCATGCTTTCACTTACGAATGTTCCAAAATATATACCTCCCTGGAAATGTTTGTGGGCTTCACAAGTGCAGTTCTGTGGTATGCTTCTAGACCAAGGTAGCCACAGATTGTCTTGGAACGTATCTCGTGGGGATAACCGGAGTCATATTGTGTTGAGAAAGTTTGTGGGTCCTGGAAAATTCTGTTCTATTGTGGCACAGCAATGTGTTCCAGTTCAGAAACTGAAGAGTATCTATCACTTGTGCCTTCTGTTTATGAGGAGTGTTTTATCCTAAATGTTAGGAGCCCCCAGAGGTGCAGTGGGTTAAACCCTTGTACCAGCAGGACTGAAGACCGACAGGTCAGAGATTCGTACCCAGGGAGAGCGTGGATGAGCTCCCTCTGTCAGCTCCAGCTCCCCATGCCTTGACATGAGAGTAGCCTCCCACAAGGAACATCAAAGCTCTCTTGGCTGCGCACCGACGGGGAGGGCGAGCGGACGTAGCCGTGGCTGGAGGGACAGCTGGGCGGCTGGGCTCCTGGACGAAGGTAGAGTTCAGCGGGGACGGTGGTGATCCTCTCGCGCTCCCGTTCTCGCTCTCGTTCCTTTTCCCGCTCCCGTTCGGCATTGGCCATGGCGGAGGCCACCAAGTGGGAAGGGTACCCTGGGGACATGGAGGGTGGGTTGTAGGGCCTGGTGGGGAATGCCAGCTGAGTGCCGGGGATGTAGGTGATCCTCTCCATGGGAGGGGTGCTGGGCCCGCCTGGGTGGGGCACCAGGATGGTGGGAGCCATGCTGTTCCAAGTCAGTGATCCCTCTGGCTCCAGCATAGGGCAGGCCCAGTGCTTGTTCTCGAGGGGAGAGGCCCCGGGCCAAGTCGGGGCGCAGGTTGACCTGCATCTGCTGGGAGGTGATGTAGTCGTTGAGGATGGTCTGCCGCGTGTTCTCCAAGCATCCCCTGGGCACTGTCCTTGCAGACAGCCAATTCTCTCACACCAGAAGCGACTTGCAGTTTCTCAAGTAGCTCTTGACACACACACAAAAAATCCTAAATGTTGTAATGTGTCTGCAATCTTGTGGAGACATGCAACAACTTGAAAGGTTTCCAGCGTCTGGTCTTAGCAAATTCTGTCTCAACCCTCATTCCTGCTCACTTCCTGAAACCCGTATCACTTCATATAGTCTTTCGTGTCGATCCAGAGAAGTTGCATTGTTGTGTAAAAAGTCTGCCTCAGGCTGTTGCGGTTTCTTGGAAGCTAGGTTTCTGGCTTGGAGCGTTCTGTTTTTGTTTGTATGCTTGTGCGTTTTTGTATTTTTTTTTGTAAGTCTGCAAAAAACGCATGCCCATTGCTGATTTTGATCCCAGTCTGGAATTGTCTGCCTCTATAAATGACTCTATGGCTAGCACGATGCTTTGAAGTGGTCTTAGCCTGTCTGTCAAAGTAAACAGTATATAGAAAAAAGGCATGCATGTCTGACTGAATGCTTCTGATTTCTTTCTTTTTTTTTTAAAGCATTATGTAAAAAGAGATTTTTAAAAGACTGGGTGATGTCTGCCAAGTCTTAGCTACTGTGACTGTGCTGCAGAACTGACCTCTTTCAAATATTTCAAATAATCTCTGGCAACACAGAGGCCAGTACCCACTGCACTAATCCTTTGGGGGGTAACATAGCTGTACTCTGTACAGTCGGCTGACTAACATTTTGTACAGTCCTAAAAAGGGAAAAAAGTAAAGTTGGGTGTGGAAAATGCATTTCACAATAGCCGCGGCCTTCTAAGTAGTTTGGAGCGGCTATCTCATTGAAGTACAATGGCTTGTGATGCATCCAGGAATAGACGTAGGGGTCAAGATGAACTTAGCTGTGAAAAAGGTGCAGGATTAATTTAAAAGAGCCATTCAACTTCAGAGGAAAAAAATAGGATTGGGATGGCAGAGAAGTATTTTGGTCAATGGAGTCTGGGTGATTAAAAAAAATTGGGATACATGATTCCATACCTGTCTCTTGTGGGTCATTGAGGTATGTACCGCTTACTGATACAGTATATATGAAAAAGAAGGGAAAGTTTGCAGTCTAGAGCAGTGTTTTTCAACCTTTTTTGAGCCGCGGCACATTTTTTACATTTATAAAATCCTGGGGCACATCACCAACCAAAATGACACAAAATGACACTCTAATACAGTAATACATTTAGTTAATATGTTTTAAAATGTATTTATACATTCAGTGTGAAACCTGGGCCTGTTTCGATAAACACAAAATATATAGTTCTGTAGTATATTATTATATTGCATTACATTACAATATTATCAATATATGTATACACAATATACATATACCATACTATATTATACTATAATATCAAGTACAACATACTATGTCATTGTCACAGTACAACAATTACCACATTGTATTATAACAATTATATCGCAATATTATTCGCAGTATTACATGTAACGTAAATATACAATTATAATATCTTAATTTTAAATTGTGGTGCCCAGAACAGGACACAGTGTTGGAGTTGAAGTTCAAAACACCTGGAGGAAGGCCCAAGTTTGACCATATCTAGTCTAAGCCTTCTTCCAAACCCTTAATAAAGATGCTGCCTACCTTAATGTATAGCCAGAGTCTCCATGCCCATCTGTCGGGAAGGCTTGGATGGTGCCTTCCTGCTTGGTTGAAGGAGGTCAGGCTGGATGGCCTTTGGGAGACCCATATTTCTTCCATGAGTTCCCATCCCTCCTTTCCCCCATTAGCTGGCTGACTCCCTGTCTGCCTGCCTACCTACCTGCCCCTCCGGCTGCTTGCCTGCCTGCCTGCCTTCAGCGCTCAGGCTCCGCTGCTCTCTGACTCACACCTCGCATAGCGCCTACAGGGCTGGGCTGGACCGGAAGTGCTCCCCGCCGGAGCGGAACGGAAGGGAACGGGCCCAAACAGGTCTGCGCTACTGTGCGGCCCTCCCAGGAACAGGGACCTGCGCGCTGAGGTTCTGGAGACAGAGTAGAAAATTTTATACATGACATCAGATAGATTATAATCTAATTTCCCATGGCACACCTGATGACCTGTCATGGCACACTAGTGTGCCACGGCACACTGGTTGGGAAACACTGGTCTAGAGAATGAAAGAAGATTATCTACTTTCAGGTATCATGGTTTTGTAGTGTGCCTTCCTGCTCATTTTGCAAACTACTAAAAACTTGCTGCACAGACTGATTTTTAAAGCAAGGGAAATTAAATCATTGTGAATAGGTGACAATCCTATTCATTGAATTTGTTGGGACATAGTTTGTTGGGCCACCGGAGGCACACCAGGTTAAATTGTTGCACTGCAGAACTTGCTTACTGAAAGGTTGGCGGTTCGGATCGGAGGAGCTGGAAAACTCCCGCTGTTCGACCAAGCTTCTGCCAACCTAGCAATTTTATTTTTTTAAAATAGACTTTGAGTTTCCCAAAATTTATAAAGGGTGTAATAAAAGATATACAAAGTTAAAAGAAATATAAAGAAACGCTAAAGCCACCTTTTTATCGATGACAGTGGTTTAGAGGAAAGTTGTCAGTAACTGACAAGATAGATTAGAATACAAGATTTGAAACTAGAGTTAAGCTTAAAGAAGTGCACGAAAGATCTAGTCTTACAATGCCATCTGAATAGAGCCTTTTTGAACCTATTTCTTTTGTTCTTATCTCATCTTCCTGTATTTCTACTACATTACATGTAATCCAAAAAAAGAGAACTATTTAATTAACATTCTTGATTATACTTCTATTCCCAGTTTAACTTTAACACAATGTCATATTCCTTTTTACAATAATCTTGGACACAAGACCAGTCATGTTTTCTACTGGAAGTTGCTTCTCCGTTCTTTTCCCCTCAACTCTTCCATTAACCATTTTTAATACTCATTCATCTTTAGTTGGATGTCCATCCGATTTCCAATACTTAACATATGTTAACTTAGAAGCTGTTGTTAACACTAAAAAGGTCTTTCCCCCCCTCTTCACTGAGATTGAGGTTGAGGTCCACTATACCTAATAGGAATAAATCTGGTTTCCTCATCAAAGGTTTCTTAAATATTTTCTCTAATTCCCAGCTTTTGCCAACCTAGCAATTTGAAAACATGCAAATGTGAGTAGATCAATAGGTACCCCTTTGATGGGAAGGTAATGGAGTCATGCTGGGCACGTATACCTTGGAGGTGTCTACGGACAACGCCGTCTCTTCAGCATAGAAATGGAAATGAGCACCACCCTCTCAAGTCGGACATGACTAGACTCAATGTCAAGGGGAAACCTTTACCTTTTTTTTAGTTTGAGTTAAACAAGCATACGTAAGATTAGGTTGTAAAACCATGGCTGAGCCGAAATTGGTATGAATACCTTGATTCAGGTTTTTAAGATACACACGTCTCTTTGATTTAAAATCAGATTTTGTTCGAACCGATTTATCATTTCTAAGGCACAATGCTGTTTAAAAAATGTTAAATTGCCGTAGTGTTCCCCCCAGGATAGGGAGTGCCCTCTTAAGCTTTTGTTAGCAATAATAATTTATTACGCTGTTCTTAAATAACGTCAGCATGCCACTTCTAGGAAGATCTTTACAAATGTTGACTTATCTTGGAACAGCTAGCTTCACTCAAGAGAATTAATTGCAAGGTATTGGGGATATTTGAACAGTGAGGGAAAATTTGATAGTGGCAGGTCAATAGAAAATGATTTCATTACTCCTTGTTCTTAGCTTGCAATAGGGATTGCCTCTATTCTTATGTAGTGACAAAGAGATAACAACATGCGTGGGATTTCTAAGATCTGCAAAACCCCCAAAAGATCTTTGGGTGACGATTGAGTATCTTTGGTGACCCTAGAAAATTAAGTTACTTGTATGTGTAATGTTTTTTAATGCATACAGGCAATCCCTTAGTTACAAACATCCAAGTCATTTTTTTCCAAAACAGTTTACAAATGGTTGAACAGTGGCACACACAGGCAAAGGGGGTTAATGCTTTCCAAAGATATATATATATATATATATTTTATGTGTGTGTGGCACATGTTATTGTTCCTTTATTGTATTGTGTGTTTATTTTATGCTCTGTTTTAGGCCCTTTCTGCCATATGTAAGCCACCCCGAATCCCTTTGGGGAGATGGAGGTGAGGTACAAGAATAGTAGTAGTAGTAATAATAATAATTAATATTTTATTTTACTGACACTAGAACACAGTATGAAATCAAACAAGTATATATATATATAAATATATATATATATATATATATCTCAATCACTTCTCAAGTGTTTAGTGTTTGTGTGATTTATTATTGTTGTTACTGTTATTATTCGAAACACAAAACGATGTACACAGCAAACAAGGTCACTCTGGTGGCTGTTGTATGGGATCACACGTTGGACCCTTCCCAAGTGTCTAGGACTGTGTGATGTATTTATTATTTATTTACATCATTTCTACCCCGCCCATATCAGCCCGAAGGTGACTCAGTGTGGCGAACAGTCAGCACAATTCGATGCTATATATACACACGTCAATAGAATAAAAACATCACATTGCAAAATAACTACAAACACCAAAAACATCGAAACAATGAACAATAGTTTTTTTTTAAAGAACTATGTCGTCATATTAAGTTCTTATCCATTCCGTCGTCTTAGTCGTTCCTGGGTCATTTTCCAAGTCAAGTTTATCTGATTAAGCTGAAGCTCCAAAAAGCTTGTTCAAAGAGCCAAGTTTTTAGTTTCTTTTGACAGGTTAGGTGGGAGGGGGCCAATCTGATATCCCTGGGTCAGCTGCATAAGTTCCACAGCCGAGGGCCACCATAGAGGAAGGCCCTGTAGCCTTGTCCCTTTGCAGCCCAAAAGACGTGCATCTGTCAAGTAGGTGATAAAGCCATAAAGGGAGGATTTTTGAATTATGAGGCCATTAAAGAACCAGGAACCCAGATGATCTCAAGTCCCTGTTCGTCTATATGTGTTAAAAACAGCATGAATTGTCTGCTAAATATGTGTTCTGATGAGTCCCCTTCGGGGTGAGAAGAGCGGAATATAAATAAAGTAAATAAATAAAATGATAATAAATATCCCTGGGCAGGAAGTTCCACAGCCGAGGGGCCACCACAGAGAAGGCCCTGTATTTAATGCATGCAGATTCCAGTAGGGTGGCCTTTTGCAGTTGACAGTTGGTAATTTTGTTAGCGCCGATTGTGTTTAAGTGCAGGCCAAGGCCGATCACCACTGGGACCACCTTTACTGGCTTGAATTGTATTGTACTAGCAGCGTCTTCTTCTTCGACCAGGGCTTACACTTTTAAACTGTACATGTTTCGAATTACATACAAATTCAACTTAAGAACAAACTTACAGAACTTGAGGACTGTCTGTATATGGTTGGGGTGGATAGCAGTTGGGGAGAAGAGAGAGTATGACTACGTGACTGAGAGCTAGGACCAGGAAGAGCTGGCAAAACCACCTCTGAGTATTCTTTGCATAAGAAATCTCTATGAAATTCATGAGGTCACCATAAGTCAACTCACAACTTGAAGGCACATAAATATATACAGGCACTAGGGAGCTAGGAAGGAAAGATCTTGGAAACCGGATGGAGCTGGGTCTTTTTTAATTTTAATTCTTGTCATTCAAGTTGCAGAAACCTCAAAATGTATATGTGGGTAGGCAGGCTTGTGGAATAGCAATGGGTAACATTTTCTTTTTGCAAGTGGACTGTCAACAGGGAACTTTTTATTCCGTGGACCAGTGTTTCCCAACCACTGTGCCGTGGCACACTAGTGTGCCATGAGCGATCGCCTGGTGTGCCGCGGAAAAACCTCTCTTCCCCCCTTTCTTCCCCCTCCTGCCGAACTCCTGCTGCTTGAGGGAGAAGGAGGAGGAAGGGCCTGGCGGCGGCGGCAAAGAAGAAGAAGGGGCCGGGGCGCCGCGTCCTTCGGCCGTTTCCCCAGCCAGCCAGCATCCGATCGAGGGAGGGTGGGGAACGGAAGCGGAAGTGGAAGTGCGCTTGTCTGTGCGCATGTCCTGGGGGTGGCAGATGGATTCACCTTCCTCCTGCGGCAGTGAAGGAAGCGAAGGAGCCAGCTGCTTCCAGAGGCGCCCCGGCTCAGCCCTGCTGCGTCCAGGTGAGGCCCCGGGGCGCCCTTCCCCTCGCCCCCCCCCGGAAGCCCCTCGGGGTGGAATGGCCCCAAAGGGGAGAAGGGGCTTTTCTTCGCGGGGGAAAAGGGTTGGGGCCTGGCAGGAGGGCCCTCGGAGGAAGGAAAGGCAGGCGGGATTCCATGAGGGACTCTCTCGCCAGCCTTCCTCAGCCTTCTTCTCAAATGTCAAGGTCTATTTTTCCCAAACTCCATCTGTGTTCACATTTGGACATATTGAGTATTCATGCCAAGTTTGGTCCTGATCCAACATTGTTTTAGTCCACAGTGCTTCTGGATATTGGTAAAATACAACTCCAAAACGCAAGGTCAATGCCCACCAAAGTCTTATAGCATTTTCTCTTGGTTATGGGAGTTCCTTGTGGGAAGTTTGTGTCTTTCTGCCATTCCTGCCAGAATTTCTATGTTGTGTTCATCGAAACAGGCCCAGGTTTCACACTGAGTGTATAAATACATTTAGAAACATATTAACTATATGTATTACTGTGTTAGAGCAGTGGTTCTCAATCTTCCTAATGACATGACCCCTTAATCTAGTTCCTCATGTTGTGGTGACCCCCAACCATAATATTATTTTTGTTGCTACTTCACAACTGTAATTTTGCTACTGTTATGAATCATAATGTAAATATCTGATATGCAGGATGAATCCTGATATGCAGGATTCACTGGACCAAATTTGGCACAAATACCCGATAAGCCCAAATTGCAATACTGATGGGGTTGGGGAGGTGTGTCTTGATTTTGTCATTTGGGAGTTGTAGTTGCTGGGATTTATAGTTCACCTACAATTAAAGAGCATTCTGAACTCCATCAATGATAGAATTGAAGCAAACCTGGCACACAGAACTCCCATGATGGACAGAAAATACTGGAAGGGTTTGGCGGGCCATTGACCTTGAGATTTGGAGTTGTAGTTTGCCTACATCCCAAGAGCACTGTGGCCTCAAAACAATGATGGATCTGCACCAAATTTGGCATGAAAATCCACATGCCCAAATGTGAACAATGGTGGAGTTTGGGGAAAATAGACCTTGACATTTGGAAGTTGTAGTTGCTGGGATTTATAGTTCACCTACAATCAAAGAAGATTGTGAACCTCACCAACAATAGAATTGGGCCAAATTTCCCACACAGACCCCCATGAGAGAAGCCAACAGAAAATATTGTGTTTTCTGATGGTCTTTGGCGACCCCTCTGACAACCCTTCACGACCCCTCCAGGGGTCCCGACCCCCAGGTTGAGAAACACTGTGTTCGAGTGTTTGTGTCATTTTGGTTGGTGGTGTGCCCCAAGATTTTGTAAATGTAAAAATGTGCCACGGCTCAAAAAAGGTTGGGAAACACTGCCATGGACAACTACTCCAAAGCTTTAATTTGTCCAATGGCCCATTGATGCCTCTGTTTATTTTGTTGGGAGCAAAGCCTCAGACAGACATAGTTTCCAGTAATCGTTGGAGCACAATTTCAAAATGGTCAATACTGTTTTGTATCCTATTGAAGAAACAGTCAAAACAGTATGACGCCATGAATTTTAATTTGGATTTGCCTCCTTGGGTACCTGGGCATCGAACAGATGAGGATGTAGGCCTAATTCCCACAAGCAGGGGAAATTTAGACCTGTGTCATATCATGAAATGATATTTCCATTAGCAGGGAGATCCTATGCATGGACAACATTGTGGTATTCTCTCTGGGAAGGATCTTTTTCTCTCGCCTCTTCTCTTTCCTGGTGGAGATTTTGCCATCTGGGTCTTTACCTGTGGTGTCAAGTAACACATTTAAAACATTTATCACACCATTTATTACTTTTACTGACTGTGAGGACAGGTTCTTGGCTTGCTCAAACGTTAGGGAAGTTCTTTTTATTGAGCGGAGCCAGAGAGCATTCCAGCACTACTTCCAGACCCTTTAATTTGGGTCAGAATTGGGGGGTTGCAATGAAATACAATTTATGTCGGCTTGATATTTTTGCATTTAACAGCTAATTTTCCAGATTTGTTCCCTCTTCAGTGGTTACGGCTTGGCTTGACCTGTGATAATAACAGTGGTTTGGTTCATAGTATAATAAAAAGTGGTTTGGAAGAGACTGAAATAAGGCTAATGATCCAAGAGATAAGAAGCGTGTTCATGGGAAGAGGTGACTCACCGTTTTGTGTCATGAATTTATTTTATTGTAATTTTTTATTGGTTGTAGTATTTTATAGCTTATGTTTTATGCTATTGATTATATTGTTTTATATTTGATTTTTTGTTGTTGTGTTGTTGGGCTCGGTTCATGTAAGCCGCCCTGAGTCCCCATTGGGGAGATGGTGGCGAGGTACAAATAAAGATTATTATTATTACCATATCTCAGCATTACTTCGTGAACGAAGATTCAGATTCAGGAAAGACTCATCCCACGCTTTTTACAAGCGCGTTGATGACTAAAAAGGCCAATCTGAGATAGACAAGTTCAGTTGCAGAAAGCACAGCAGAAAGTTTCCATGGGTGATGTTGTTTCCAAGTTGCGGTTCTTTCTGCGTTGTCGTTTCTCTTTGAGACCCATTCGGCATGTCTTCTCGAAAGAGGCCGCAGCATTGTGGATAGTGCATCTCCATGCACTATCATATACCATATACTAGGTGGAATTTCCTGTCCTTTTCCCAGCTCCTCTTTTTTCAAGTTGGAATGATTTGACTCTTCTATGTCTTTACGGGAGAAAGCAGGATGTAACTTGAGTAGAAAGGAAGGGCCGAAACAGGGAAGGTAGGAAACTTTAAACCAGTGGTTCTCAACCTGTGGGTCCCCAGATTGTTGCACCTCAGATCGCGGCAGTTCCCCCCCTAGATCACACACACCAGCAGATGCTATAAATGTACTTTATTTAGAATAAGAATTAGTCCAAAAGTAGAAAGATGCAAGGTAATTCAAACCAATGCAAAAGGCAATTCAAAGTAGTTCCAAAACTGTGGTAAAGAAAGCTGGCATAAGTCCCATGGAAAACAAGAATGCATAGGCAAGGCAGACTGCTCCTGCGGCCGACAGGAACTTGAAACCCAGGACCCAAGTCCTTCCAAGCTGAATGTAGCTTCAGGTCTGACTAGAATTTCCTGGGCACAGTCTAATAAAGAGAACTAAGTTATATGGGACCATCGTGCCCCCTTCCTCAAAGCCCCAATCTTTCCGGGAGGATCTAATGCTAGCCCTCCTGTCAAATTCCTGCTCATTAGCTGGGCCAGGTGCATTATCATCATGCTGAGAAACTCGATCCTCCCTATCCTCGGAATGCTCGTCTGACAAGGGAGTGAAGAAATTCTCATGAAACTCAAGGTCACTGTCGAATTCAGAACTAAATTACATGGAGCCATCATTATCCTCATCTGCAGTCACATACCCATGTAACCATCCATCATCCCAGGCTAAGTCTTCCTCTGCAGACCCGTATCCATCAGGCCACCCATCATCCCCGATCTGACTCTGATCAGCTGGTCCCCCCGGTGTATGTCTATGGCCACTAGGCTGGAACACCACACAGATGTTTTGGCCTTCAACACCCAGAAATGCTAACAGCTGGTAAACTGACTGGGATTTTTGGGAGTTGTAGGCCAAAACACCTGGGGAACCACAGGTTGAGAACCAATGTTCTAAACCAGTGGTTCCCAAACCTTTTTGGCCTACCGCCCCCTTCCAGAAAAAAAATTTACTCACTCAATTTTATTTTTTTTAAATAGCAATTAAACAGAAAGATATATGTATTAATATTTCTACCTTTTTCGTAAAATGTAATAAAAGAAAGATGTAAATCAGAAACATTGAAGTTTGATATTATGAAACTATTTCTTCTTGGCTTTTCTTCGTGAACGAAGATTCAGGAAGGACTCATCCCATGCTTTCTACAAGCGTGTTGATGATTTGGAGGTTGGATGTGTCCTTCGAGCCTGTGCAATGGATTTTTCTGGTGGAGCGCAGCATGCACAGAACTGGCCTCACCATTTAAACCAAAGGTTCGTCTGCCGGGGCCTAGCAAGCTGGGACGGTGGCAGTGAGATCCTCGGGTCGTAGGTTTGATTCGAGTTTCCTTCTCTTAGATGGTTGACCTTACAGGGTTAGACGAGCACCATCTGCCTGGGTTTGAAATTAGAGTTTTCCTTCTCTTAGGATGGTTGCCAAAAGGCTAGAGAGCCCATCCTGCCCTTTGCCGCTCTTTGTCAGACCCTTCGGTTGTGATCTGCCTGGCATGGGAGGCCCTAGCGGTGGCTGTTATGCCACCGCCAGCATAGCTCACAACTTCATTAGGGTACGCAAGCCTCTCCCCCACGACAAGGGGGAGAAACTATTTATTGAACTTATAATAGAAAGGTAATACAAAAAAAGTTAAAATCATCTTAATGAGAAGGATGAACCTGGTATGCTGCTTCCAATCTAGTAATCCTCGGGTCTATTTTCGTCAGCAGTAATCTCCAATCACCGCGATTGACTATGTGCAATCGGTTTCTTTTTTTTTTGTTTTGTTAATAAATTGGTTACCGCACGGAATCCACGTTCCACTAAATATGTTGAAGGACATTATTATTATTGTTATAAGACTCAGGCAGTTGGAAGGGAATCCCAAAGGTCATCTAGTCCAGCCCCCTTCTGCCAGGCAGGAAGATGGAATTACTATTACATTACTATGCTTTATTATTATTGTTATAAGACTCAGGCAGTTGGAAGGGAATCCCAAAGGTTATGGTTGCCCGTCACCTGGCCGCCATTCTGAGGAGGTAGAGGGTGCGGGGCCAAAGGAGGCGGCCTCGCGACCCCTCCAAATTGGACACTCGGAAAACTACAACAACCCAGCCATGATTTCACCGCCCCTTTACAGTGATTCATTGCCCCCCAAATGCACCTGTGGCCATCACCGCCCCCTGGATCGCTCCAGCGCCCCCCAGGGGGCGGTAGCGCCCACTTTGGGAATGACAGTTCTAAACTAAACTTTTTTAAAGAAACAGTATGTGTGATTTGGGGAGTTTTGGTCCTTTGGATTTATTGCCGTAGGACTGAGATTTGGTCAGAGCTTGGAAGTCATTTTTGCTGACTGGGGAATTCTGGCATTCGTAGTCCAAAACCACAAAACAAAACCGTACCCTAAACGTCCCCAATCTCTTGGTTTGTGGCAAGAATATGCCTCAAGCTTATACAGTCGCCTCCTCTCCTGCTGTACATCTGGCACAAGAAAAGTCCTGTTTCATTGCCTGGATTTGGTTTATGGCACACTTGGAAAGGCATTTGGCTGGCATTTGTCTACGTGTTGTGGCCTCAAAACCATTTCCAGCCTTGTCTGAATATAAGCGTGTGTGCATGTATCTAGGGGAATTTATACCAGCACCTGTCTTTCTTAGTGGGAAATCCATTGCATATTTTATTTATCGTATCAGAAGTGAATTGAGGGTACAGCTAAAATGTATTTAAACACAAACAAAGTCAAAAACTTGGCATTATGCTAACTGTCCTTTGACCAGAAGCTGGCCACTTGGAGTGCCTCTGGTGTCGCTGTGAGAAGGTCCTCCATTGTGCATGTGGCAGGGCTCAGGTTGCATTGTAGTAGGTGGTCTGTGGTTTGCTCTCCTCCACACTCTCATGTCGTTGACTCTGCATCTTGTGGTGCCAGAGCGCCGTCTGTTCAGTGCCTTCCAAGTTGCCCAGTCTTCTGTGTACCCAGGCGGGAGTCTCTCATTTGGTATCAGCCATGGATTGAGGTTCTGGTTCTTAGCCTGCCACTTTTGGACTCTTGCTTGCTGAGGTGTTCCTGTGAGTATCTCTGTAGATCTTAGAAAGCTATTTCTTGATTTAAGGCACTGGCTGATATCCAAACAGGGATGGGCTGGAGATATCACCGCCTTGGTCCTCTCATTATTGGCTGCTGCTTCCTGGTGGATGTCAGGTGGTGCAATACCGATTAAACAGTATAATTTCTCCAGTGGTTTTGGGCGTAGACATCTTGTGATAATGTAGCATGTCTCATTAAGAGCCACATCCATTGTTTTAACGTGATGAGATACCTTATTTATTTATTTATTATTTATTATTTGAATTTACCAGTCGCCACTCTCGTTCGGCTCGGGGCGACTCACAGTAAACAGAATCACAGTAATACAGAATAAAACACCACATAACAATAAACTACCCAATAAATGCACAATAAAATTCAGGATTAAAACCACAATATTGATCATTCAAATAGAATAGGAGGTGGTAACACCGAAGGCAGCCAGATTTTAGCAGCCAAATGCCTGTTGGAACAGGAGTGTTTTGCATGCCTTCCGGAATGCCAATAAATCTGGAGCGGCATGAATTTCGGAAGGCAATGCATTCCACAAGGTGGGGGTTATGACCGAAAAGGCCCTCCTCCGAGTAGCCATAAGATGGTACTTCCTTGCATTTGGGATCTCCAGAAGGTTTCCTGTCTCTGATTGCAATGGTCTAGTGCAGGGGTGCTCACACTTTTTCAGCATGTGAACTACTCTGAAAGCAACCAAGTCCAAAAGATCTACCTGCCCCCACCGCCGTGTGCTCCCGCGCGTTCCCGCCACCATGCCCTTGCCACCGCGCATGCTCCTGCTGCTGTTTTCCGCCCGCGCAGCGCTTCTTCCGCCTGCGGGGCATTACAGGAAGGAGAAAGCACGAGGCGGGGCATCCAGAGGGAGCGCTCCACCCTGCCTGTCTCGCCGGCAACGGAGGCTGCACAGCTGCTTCTGGACGAGAGAGAGGCAGGGCGCTCCCTCCAGAGGCCCCGCCTCGTGCTTTCTTCTTCCTGCAATGCCCCGCAGGCAAAAGAAGCACCGCGAGAGCGGAAGCCAGCAGCAGGAGCGCGCGTGCACGCAGGGTTGTGTGCGCGCGAATGGCAGGAGCGCTCCCATCCGGCTGGTGAGGCCCGAAGATCACCTGGAAGAGGGCCGAAGATCTACTAGTAGCTCCCGAGCTACCTAATGAGCACCCCTGGTCTATTGGGACCGTATGGGATCAGGCGGTCCCTGAGGTACACTGGCCCTAGACCATTCAAGGCCTTGAAGGTCAAAACCAGCACCTTGAAGGTGATCCGGCATTCCACCGGCAACCAGTGCAGCTCTCGCAAGATAGGTGTTACGTGGCTGCTCATAGAGGCACCTGCCAACAGCCGCGCCGCTGCGTTCTGCACCAGTTTCAGTTTCCGGATCACCGACAAAGGCAGGCCAATGTACAATGTCTTCCACACTAGGCATGCGTATTCAGCCACAGAGTGAAGGGCAGATGTCTTCACTGTGTCTGGTTGTGATCCCCAGGTTGTGCCAGTCAGCTTTCATATGATCTTATTTCTAGCACCCACTTTTTGCTCAATATTGAAGCACTGCATCATCCATTGCATGATGGCGATATAATCCCTAACAATAAATTACTTGTATTTCAAAATTAACTTCCAGTCTGAGTGGATAAGGCATTTCTTCCACTCTACCCTACCATAGTACAGATTTCTGGAACTGTGAATTGGGCAGAGGCTAGCAGATGAGCACAAATGAGCCTATTGGGAACTTTCCCAAAGCCTTTGACCCACCAATAATTGGCTTTTTAATACCTAGCAAATACGTAATGAACATTTATTCTAGGTCCCAGCCAGAAGACCTGTCGGCATGCTGCAGCACAAGCCTTGTCATTTGTTTTGTCTATTGAGCTTCCTAATTATGAGATTCTGCCGCACTGGCTCTGCTTTAAGATGAGGTAGAAAGAAAACCATTGTACATTAAAAGTATGTGAGCTGAAAGGAAGCCTCAAGTAGCAGAAAGGTTTCTTTGCTCTGATGTTTGTAGCCTGCCCCACAGCTGGTGCAACGAGGCTTTCTTATGCTTGATCTTGCTTCATAGGTCAAGTGTGGACGTTTCATGCTTTGCTGTGTTGATTCCCTGCTATAAGGGAGTCAAAACACATTTCTACACCAATCATAATATTTATTCAGTTCTAATCTAGGCACTGATATGATTGGAGATGATGCAATTTGGCTCTGGTTTACACCCCAAAAAGCATGCTGAGTGGATTGTCACCACTGGATCTCTTTCAGTTGCTGTGGGAAAGCGAAATATTCATATTATGGGGAAATCTTAGTGGGAAGTAGAACAAATCAATGTGAAGCAGTACCAGGTAAGTTTTCCTTTCCTTCTGGCTGCTCCACGGCTGATACTGCAATCCTTTGAAATTAAAGGATAGAGCGAGTGGCATGTTTTGATAAGCTTTATGCTGCCTGAATTTGGGTGGAAGTCGATTAAAGTAGCCTTTCCTGTCCACCTCTCCAAATTTAAACCTTTCTCAACTCATTCAGATTGAAGCTTATTAGAATACTATTCTGCCTAGCAATGGCAATAGTTTGTGCTTTACTCGGGCTAGGGTTAGGAAAACAGTTGACTTCCAAATGTTGTTGGACTGCAACTCCTAGCAAGTTTAGGCAATGGTGAGAACATTTGAGAGTTACAGTTCAACAACATCTGGAAGCCAATTGTTTTTCCATCTCGGTTCCAAACAAAATATAAAGTGTTGTCATTGCTAAGCAGAATAGTATTTAAAAAAAAACCTTTCATCTGAAAGAGTTTAGAAAGATTCGACTTTGGGTGTTTTGCTGGAATTCCACTTTCAGAGGCCTTAAGGTGGGCCATATTTCCGGTAAAAGCAGGAGGGAAAACCGATCCTTTTTTCGGGTGTGGCGAAAACTCTCCCATATACTTATTTAACACTTTCATAGTAACATATAATTTCTGACACTCTTTAGTTGACTTTATGCCAGCATACGTCCTCTTTTGGTCAAGGCAAAGCAAACTTTCCTTCTGCAGAAGATCCCACTGACCAAAGCTGGCGTGGGACCTTCTGTATAATCTCTAGCTATTCAGTACCTGATGGAAAGCAGGATGGGAACTGGAGAATAACCTGGCTATGTCTGTGTAACCAGATGTGAAATGATTATGGTGTATATTGGTATATAAGTCAATCTCATGTGTAAGTCGTAGGGCTGAGCGGAGTATAGGCTGGCTACCTGTGCTCGACGGGGTTATACTCCTCCTGAGGACAGAGGTCCGCAGTCTGCTACTCCTTCTGGACGCTCAGGTGTCAGCGGTGGTTGGGAGGGCCTTCGCACAGTTAATGCTAGTGCGCCAGCTGTGCCTGTACCTCGTGAGGTCTGACTTGGCCATGGTGGTCCATGCCCTAGTTACCTCTAGGTTGGATTACTGAAGCACACTCTACATGGTGCTGCCCTTGAAGACGGCCTGGAAACTGCAGTTGGTCCGCAGATGGCAGCCAGACTGCTAACGGGAGCTAGTTACAGGGAGCGGTCAACCCCTCCGTTTAAACAGCTCCACTGGCTTCCAATAAGTTTCCGGTCCCAATTCAAGGTGCAGGTTAACACCTACAAAGCCCTAAATGGTTTGGGACCTGCTTATCTTCGTGATCGCATCTTCCCCTACAAACCAGTATGTACCCTAAGATCATCTGGGGAGGCTCTTTTGCTTCTGCCGCCATCTCAAGTACGATTGGTGGGGACGAGGGAAGAGGGCCTTCTCGGTGGTGCCCCCGGCTCTGGAACTCCCTTCCAGGGAGATTAGACAGGCTTCTACTTTGTCCACCTTCCAGAGGGAATTAAAAAACCTGGATGTTCTGTTGTGCTTTCAATTAGGCAGTTTTCACTGGAGACCCATTTCAATCCTATTCGAAGTTCTGCATTTTATTGTGGCCCTCCTATCGGCTTATCATGACACTTCCTTTAAAGATACTCCTATTCCTTAATTATTTGAACCTTGCACTTTCCATTGGCCCTATTTAGGAGGTTTTGCACTTACTTGTACCTGAACCCGCAACAAGGCAACGAGCCTTCTCTGCTGTGGCTCCTGAATTATGGAATACACTTCCAGTTGATACCCGTGTGATATCAGAGCTTATCCCCTTCCGGAGGGCATGCAAGACCGCCCTTTTTAGACTTGCTTTTAGTTAAACTGGAAATGTACTCTGCCTGATCATTGTCTTATGAGTTTTAAGGAATCTGTAATTCCTAATATTTTTAATACTTGTTGTATTTTGGTGTTTTTGGTGATTTTATTGTATGCTATGTGATCCGCCCCGAGCCTGCAGGGAGGAGCGGAATATAAAATTGAATAAATAAATAAATAAATAAACCCAACGTCTACTTTATCTCAGCCATAAGATTGTTTTAGGATGATGTTTGTTACTGTGTTAAGTTTTTATTTGATTGATTTTATTGTATTTTGTTTTATCTGTATTCGGGCTTGTCCTGGGGAGATAGTGGTGGGGTATAATAATCTATTATATAAAGGAGGTCCCACCGTCGAGCGACTGACAGAGACAGAGAAACCTTCCAAGGCAGAGACACCAAACTTGCCAACACAAATAGGCCTCAGGCAAGGAAGGTTTTTAGCAAAGAAACTTTTCCCCCCAAAACCTAGAAGGCCCCCAAAACAACGATACAAAAAGAATACATTTCCCAGCATCCTCTGCGGCAGCCAGCGAAACCCATTGGCCAACATCAGTTACCATAGTAACGGTGTGCAAAGCCATTTCGAATGCTGAGTGATTTCAGTTGAGGGTTAAACTGCCACGGTCAAGATCTAGGAGGGAGACAAATAGGGCACCAGGGACACAGGCACCACTGACAAACACATACCCCCAGAATAACACAAAAGTAATACCTACACACAACACAATACGCACATAACACAACCTTGCGTCTACTGCTCAACCCATTTGTATGCCATTCCTTCCTTCCACACAGGCATAAGCTGACCCAAAAGACAAGCCATGCCTCCTAAAAAGAACAGCATCGGACGACACACTCGCAACGCTACATACATCACACAAAAAAGGGCAGAACAAACACCAGAACAGAAAGACACTGCACTACACTAGCTTTTGCCATCACCATAATCAAGGCTCAAGGACAAACACTACAAATCTGTGGCATAGACCTTGACACAGAATGCTTCTCCCACGGACAACTCTACGTAGCGTGCTCCAGAGTTGGGAAACCACTGAACCTCTACATCAACACAGCAGACGGAAAGACAAAAAACATTGTATATCCACAAGCTCTGCAGAACGCCAGGAACACCACACACCGACAACTCCACAGGACTTCAACATCCCACCCACCAGAACAACCCACAACGACACAGCCATGACCCCACCAAGACCATAAGTAACATCAATTCCAACCCTTACATACTCAGACTTTCTCGCATCTCCTAAATAGGGCACAGCAACGCGTGCCGGGTACAGCTAGTAATAATAATAATAGTAATAATAAGTTGAAAGCAGGTTTTGGGGCCAAAATTATGGATTTTGATAACACTTGTGGATATATTGAGGGTTAGTCCGCAGAGAGGAGAAAGCACCAATAACTCTTTAGAGGGCTAGTTGCCATTTCTCTGTCCAGGTATTCAAAGTAGCCAGAAGTGGTGCTGCAATGGAGAGAGTAGAGAGGTTGGTTCTTCTTTTAGGATTTCCCAGAATGGACCAAACTGTTGCCTATTGCCACTTTACTCAAAGATGGGAGTGGGTCCTTTTTTGATAAGAGTAAATTTATTTATTTATTTTATTTAAAACTTTTGTATCCCGACCTTCTCACCTCTATCGAGGGACTCAGACCGGCATTAGAGCAAAAATTCAATGCTGTAGTATCTGCACCAATATATAAAGGGCTGATTTTTGACAATAATTTCTAGACATACATATACTGAGATCTTTGTAGGACTTCAGTGGATTATATAATCCTTATGTGTCTAGCTATGAGGACATAGCTGGATGCTTGTCCAATTCTTCTCATCCACAAAATGGCTATGGCAAGGCTGCAGCAACTCCAAGTCAGAAGGGTTTGAGTGGCTAGTTAGTAGAACTATGTTACATTGTGCCGTACAGGATTCTGACTCTTATCTGCTTATAGTCTTTTATTTGAAGTTTTTCAAGGCATAGATAGTTATTATTTGCCCCCTTGGTAAATTACTATTGATATGAACACTCTTAATTAAAACTCTTCTGTTTCTCTCAGCTGATTTAAGGAAAATGTATTTAAATTGTATTCTACTAATACTCCTATCTGCAATTTTCCTGATGTTGTTTTTCTTCCAAGGTCATTAATTTGTCTCAGTTCCTTACTGACATAGTTTCATTGGTACAGATTGGCATAATTATAAGGAGATAATCACCTTTCAGCTACCAGTCGGATTTGTTATGAAACCTACTTGGCTACATACTTTCGGGAAGGTTTTGAACTCTAGAGACAGGCTGTCTAAAAAGGAAAGCTTGTATGCCTCTCTCCCTCTTCTGCCCTAATTCATTACAGACATGCTTTGTAGATCCCAGGGAACTGGCCGTTCTTGGGCGTCCTTTTAACCTTGGCCAATTGGTTGCACTACCTATTGTTTTGTAAATGACTGGTGTTTGCTGTTCAAACACATACGCAAACACATCCTACTTTGCAGAACGTTCTTCTTCCAAGTATTTTAAATCTCCCAAAGAACATAATTGTGGAACTCGCTTCCAAAGTTTTTGTTTGTCTCTCTTCAACTACTGAGAGACGCAGAACTAAGCAAAGAATAAAACTGAAGATAATGGAAACGAAGAGCTGCAATCCAGATAGCATCTTGGAGATGCTTACTCACATTTATATGTGTACCAGGAGCTTCCTATTTCTGTGCCCCTTCCCAGTTGAAATTTGTGACTCCCTGCAGCAATGCAGTCTTGAGAGCAGCTTGTGTACCCTCCAACTGTCAGGATTTGACAGGCATGATCTCAATTAATCTTCCACTTTTCAACGGCTTTTAAAATGTCTGTTTTTCTCTCTTCTCACTTTCCCCCTTTGTCATAATTGTTCTACAATTGCTAGAAACCAAGTTCACTTATTTCAGTGGGGTGGGCATGGAGGAGAGGAAAGAGGGTTCCCTGTAAGCTCAGTCAAAAGGAAACTACTACAGCTGCTCCTATCTTGTATGTCCTTCCTCAGTAATACATTTTGCTATTTCGACTCATTTATGAACTGTCTTTGTGAAAAGTAGACCAACTGCTTCTTTAGCTTTACAGTCAAGGCAATCCAGTCAGCCTCAGAGTGGCCCGTGGCCTTTCTAACAAGTAAATATGCTGAAAGAAGGATTCTGGGAATTGTAGTACAGAACAATAATGTTTCCATATTCTGATTATCTTTTTGTTCTGTCTCCAAATGAGCAGTATGGTCAGTTGGGTATACCTGCTCTCTAGATCAGGGGTGCTCACACTTTTCCAGCATGCGAGCTACTTATAAAACAACCAAGTCCCAAAGATCTACCTACCCACTACTCAGAGAGCCATAAAAGCAAAATATTAGGAAATTTATTTCAGTGAGAGCCATATAATACATTTTAAGACTGAATTCAACTAAATGTGAGTATAATAAGCCCCTGAGCATTCCTCACAAATGGCATGGGAGCCATACACACTGTGCCTGTGATCTGCCTGCGATCTACCAGGACGCCCTTCGAGATCTACCAGTAGATCACGATCTACCTAATGAGTACCCCTGCTCTAGATCAATGGTTCTCAACCTGTGAGTCCTCAGATGTTTAGACCTTCAACTCCCAGAAATCCTAACAGCTGGCAAACTATCTGGGATTTCTGGGAGTGGTAGGCCGAAACACCTGGGGACCCACAGGTTGAGAACCCCAGCTCTAGATTATGAACATCAATGAGGTGCCATATAACGCCGTCCCTACAGCACTTGCATTGCCTGCCAGTTGAACACAGAGTCTTCTATAAGACCCTGGTCCTAGCATTCAAGGCCTTTCAAGGTCAGGGTCCTTCATATCTAAGAGACCATTTAATGCCACTCCACCGGCAGAGACTGCCACGGTCAGCTCATGACAATCTCCTCTATGTCCCTGGCCCTAGAGAGGTCCGTTTGGAGTCCACAAGACAGAGACCCTTCTCCATTGTAGCCCCAATCTTGTGGAACTCCCTACCGCCAGACCAAAGAGCCACTCCTGATCTACATACATTTTTAGGGGCACTTAAGACATGGCTCTTCAGAAGAGCCTATGATTGTTAAGTAACAAGCAGTGACTATGTAACCTGTTTATTTTAATTGTGTAAGTCGCCCAGAGCACCTTTGGTGGAGGGCAGGGCCGTAGCCAGGATTTTGATTCGGGGATGGGAGGGGGTTGATTTTGGCTCGGGGGGCTGAGACTGGGTGGAAGAGGGTCTACCCTAGCAAACCTTTTGTATTGTTATCCCAATAACCCCATTAATGTGGGATATAATGAGCATGGTGATCAGATCATGATATGAATAAACATAACAGTTTAAATAATGTACCAGTAAGGCCTTTTCGCGGACCACCCTGAGAATTTCGGGGGGGGGGGCTGGAGCCCCCTTAGCCCCCCCCTGGCTACATGCCTGGTGGAGGGCGACTCATAAGAAATAAAGTTGAGTTGAGTGTTGTGAGTTTTGGTAAAATGAGAATCTACTGTTTTTTCCCCTTTTGCTTTACATAAGATTTATGAATCATTTGGCTTTCTCACATATACAGTGTTCCCTCGTTACTTTGCGGTTTGCTTATTGCGGACTCGCTGTTTTGCGGATTTAAAAAATATTAATTTAAAATATATATCATGGTATTTTTACTGTTTTGTGGGGTTTTGCCACCACCGCTTTCCGAGGCGCCTTCCCTCCAGCCTTTAAGGGCTTTTCCTCCTTTTCCTTCAATTTATTCTATGTTTATAAAGACTTAAAATACAGTATAACTATTAAAATAATGTATAAGTATTAAAATAAATAGAGCATCTCTACACTGCGGTTTTTCACTTATTGCGGGAGGTCCTGGAACCTAACCCCAGCAATAAATGAGGGAACACTGTATATTTAAACTATGCTGAAGCTTTATGTCTGCTGTACTCCATAAAGTTCTTTGACCTGTGTGCTGAAGGAAATGGTGGATCTTTCCAGGTAAATTCCAGCATTCTACATTTGATTTGGTACTAGACAAACAGTTGTCATTCTCTGGCATCGTGCTCTTAAAGGCTAGTTTGTATTAAAAAAAAACAGCGAAACCAAACACCCCCCCCCCCTCCAGTTAATTGGCCATAACTCTGCACTGAAATGGTGCAAAATATGCGGTCATACTTCATTTTTAACCTTCCTGATTATGAATGCACTTTGTTGTTGTGTGTCTTGAAGTCGTTTCTGACTAATGGCATCCCTAAGGTGAAGTTATCCTGGGGGTTTTCTTGGCAAGGTTTATTCAGAGTGTGGTTTACCATCCTCCTCTTCTGAAGCAAAGGGAGTGAGGCTTCCCTTAAGGCAGTGGTTCTCAACCTTCTTAATGCCGCAACCCCTTAATACAGTTCCTCATGTTTTGGTGACCCCCAGCGATAACATTATTTTCATCGCTACTTCATAACTGTAATTTTGCTACTTTTAGAAACCGAAATGTAAATATCTGATATGCAGAATGTATTTGTGGACCAAATTTGCCACAAATACCTAAATTTGAATAGTGGTGGGGTTGCGGGCCGGGTTGATTTTGACATTTGAGACTTGTAGTTGCTGGGATTTATAGTTCACCTACCATCAAAGCGCATTCTAAATTCCACCAACGATGGAATTGAACCAAACTTGGCACACAGAACTCCCATCACCAACAGGAAATACTGGAAGGGTCTGGTGGACATTGAGTTTGGGAGTTGTAGTTCACCTACATACAGAGAGCACTGTGGACTCAGACAATGATAGATCTGGACCAAACTTGGCACAGATACTCAATCTGCCCAGATCTGAACATTGGTGGAGTTTGGACATTGGGACGTGTGAGTTGTAGTTGCTGGGATTTATAGTTCACCTACAACCAAAGAGCATTCTGAACCCCACCAATGAGAGAATTGGGCCAAACTTCCCACACAGAACCGCCATGACCAACAGAAAATACTGTGTTTTCTGATGGACTTTGGAGACCCCTCTGACACTCCCTCATGACCCCCCCAGGGGTCCCAACCCCCAGGTTGAGAAACACTGCCTTAAGGGCTTCACAGCTTGGTAGGAATGCTTGTGGTATTGGCATTAGCACTACAATAGGTTGTGTGCACAATGGGAAGAGGAGACTCTAATCTCAAAACAACTCAAGGGAAACTGACTTTTCTTTAGCCTGTGCTCTCTGCTTGCGATTTGCAGAGCTGCACGTCTTCATTTTTCTCTCAACCCCCTTTCCTGCAGGATCATTTTGAGAAAATTATGAGAGCTAGTTGGCCAGCACTTTCACCTCTCTTTTGTAAATATGCCCATGCTCATGATCTGCCACTCCAGGTGCCATCTGCTTCACAACTTTAGACTGGCAGAGACATTCCCAGAGGCTTTCAAAGGCTACGGTATGAATTCCCTGCAGGGAACAGTGGTGTATACACCATCTCCTGCCATGAAGTGTGAACTCGCTCTAATGCTTGAACTCAAATGTTTATCTTTTTTCCTCCAAGATTATCCCATCAGCTAAAAAATATTCTAGACTAAAAATGCTGCATCTTTATGTACATCACTGTGTGCCAAAGGAGGACCAACTTCGCGAGGTCCCTGGCGCATATATTGAAGCGATTGGGCATGCATCAGATGCTCTTTGGATGGGGCTCTTGGTTCTTATTATTGTAGCTTTATGAACAGAGCACCACAATAATCATCTAAAGATTCTTTTTTTAAATTGGTTGATGAATCATCTGTCTCAATTTGGTTAGCTGACCAGCGGTAAATTACCTAATTAAATATAAATGAATTTGCATATTACCATAGAATATAATGAAAGAGAGAGCGAGAACTTTTAATGCAATATACAAAAAGCCATCATATAAGGATGGGGACAAATTTTTAAATTCATTATTCAAGTAGCACACCAGAACTGAAACGGAATCAGAATATTAACAAATGTGACTTTTAACAAGAAAAAAAGAAAAAAAAGAGAGTTGATTTGCTAAGTAAAGTATCTTTTCGACAGATTCCTTGGGAAAAAATGGTCTATCTTATGGTAAAGCTTTCCCCTTGACATTAAGGGCCCTTCTCCACAACTCTATATCCCAGAATATCAAGACAGAAAATCCCAAAATATCTGCTTTAAACTGGGTTATCTGAGTCCACACTCAGATAATGTGGGATTTTCTGCCTTGTTATTCTGGGATGTAGGGCTGCGTGGAAGGACCCAAAGTGTAGTTGTGTCTGACTCTGCAGGATGGTGATCATCTCAATTTCTAAGCTGAAGAGCCGGCATTGTCTGTAGATGCCTTCCAAGGTCGGTGTGACTGCATAGACCACCGTTACCTTCCCACCGGAGCGATACCTATTGATCTACTCACATTTGCATTTTTTCGAACTGCTGGGTTGGCAGAAGCCGGGGCTAACAGTGGGAGCTCACGCTGCTTCGCAGATTCGAACCACCCACTTTTCGGTCAGCAAGTTTAGCAACTCAGGTTTAACCCGCTTCGTCACCGGGCATCTACTTTACACAACAACAAATACAGAGAGTGAGAGAGAAAAAGGAAATCTCAAGAGTTCTTTAGAATATGTAGACACTTTTTCAGTACGCGAGCTACTTATAATAAAACCAAGTCAGAAAGTTCTACCTACCTCCTCAAGCCTGGAGAGGGGAGGGGCGGGGCTTGGCACGGCCTGGCTCCGCCCCCCTCTGGCTTTTGCTCTACTAGCAGCTTCTCCAGGCTTGAGGATGGCAATGCCAAGCCAGCCTTGCGCTAGCTATGCCACCACTGACTTGGCATTGCCATCCTCAAGCCTGGAGAAGCTGCTGGTAGAGCGGAAGCCAGGGGCGGAGCCAGGCCCTGCCAATCCGCCCCTCCCCTCTGGCTTTGGAACTCCCAGCAGCTTCTCCAGGCTTGAGGATGGCAATGCCAAGCCAGTGGTGACATAGCTAGCACAAGGCTGGCTTGGCACTACCATCCTCAAGCCTGGAGAAGCTGCTGGGAGTGCCGAAGCCGGGGCAGGGGGCAGAGCTTGGCGCGGCCTGGTTCCGCCCCTTCTGAAAAGCGCCCCATCCAGCTGGGATCGACCTCCTTCGGTCCCGGGATCGACTGGTTGATCGTGATCGACTTCCTGGGCAGCCCTGATGTAGACCAAGTAAGAAAAATGCAACAAAATCTAGAGCCCAATTCTACAGAAAGGAAATATTTATTTAATATTTATTTTCTTTGCTTCTAGACCGCCTCTCTCAGATAATGCTTAACTCTTATTCACTAGCATAAACAAAAGTGTTTTTTTTTGTGAATTTGACAATATTTTCTGATTTCTGTGAGAATTCCTGTGCATTTGTGGATATTAAAATGTCTGATAGCCAAAGGAGTGGGGTCCCACCAAACACACAGAGCCAAAAAACATAAGGTAAAAGAAAAATAGAATGAAGTAAAGTAAAATGTGCAAGCTTCTCAAACCAGAGCGATAAAAAGCTTCCAGCTGACTTGTCCCATTGATTTCAGACTGAGAAGTGACTAGAGCCAGTATCTAATGTGATAATAGTCCCCTGGCACCAAAATGTTTTTTTTTCTAGAGAATTGCCTGGTCCTAGCCCACCAGAACAAATTGGATGGGTTGTAGGTGGAAAGGGAAAATAGTTCTCCTTTGCTTGTGTTCATGGAAGCTTCTTTGGCAAGTGCAGTGAGTGTGTTCTGGCTGAATGCTGCGCTTCTATGAGCACTTAGAGCAGTGGTTCTCAACCTCTGGGGCCCCAGATATTTTGGCCCCTAACAGCTGGTATACTGGCTGAGATTTCTGAAAGTTGTAGGCCAAAACACCTGGGGACTCGCAGATTGAGAACCACTGACTTTGGTATGCCGTATTTTGGAGTAAATACGTTTAGGATTATGTCGCAAGGCTGCAGACCCATGTCAACATATTTATGAGTGTGTCTGCTGACCTTGGTGGAATATACTTCTAAGTAAATATGCATAGGCTTGAGGTGCACATGACCTTTCCTCCTCCAGGAATAGGATCCTGTCTCCAATGGTTGATGCACAAATGATGTAATTGCAATGTTCTGTTGTTCATTTTTGTCTGGATATTTCCTACAAGAATTGAAAGGCAGTGGAAGGAGCAGGTTCACCTTCAGATTTGAATTTTTACTGACATCTACTGCGGATGGTCAAATCTCCTGTGTATAGCGTCTGTTTGCTATGTTGATATCCTCCCACTTACTAGCATTGTAATGGTGGACTACATTTCTGAAGAATTAAAATTTGAGCCTCAGGTTTTATTTATGACCTTTTAGAAACTCTAGTGCAAGGCTGCACAGGAAGTCGATCGCGATCGACCAGTCGATCTCGGGACCAAAGGAGGTCAATCCCAGCCAGACGGGGCGCTTCTCAGAGGGGGGCGGAGCCAGGCCGCGGCAAGCCCTACCCCCTCCCCTGGCTTCGGAACTCCCAGCACCTTCTCCAGGCTTGAGGATGGCAATGCCAAGCCAGTGGTGGCATATCTAGCACAAGGCTGGCTTGGCATTGCCATCCTCAAGCCTGAGAAGCTGCTTGAGCTCCAAAGCCAGAGGGGAGGGGGGGGCTTGGTGCGCATAGCCTGGCTGGCCGCCCCTGGCTTCCAAAGCCTGCTGTACCAGCAGCTTCTCCAGGCTTCCCCAGGGATGGCAATGCCAAGCCAGTGGTGGCATAGCTAGCATAAGGCTGGCTTGTCATTGCCATCCTCAAGCTTTGAGAAGCTGCTGGGAGCTCCAAAGCCAGAGGGGAGGGGGCGGGGCTTGGTGGGGCCTGGCTCCACCCCCTCGCTTCCACTCTACCAGCAGCTTCTCCAGGCTTGAGGATGACAATGCCAAGCCAATGATGGCATAGCTAGCACAAAGCTGGCTTGGCACTGCCATCCTCAAGCCTGGAGAAGCTGCTGGTAGAGCAGAAGCCAGAGGGGGTGGAGCTAGGCCATGCCAAGCCAAGCCCCGCCCCCTCCCCTCTCCAGCCTGGAGGAGGTAGGTAGATCTTTCTGACTTGGTTTTATTATAAGTAGCTCGCATGCTGAAAAAGTGTGGGCAGCCCTGCTCTAGTGGATCCTAAATGTCTGTATCAGAGAATGTCAGGAAACCTAGCTCAGCAGGAAAGGTAAGGATTAACCAGTGTCATTATTAATACTCTTTCATAGTTGATAGGTGAGAGAATTGCAGAGGAGAGTTTGTATTTGCGTGTAGAATTCGTATTTGTAGAGCAACCTAGGATTCTTTCATTGGCTCTGGTCATTTATTTATTTATTTATTCGCTTTCTACCGCGCCACTCCCAAAGGCTCGGGGCGGTTCACAGAGATAATCACATAATAGCAGTTTAAAACAGGTTGCCAAATTAAAATTCTATTCCTACAATTCAAAAGCTAGCCTAAAAAAAGGTATGTTTTGCAAGCCTTACGATAGGCTCCCAGATCATGCAGTGCCTGAGGTTCTGGGGGGTAGGGCATTCCATAATGCAGGGGCAATGATCGTAAACGCCCTTCGTCTGGTTGCCGTCAGACGGTAACTCTTCAAGCCAGGGATTTCTAAGAGGCCTTGATCTTCTGAGCGCAGTGATCTCTGGGGTTTATATGGGATAACGCGATCCCTTTAAGTACACTGGCCCCAGACCATATAAGGCCTTGAAAGTAAGAACTAGCACTTTGAAAGTGATCCGGTGCTCGATCGGTAGCCAGTGCAGCCCCTGGAGTCATCAAGAACATGGTGTGTTGAGCATTTTGCTGTAGAAGAGTTATGAGCTCGGATGATTCCTTTCTCCCACTTAGTTTTTGTGTGTGCTTCCCCAATATTCTATTATAAATATTTATTTTATCCCCGTGACGAAAGATGAATGGATGTCTTTGAAGATTACTTTCTAGCCCACTCTTTTTTCAAGGCATTTGAAACTGTAAAAAATACCTTAATTTAACACTTTACCAAATTACAGGAGATGACGGTACAGAGTCTCTTGTCAAATCCAGGTCCTTAAGAACATGCTGTGTTAGGTCCAATCTCTGTTCCTGTTGCCAGCAAATCTATTTGGCTTTCATTTTCAACTTGAAGTAATATAGACAAATACCTGTTTGCAGCTAGGAAGTACATTAATGATTCATTAAAACAACAATAGAAATCTATCTTGCACCTATGACAGTTGCCTAAACCAGTTGACTTTCCCTAATCTAATCTTCTGTTAGCATTGTTCTGGTCTTTATCTGTCCTATTGTTACAATTCAACAGTTTCATCCAGTGTTTGATGCCTACTATTTACCTTGTTTCTGACAGGAGATTACTTTGCTCCTGTGATAGTTGAAATAGTCATTATTTGAAGAGGGCTCTGTCTAGTGCCCCATTTTTGTGGGGGTTCACATGATAGGCACTTGTTCCTGGGTAGGTTAGTTCAACAGCTCTCCACAGTCTTCATCTGTTAATGAAGGGTCTAAGCCAGAGGTCGGGAACCTTTTTGACTCAGAGAGCCATGAAAGCAAAATATTTGGAAATTTATTTCAGTGAGAGCCATATAATATATATAATATATTTTAAGACCGAATTCAACTAAATGTGAGTATACACGTACGTACTATGAGAAAAGGATTCCCCAGGCAGAATGACGGGACACTTCAGACCTGGCTCTGCAAAAGGCATGCTCGGGACTCTGGGAAGGAAGAGAAGACGGAAGGAAGGGGGAAAGAAAGAAAGAAAGAAAGACAGAGGAAATAAAGGAGAGAGGGGGAGAAGAAGAAAGAAAAGAAGAACCAACTAAAGAAAAGGAAGAAAAGTAAATCAGGAGAGAGACAAGGGGGAGAAAGAAGAAAATGGAAAGGGAGGAAAAAGGGTGGGGAAAAGAAAGAGTGAGAAAAAAAGTAAAATAATAAGAGGAAAGAAGAAAAGAAGGGGAGAGAGGGAGGGAAAAGGAAGGAGAAAGAAAGGGTGAAGGGGGAAAGGAAGGAGAAAGAAAGGGTGAGAAGGGGGAAAGAAAGGGTGAAGGGGGGAAAGGAAGGAAGAGGAAGGAAGAAAGGAAGGAAGGGGAGAATGGAAGAAAGAAGGTAGGGAGAGATGGAGGAAAAAGAATGAAAGAAAGAGAGGGAAAAAGAAATGAAGAGAAATGAAGGAAGGAAGGAAGGAAGGAAAGAAAGGGGAGGAGGGCGCGGGGCCAAGGCGGACCTTGGTGTCGACGTCAGCGAGGCAGTCCCTCCGGAAGGCGTCGAAGAGGCAGTGGCTCTTGAACTGCCTGACGTTGAGGGCGATGAGTTGGGCGTCCCCCGGGGGCAGTCAGGCCAGGTCCAGGCCCACCTCCGCCGCCTCCCCTGAGGCTCGTGGCGGAGGACGAAGAGGAAAACAAGGACGAAGTGCTGCCGCCGGGTTCTGCCATCCCTGGCGAAGGGGGCGCAGGGCCCTGAGATCAGCGCGGGATGAGGAAGAGGCGGCGATGGTGGTGTGGAAGCGGCAGTCGCGGTGCTTTTGTGTCACTCCTCCCTGCTGCATGCTGGGAAACCAAGGCCCGGGCTGTTCTGGAGAGCTAGATGCAATCATGAAAAGAGCCACATCTGGCTCCCGAGCCATAGGTTCCCTACCCCTTGTCTAAGCCCTTAATGTGTCACGAAAAAAGTGTTTTTGAATACATATGAAATTTCCCAAGTCCATTGGTTGTTTTTAGCCCAACAGAAACAGTGTGGGGTAAATTCAGCGGACTGGGATTTAGCAGATCTCGGGTCAATTTGCCATGAAGCTCAAGATTAAAGGCCTTTAGTCTTGTCTCTTGCATCCTCATGAAACCACTTTGAGTCCCCCCCCAGGGGTGAGAAAAGCGGTATATAAATACTGTAAATAAATAAACAAATAAATATGATCCCAAAACCTGTGGGACAATGGTTTCACTTACCAACATTTGACAAAATATGTCCTCTTTAGGAATTTTCTGGGTCCGCTATATAGTCCTGTGTCATTCTGCTACAACCTATCCATAGAATTGCCCTGGAGTACTTAGCAATTTTTTTAAGAGAAGATCTATCTCACTCTCTAGGGATTTTCTAGTTCCTTCATTTCAGTAGGGCTTACTATTTTTGTCTACAGTAGGTTCAGGAACATATCTCTCTCTCTCTCTCTCTCTCTCTCTCTCTCTCTCTCTCTCTCTCTCTCTCTCTCTGGCATTACTTCACGTGAATGAAGATACTTAGGTAGGACTCATCCCACGCTTTCTACAAGCGTTGATGCGTTTTTGGAGGTTGGATATGGATTTTTCTGGTGGAGCGCAGCGTGCACAGAACTGGCCTCACCCTTTAAACCAAAGGTTCGTCTGCCAGGGCCTAGCAAGCTTGGCCGGTGGCAGCGAGGTCCTCAGGTCGTAGGTTTGGTTCGAGTTTCCTTCTCTTAGATGGTTGACCTTACAGGGTTAGACGAGCACCATCTGCCCGGGTTTGAAATTAGAGTTTTCCTTCTCTTAGGATGGTTGCCAAAAGGCTAGAGAGCCCATCCTGCGGGTTGACTAGGGTTCCCATATGTCCCTTATTTTAAGGGACGTCCCATATTTTGGCCCTAAAATTTATGTCCCTTATTTTCAGGCCCTGTCCCTTATGTTTGAGTAGCAGGACAGGACTGGGCGGGGTTGACCAGAGGAAGGTGCGCGTTGTGGTTTCCACGGCAATGCCTGCCCGGGGATTCCAACTCGAAGGGCAGCCTGCATCCCCGTTGGAAGGAAGAGGCGATACAGGACTTTTTCAAAGTACAGTAGACTAATTAACCGTTACCCAAGGGGAATGCTGGATCATGTTGGATAAAGATAGTTTCTGGTTGCTTGAGAGTTACTCTTAAAATAGGCCTAGCTGTGCATCCCAATACTATACAATGCTGTGTATCCCATACTATATTATACCATTAACTATTGACATAATAATCATGAAGATGTACTGTCTTATAAAATTTATTTTATTTTAATGTTTAGACAGTGCACTTTTAAAGTCAGCAAAGTCAAGTACTAAATACAGATGGAGAAAATAAGGTAGTTCTAATAATGTTTTTTCTGCATGACAAAGCATGTACTGTTAAGAGGGTGTAAGTCAGTTTCTTTTGTGAGTTTCAATCATTATCTTATTCTGTTAATAAAACTATTTCTACCTAATGTTTGAGTTTCAAGATTTTAATGAAGTGTCCCTTATTTTTGTGGAAAATCCCGTAAATGTCCCTTATTTCTTATGTCAAAAAGTGGCAACCCTAGCGTTGACGCTCTTTGTCAGACCCTTCGGTTGTGACCTACTAGTGGCTATTATGCCATCGCTAGCATAGCTCACAACTTCATTAGGGTACGCAAGCCTCTCCTCCACGACAAGGGGGCACCAATGGAGAAGTACATACTCTCTTCACAGGATACATGTTGTATTTTTGTGAGGATAAAGGAGAGCAGAAGAGATGCATGTATAGCTTTTTGTTGGAGGAAAGGTAGGATGTAAATGTAACCGCAAAAGAACAAATAAAAGGCAAAGGAAGCATTCTTGCGATTTAGGCTAGGCCAGCTCTGCTGATAGTACACTTGACAGGTTAATCTTTTCCCAGTGTTTATCCAATTGTCTTCTATAACTGTGTGGGGAATTGCGGAGCGTGGAGACTAGCTGCATTCGTTCTTTCAAACATAACTGCTGCTACTCCAGGGATCGCAAGCCAGAATTGTATAGCTTAAAAGACAAGGATTAAATCAAGAAGCATAAAGAAGCATGTATTATGGATGAAGGTAAGTTTTTCTGGTCTTCAGGCTGGTCTCAATTTTGTCAGATACCTGCTTGCCTGGGACTTTTAATTACTTCGACAGAAATAAATATTTTTTATAGAGAACAGAGCATTAAAAATTATATTCTCCTGGTCAGTACCGAGGGCTCCAGCTGAAAGTGTGTGGAGCACCAAAAGTGAGTGGCAGAACTGTTGCCTTGTGCCGCGTTAGAGCAGGATAGTCTTGCTATGGTTTTCTGTGAAATTTCTCTTTTCTCTACCAAAGAAAGTAAATATATTTCTGGGAGTGCAAATCAGACCCTTTTCATTGAAGATTTCTGGCCCCCTGGTAAGCGCAGGTAGCAGTGAGTAGGATATCATTTGGAGGGATGGTGAGTGAGAGATTGTGAGTGTACACATAGTTTTTCACATTTCGCACATAGTCGGAACAGGAGGAGAAACAAGCAAGCTAATAAAGGCTGCTGCAGTGTGCTTTTGCTTTTGCGCATTCTGAGAAGAGTGTGATTCCTCTCCCCCCTTGCTTACACTTCCTGAATTAACTGCTGGCAAACTGTTTTTGTACTTTCCACTCAGGGTGCACCTACGCAATAGGATTGATGCAGGTTGACATGACTTTGACTGCCATGGCCCAATGCTATGCAGTCATGGGAGTTGTAGTTTTACAAGTTCTATAGCCATCTCTTCCTTTAGTGCTTGTGCCTCACCAAACCACAAAATCCAGGATTCCATAACATTGAGCCATGGTACTGAAAGTGGTGTCAAACCTCATTCATTCTACAGTGTATATATGCACTCTGAGTTTGTAACAGCCAAAGTAAACGGAGGGTGTTGGGGAAATGGGAGAAGGAGAGAAAAACCGGAACATTTAGAAAGCAACTGAAAAAGTAGGATGAACGGGGAGTAATTGGGAATGTCTCTGCCAAACTGGGACAGTTGGGAGAGTATGTGTTTTAATTCAGTGTTTCCCAACCAGTGTGCCATGAGCGATCATCAGGTGTGCCATGGGAAATTGGCACTCTCCCCCTCCTAGCAGCCCCCTCACAGGTTTCCAAGAAACAAATTGAGCCTCTCTGCTTGGAATTTTTTAAAAACTATTTTACTGGATTTTTGAGAGTTGCCCCCAGGATCAGTTTATAACAGCTTCATGACATCCATAGTTAACTGGAAGCAAGTTTCACTCAGAGTGAAATTTCACAAAGGTCTGGAGAACAAGCTCTATGAGGAGCGGCTTGAAGAGCTGGGCATGTTTAGCCTGAAGAAGAGAAGGCTGAGAGAAGACATGATAGCCATGTATAAATATGTGAGAGGAAGTAATATATATGTTGTGTTCATCGAAACAGGCCCAGGATTCACACTGAGTGTATAAATACATTTAAAAACATATTAACTGTATGTATCACTGTGTTAGAGTATAATTTTGTGTCATTTTGGTTGGTGGTGTGCCCCAGGATTTTGTAAATGTAAAAAATGTGCCGTGGCTCAAAAAAAGGTTGAAAAACACTGTTTTAATGCATGCATATTGTGTTGTTGTAGGTTTTTCGGGCTGTATGGCCATGTTCTAGAGCAGGGCTGTCCAACTTCTACCGGACCTGTGGCCGGAATTCCAGTTACTGATGACCTGGGGGGCCGAAGGGTCTGCCGCCCGCCCCCCTCCGCCCCTCCCCGGCTCCGCCCCCTCCCCGGCTCCACCCAGGCTCCGCCCCTCCCTGGCTCCACCCCTGCCCTGCCCCCTCCCCGGCTCCACCCTCTCCCCGCCTTGGAGGTGTCTGTGGAGGACACCGGGGCTTTGACTTGGAGATAGAGATGAACACCAAAATCCCAGTCTCAAGTCCCAGTCCCTGCTTTGAACTGGATTATATTGCAGTGTGGACTCAGGGCCCTTCACACAGCCATATAACTCAGAATATCCAGGCAGGAAACCCCACAAAACCTGCTTTGAACTGGATTATATTGCAATGTGGACTCAGGGCCCTTCACACAGCCATATAACAGAATATCCAGGCGGGAAACCCCACAAAACCTGCTTTGAACTGGATTATATTGCAGTGTGGACTCAGGGCCCTTCACACAGCCATATAACGCAGAATATCCAGGCAGGAAACCCCACAAAACCTGCTTTGAACTGGATTATATTGCAGTGTGGACTCAGGGCCCTTCACACAGCCATATAACGCAGAATATCCAGGCAGGAAACCCCACAAAACCTGCTTTGAACTGGATTATATTGCAGTGTGGACTCAGGGCCCTTCACACAGCCATATAACAGCTTTGAAGAATATGGACCAGGCAGGAAACCCCACAAAACCAGCTTTGAACTGGATTAGATTGCAGTGTGGACTCAGGGCCCTTCACACAGCCATATAACGCAGAATATCCAGGCAGGAAACCCCACATAACCTGCTTTGAACTGGATTATATTGCAGTGTGGACTCAGGGCCCTTCACACAGCCATATAACGCAGAATATCCAGGCAGGAAACCCCACAAAACCAGCTTTGAACTGGATTATATTGCAGTGTGGACTCAGGGCCCTTCACACAGCCATATAACTCAGAATATCCAGGCAGGAAACCCCACAAAACCTGCTTTGAACTGGATTATATTGCAGTGTGGACTCAGGGCCCTTCACACAGCCATATAACGCAGAATATCCAGGCAGGAAACCCCACAAAACCTGCTTTGAACTGGATTATATTGCAGTGTGGACTCAGGGCCCTTCACACAGCCATATAACTCAGAATATCCAGGCAGGAAACCCCACAAAACCTGCTTTGAACTGGATTATATTGCAGTGTGGACTCAGGGCCCTTCACACAGCCATATAACGCAGAATATCCAGGCAGGAAACCCCACATAACCTGCTTTGAACTGGATTATATTGCAGTGTGGACTCAGGGCCCTTCACACAGCCATATAACGCAGAATATCCAGGCAGGAAACCCCACAAAACCTGCTTTGAACTGGATTATATTGCAGTGTGGACTCAGGGCCCTTCACACAGCCATATAACTCAGAATATCCAGGCAGGAAACCCCACAAAACCTGCTTTGAACAGTGTGGACTCAGGGCCCTTCACACAAAACCTACCTGCTTTGAACTGGATTATATTGCAGTGTGGACTCAGGGCCCTTCACACAGCCATATAACTCAGAATATCCAGGCAGGAAACCCCACAAAACCTGCTTTGAACTGGATTATATTGCAGTGTGGATTCAGGGCCCTTCCACACAGCCATATAACCCAGAATACCTGCTTTGAACTGGATTATCGGAGTCCACACTCATATAATCTGGTTTTAAAGCAAATAACATGGGATTTTATTCAGATGTGTGGAAAGGAAGGCAAATAAGAAGCCAGGGCCCTTCCACACAGGCCTATAACCCTGAATGATAAGGCATAATATTCATTCTGCCTCTGCTAATAATAATAATAATAATAATAATAACAACAACAACAACAGGTTCCTGGGTAGGAGACCTCCAAGGGCCATCCAGGGCCATCAGTCCAATCTTCTGCCATAAGGGGGAAAACACAATCAAAGCATTCCTCACAGATGGCCATTCAGCCTCTGATGATAAATGATGATAATAATAATAATAATAATTACAATGGGTTCCTAGAATAGGAGACCTCCAAGGGCCATCAGTCCAATCTCCTTCTGCCATAAGGGGAAAACACAATCAAAGCATTCCTCACAGATGGCCATTCAGCCTCTGATAATAATAATAATAATAATTACAATGGGTTCCTAGAATAGGAGACCTCCAAGGGCCATCAGTCCAATCTCCTTCTGCCATAAGGGGAAAACACAATCAAAGCATTCCTCAGCCATGTTGAATCAAACCTAAACTCTCCTGAGAGCAACAGAAAGTACTGAACCTTGAGTTTGGGAGTTGTAGTTTTCCTCCATCCAGAGAGCACTGTGGACTCAAATAATGATGGATCAGGACCAAACTTGGCACGAAGCCTCAGGAGAGGAGGAAGCCGGAAAGGGAATGAATGAGCACCCCCTGCTCCGAACTCGGCCCCGCCCCTTTTTCGCTCTGGCCACGCCCCCTCTCACTCGTGCACTCTCTCTCTCCTTCCCTCTGTCCTTCAGGTGGTGGAAGGGGGAAGGAATGAAAGGGGAAAGAGAGAAAGAAGGAGGGAGGGAGAGGGGGGGAGGAGGAAGTAGGAGGAGGAGGAAGAGAGCCTGCTCCTCCTCCCTGCCCCCCCCCACACCCCCCCCCCCCCAACAAAAAAAAAATAAAAAATATTCAAAAAATATTCCAAAAAAAATTCCAAAAAAAATTCCAAAAAATATTCCAAAAAAAATTCAAAAAAAATATTCCAAAAAATATTCAAAAAAATATTTTAAAATTTTTTTTTAATCTTAAAAGGCAGATATCTTGCAGGAGGGTAGGGGGCCGTGGGGAAGGGGCTGGGGGGCCGTATACGGCCCGGGGGCCGCCAGTTGGACAGCCCTGTTCTAGAGGCATTCTCTCCTGATGTTTCGCCTGCATCTATGGCATCTCACAACACAGACCTCACAACCTCTGAGAATGCCTGCCATAGATGCAGGCGAAACATCAGGAGAGAATGCCTCTAGAACATGGCCATACAGTTCAAAAAACGTACAACAAACCAGTGATTCTGGCCATGAAAGCCTTTGGCAATGCATGCATGTTGTTGACATAGATAGGTTAAAGCAAAATCTGAGGTGGTGAAGCTTTAGATGTAGAATGTGGGTGGCCAGACCTGGGGAAGATCAGTCCTGAACATCTTAGCTTTTCTTCTGAAATTGCATGCCTGTGTTTACAGATATGTGCTTGTGGGTTACATAGCTTGGCCAACCCTTGACCGATTACTCCTGATGGCACTGTAGTAATTCCTTAGATTCCTATTCGTCAGCTGCATGAGATCTCTACTGACCAGAAGGTCATGAGTTTGAGGCCTGCCCAGGTCGAGGTGGGCTCTCGGCCTATTGTGTAGCCTGTTGTTGACCTTTGCAACCCGAAAGACAGTTGCATCTGTCAAGTAGGAAATAAAGGTACAGGTAGCACTTAGTGGGGAGGCTAAATTTAACTGATTTACGAAGCCATAAATAAAATCTCCAGAAAACACGCGGAGAAAAGAAGGAGGGCGACAGCTCCCCGTGGTGGCCAGATGTTAAATTGCCTCTGTCTGTCTTGTATGTTTGTGTGTCTAAATGTAATGTGTACATTGTAATCCGCCCTTAGTCCCCTGCGGGGTGAGAAGGGCGGAATAGAAATGAAGTAAATAAATAAATATTTGTTGGTCTTGGAAGAACAGAGGATGTAGTCTTTGCTGTTATGTGTCTCTCTAACATCTTACATGTCAGAGTTGCTTACAAAGAAGGGTGTAATTCTCCTTATTTTTGAGAATGTGAGGAGGAAGCTCAATCTTTGATGTAGAAGCTTTAACTATCCCACCTTCAGAAATATGAAATGCAAAATGTGGAAGGTTACAGCAGCTTTATCAACAAGCACACCTACTTATCCATGGCAAGTGTGAATTACAATCAAAGTGGCAGGCAGAGAAGCTTTTTAAATAGATACACATGTTCTAGTCTTCTCATAACCTTTGGTAGACTTACTTTGCCAGACTGGATTAAGAGTATCATGAGTATACTTTTATAAGGGAGATGAAAGGTCTGCTTTATCACTACCACTTCCTCATGATCAAGTTGGTCTGTGTGACAATCTGTGGATTGTCGCTTTGTTAATAGAACAAATATGATAATCCTGTAGTTATGGCTTGGCCAGGAATAAAGAGAGTAATCTCTAGATCAGGGGCGAGCAACCTCCGGCCCGCGGCCCGGATGCGGCCCCCTGGCTGGTTCTGTCCGGCCCGGGGAGAAGTTCGTCGGGGCTGGGGCCAACCAAGAAGAAGGGGTGCCGCTGCCACCATCCCATCGCGGCGGCTTTGGAGTACCCCAGGCTCTCCGCCTCCTCCTCCTGCCTCTGGCATGGAGAGGCTTCGGATGGCCAGTGTGGGAGGGTCAGTGCCGACAGCGACTTCCTGTAGTCCGAGATGAGCTGGCTGAGACATTCTGGGAGCCGTAGGAGTCAGGAAACTACGGTTCCCAGAATGCCTCAGTCAGCTCATTCGGGGCTACAGGAAGTCACCCAAAGGCTCCTCTCCGCCACGCCGCCGGCATCCGGAGCCTCTCCACGCCAGAGGCAGGAGGAGGAGGCGGAGGACTAGTGCTGCCTCCACCCTCAGGCCCTCCCTCACTCCACCGATGTGCGACCCTCCATGCAAGAGGGCCAAAGCCCAGGATCACCACTGCGAGGGCACCCCGGAGCTGCCGGAGAAGGCAGGAAGGAACACCCGCTGCCCTGGTGCAGCCCGCGGCAGCCCCCGCTTTAAGGCAGGACCTTGGCAATACGACACTTCATAATATTGTTTGGCTCTCGTGTGGCCCCTTGGAAAAAAAAATTGCCCACCCCTGCTCTAGATGCAAAAGAAAAGAGCGGTTATTGTCATGTTTTGGCTACAAAAGAAATGAGGGCAGTTGCAAGTAAGGATGTTTCTCTGCCTGTTTTTCTTCTGCAGCTTTTGTTAAACAGATTCCCACCACCTTTCTTGCCGTCCCGCATACCCGTATTATAGGGAAATAAAAATACATTTGAAAAAGAAATACTCAAGGAGGATTCAACTTCAGTCCGTGTTAACCATGGTTGTGAAATAGCTCTACTCTCGTAACTTCAGTAAGACATAAAGGAAGACCTGTCGCTTGTTAGTCTTGCTTTTAAGATCTGTGATAAACCTGTGTTGACTTAACAAAGCATGATTTTTACAACGTTACTATGTCTACAGTCTTTTGCCCTCAGATACGGAGGGGCAATGGGTCCCTGCTCTCGTAATTTTATGTGTTTCTCCTAGAAGAGTTGGTTATAGTCCAAGCTGGGGTGTGTGCATTGGCAAATTAAACAATTAAAGGAATACCTGCATTCGTGGCAGTCATTACAAGACTGTCAAACATTCAATAAACCTTTATGTAATCTAGGTAGTAGTACCATTTTAAAAATTCTTATTCTGTGATGGTGCATGCACCTACATACAGGGTCCAAGAGTGGAGTTAACTGACATAATTGGGAAAAGGCAGAACATATGGTTCTTGCTTTTCTTCTCTACTGCATCCCCAAATTCCTTGCTGTCTGAGGGTTTAATTTATTTATTCATTTATTTCCACCATTTCTACCCCGCTTCTTCTCAACCCCCGAGGGGGGACTCAGAGTGGCCTAACAACTGCAACAATTCGATGCCAAAAACACAGTATACATATAATAGAAAACCAAAAACAGTCAAAATTAAAATACATTAAAATACAGTTAGCATTAAAATACATTATATACATTCACATAAGTTAAAAACAGTATTCTGTCCATAATAGAAGCATTGGGTCATGCCCACCAGTTTGCCATTTCAATCCAATCTAAAGTGCTGTATCGTGCTAATATGCAAACGCCTGGTCCCATAACCAGGATTTCACTTTTCCCCCGAATGCCAGGAGGGATGGGGTTGATCGTATATCAATTGGGAGTGCGTTCCACAGACGGGGAGCCACCACCGAGAAGGCCCTATCTCTTGTCCCCACCAACCGCATTTGAGAAGTAGGCGGGGCGGGAGCAGGGAGCAGGATCTTAAATTACGAGGTGGGACGTAGCGGCTGATGCGTTCGGACAAGTAAGCTGGGCCAGAACCATATAGAGCTTTAAAGGTCAAAACCAGCACTTTGAATTGAGCTCGAATTGGACAGGCAGCCCGGGGAGCTGACACAACCGGGGGGGGGGGGGTATGCTCCCTGTATGTACTGTAGCTCCCGTTAGTAGTCTGGCTGCTGCCCGCTGGACTAAGTGCAGTTTCCGAACTGTCTTCAAAGGCAGCCCCACGTAAGTACGTTGCAGTAATCTATTTGGGATGTGACCAGGGCGTGGACGACCGTAGCCAGGAATGACCAAATATCATCCAGAGGCCAAGTGAGGTCACTCAGATTCATTTTACCTGGCTACCTTTGACCAAATCTTAGTCAAGATATGACAAGACATTTTAATTTACTAATACTATCTCAAGTTGCAGTAGAGAGTCGATACCCCTTAATGTTCCATTTAGCTCTGAAATTTTGCTATGAACTGATGTTTGAGGACTCATGAAACCCTTAACGCAAAGTTGCTGCAACTTGATAATGGACCCCGACCTCTCACGATGAGTTGAAATTGTGCTATAAATAAACTTCTGGCCTTTGAACCTCTGCTTGGAGAACAGAGCGTCCCAGGAGAATATAGAAGTTAGCCATCTATAAATGAGCATGGGACCATAACCAACAACTTGGGTGGCATCAATGGATTTTTACACAGGTAACCCTTTCTCAAAAAGTTGTGGTATCCCTGATGATACAAACTTTCCAAGATATTGGAAGTTGAGTCACTAAACCAGGGGTCCTCAAACCTTATAAGCAGAGGGCTATGCATAATGCATATACCTTATTTGTAGCATTTATTTATTTATGGTATGATATTTCTAGCCTGCCTTTCTCAAGCCCCAAGGTGACTCAAGGTGGCTTACAAATTGGCAGCAATTTGATGCCATAAAAATCCACAATATACAATTTTTACATAATTCTGTGTTTGTCTTTTGCACTGCATTTCCAAAGGCTTGTTCAAAGAGCCAGGTTTTTACTTTTTTTCAGAAGGTCAGGAGGGAGGGGGCTGATCTAATATCCCTAGGAAGGGAGTTCCACAGCCGAGGGGCCACCAATGAGAAGGCCCTGTCTCTTGTCCCCGCCAGTCTCGCCTGCGAAGAAGGCAGGATCGAGAGCAGGGCCTCCCCGGACGATCCTAAATTCCCAGATGGCCTGCTTTTCACTGATGAGATAGTCAAATTAATTAGGATTGCTCTTGTGTAGCTTCAAATCTTTTCAGACTTAGGGCAACCCTAAGTCTAAAGCAGTGGTTTTCAACCTGTGGGTCCCCAGATGTTTTGGCCTTCAACTCCCACAAATCCTAACACCTGGTAAACTGGCTGGGAGTTGTAAGCCAAAACATCTGGGGACCCATAGGTTGAGAACCACTGGTCTAAAGTTTAGGACCGGGGCTAGGTAAATGACCTTGGAGGGTTGCATCAGGCCCAGAGGCCTTAGTTTGGGGACACTTGCACTAAAAAACCTGGTAGTTTGATGCTCTGTTGATGTTCTTGCATAAGTAACATGTCTTGATATGTACACCAAATGTGTGTTCAGTTTGAGATATGACTGGGGCAACGGCCAAATGTGGTTGTCAAAAGATGAAGAATTACTTGCTCGGGATTCAAAAGTACCCTTGAGAGAGATTGCTGGTCATTTTTTTTAGCACATTGACTGGAACAGGATTGTGCAAAATGGTTGCAGATCTGTTTGCAATTGTGTGCATCATGCTTCTTGGTAAAGAAATTTAGATAAACGTTAAAAATGTCTTGATCAACTATCTTTTCAGTAAATTATAAAAACATTTTAAATCGAGTAGGAAATAGAATGTGTTTTGCTCTTAAGTTGGTGGTTCCTAAAGTGGGCGATACCACCCCCTGGTGGGTGGGCGGTGGGGCGATCCAAGGGGGCGCTGGGAGGCTCAGGAGAATTTGGGGGGCACTGAACCCCTGTAAGGGGGCGGTGGAGTGAGCCAGGCTTGCCACTTGCAGGGTCGTGCGCTTGCAATGACGTCCCCGTTGGAAGAAACAGGCCGATACGCAGGACTGCGCCCTGGGCGGGGTTGACGAGAGGAAGGTGCGCGCTGCAGTTTCCACAGCAACACCTGCCTGGGAATTCCAACTCACAGGGACACAGTCGCAAGGGTGCGATCCCCGGGCAGGCGTTGCCGTTTGATCCAGATCTGTCATTTATGGGGATCTTAGAGGTTTGTGGAAGTCAGAGCTGAATTGGCTGAAGGTACTGCAAATCCCATCATCCGTTGCTCATACTCCCCCCTCCCCCAAACATCTTGGTTTTGTGATTATTTCTGGAATTCAGTGTTTGTAATTTACACCTTTCTTTACTATATTTTATGAAAAAGGTAGAATCATTAATACTTTTTCTGTTTAATTGCTATTAATTTTTTTTAAAAAAATATAATTTCTAGGTGGGGCGCTCAGTAAATAAAATTCTGGAAAGGGGGCAGAAGGCCAAAAAAGTTTGGGAACCACTGCTCTAAGTACTCAATTGTTCTGTGGAAAGACAGGTGATGAGGAAAGTTGTACAGTCGGTACACAATTGCTAGGTTTAGGGATCGAAGACCTCCACAAAAGTGGGAAACCACCAATGAAAACACTGGGGTTTTCACAGTGGTGCGACTCTGTGGTCAACATCAGTCTGAAGTTGGCCATAGAATTGCACTGGAGGACCCACAACTGTCTATGGCAGACTGTATATTGTGGTGTAGGTTGATGCAGACAGAACCATGGTAGAGTGGCCCTCTCTCATGTGAGTGATTGGGCAAAAGGAGTGAAGCTGCCGCTAGGTGACGTGTAATGGGGGGAAGGGAGGAAGAAAGAAAAAGGAAGGAAGGTAGGAAAAGGAAAGGAGAAAAAGGCAGGAAAGGAGGGAAGGAGAAATAAGGGAAAAGAAAAGACAGGACGAGGAAAAGAGGGAGGCAGGAAGAAGGTGGAAGAGAAAGGAAAGAAGGTGGAAGTGTATGTGAAAAAGCAAGGAATGAAATAATGAGCCATAAAGAAAATGTATACCCAGGCATCACTGGAGAAACATAGCAATAAAGGAACACATTCAACTAGGACTGATATCCTGTGAAAGTCTGCCTTCAAATTTGCCTTGACAGCGCAGAATAATTAACTGAAGTATTTTTACCGGTAGAGGAAGGAAGATCTTTGGCATATGGCGATGTTTTAAAGCAAAGTCTTTCCACATTCCTGATTAGCAGGTTCTTATTGTTTGTACTGATAGGCACCGAACGCCAGGATGCAACCTGTATGTCAGAATTAAACATTTTGCTATAAAATGATAAAACGCATTTGAACAGTACAGCATCCTCTAAAGCTCTTATTTTAAAAAACATTTAGTTCAAAAAGTATTTGGAATACAATTTTTTTCACCTACCAAGAGAAAGGGGGAGGAGAGGGAGCCACTGTAGCTTTTTCTAGAGAAGCAGCACAACAGTTTAGGCACAGCCATTGAGAAGATCCCATCTCAAGTATCCACCAACTGTGAAGGTGGTGGGACTGGAATATGAGCATCTTCTGAGGCTCCCATGGTATGAAAGACTCGTGGGGGGTATACAGACTGTCATTTCACCACCAGAACTTTAGCAACACTATAGAAGCGAAGTACCAGCGCCATCTAGTTTTCACCCTCAGAATTTTAGTTTTGGAAGTACTTTAGAAACATTTAGAAGCATGATAGCACAGGCCTAATATATATATATATATATATATATATATATATATATATATATATACACACACACACACACACACACACACAGTATATATATATATACACACACACACAGTATATATATATATATATAGAGAGAGAGAGAGAGAGAGAGAGAGAGTAACAACTTATTTTAAAGTTTTTTGTTGTAAAAAAATATTCCATAACCCATTTTTTATGGAAAATTTCCATGTTTGGGAAAACACCCCTCCCTGGTTTATATAGCGCTATCTCAAGTAAATCATGCTATTTCAAGGGAAAAAGTAGAAACTTCTGAAAAATTGTGAAGAATTTTGTAGAGTTGATTGGTAGACAACAGCACAGTGTTTCTCAACCTTCCTAATGCCTCGACTACTTAGTATTATTTATTTATTTATTTTATTAACTGCATTTCTATACAATTTCTCACCCCTGGGGGGGGGGGACTCAATACAGTTCCTCATGCTGTGGTGACCCCCAAACATAAAATTATTTTCGTTGTCACTTCATAACAGTAATTTTGCTACTGTTATGAACTCTATGTAAATATTCATATACAGGATTTATTTTCATTCACTGGACCAAATTTGGCACATATACCCGATACACCCAAATTTGAATACTGGTGGGGTTGGGGGGGGGGATTAAGTTTGTCATTTGGTAGTTGTAATTGCTGTGATTTATAGTTCACCTACAATTAAAGAGCATTCTGAACTCCACCAATGATAGAATTGAACCAAACTTGGCACATAGAACTCCCATAACTAACAGGGCTTGGTGGGCACTGACCTTGATCCAGAGAGCACTGTGAACTTAAACAATGATGCCAAACTTGCGCCAAACTTGGCACAAATACTCAATATGCCCAAATGTGAACACCGTTGGAGTTTTGGAAAAATAGACTTTGACATTTGGGAGTTGTAGTTGCTGGGATTTATAGTTCACCTACAATCAAAGAGAATTCTGAACCCCACCAATGAAAGAATTGAGCCAAAATTCCCACACAAAACCCCCAATGACTAACAGAAATTACTGTGTTTTCTGGTGGTCTTCGGTGACCCCTCTGACACCCTCTCGTGACCCCCCCCCCAGGGGTCCTGACCCCCAGGCTGAGAGACACTGCAATAGCGGCCTGTTCATTTGAATGGCTCCTTCCTCTGCTGTCATAAGGCCACTGACATTTCTTTCTTGAAAAGTTATGGAGTCTCATCATAGCTTTCAAGGCAGGTGTTGCTTTTTGCATGAGCTCTTTGCCCATTACACAGCAGTTAAGCATCTCATTTCTGTCTCTGTTGTCAGGATGTCTCTTTGATGCATGTGTTCCACACGCTACACATACCGAGTTTTTGCTTCCCTTGCTTTTTTGCACTGCCTTGGCTTTTAGTATTTTGGCTGTGTTTACTGGTTTAAAAATAAGAATGAAAAATGCATTGACACTGTTGCTTAACACAGCACTATTGATTTATTAGCAGCAGGTTTTCCTTTCTGCATCATAAATGCTTGTTGAGTTTCTTCATTCCTTTACTTTGGTTCAAAAGCCTTGAAACCGCTTTGATGCTTTTACAGCTTGGTTAAAATTAACCTCTTCTATATTGGAGGGTAATAGGGTAGAGATTGCTGATACATGTATCTGTGTAGTCTAAACCAACTACCTTCAACTTATTGTCGAAGGCTTTCATGGCCGGAATCACGGGGTTGTTGTAGATTTTTCGGGCTGTATGGCCATGTTCTAGAACAGGGGTGCTCACAGTTTTTCAGCATGCGAGCTACTTATAAAACAACCAAGTCAAAATGATCTACCTACCCACTACTCAGAGAGCCATAAAAGCAAAATATTTGGAAATTTATTTCAGTGATAGCCATATAATATATTTTAAGACTGAATTCAACTAAATGTGAGTATAATAAACTCCTGAATGTAGTCATAATAATGATGATGATGATAATTCATTCAGCCTCTGCTACTACTACTTCTACTACTACTACTACTAATAGTAACAACAACAACAATCTATTATATAAAGGAGGTCCTGTCGTCGAACGACTGACAGAGACAGGGAAACCATCCAAGGCAGAGACACCAAACTTGGCAACAAAAATAGGCCTCAGGCAAGGAAGGTTTATAGCAAAAAAACCTTCCCCCAAAAAACCGAGAAGGCCCCCAAAACAACGATACAAAAAACCTACATTTCCCAGCATCCTCTGCGGCAGCCAGCGAAACCCACTGGCCAACATCGGCCCACACAAAATGCAGGGAGGCTGAGTAACCATAGTAACACTGGGCACAGCCAGCCAAGGCTAGGATAGAATGCTGAGTGATTTGAGTTCAGTCAGTTGGTGTTTGAGGGTTAAACTGACAAAACCAAACTCTATGAGGGAGCAATTCTCTAGCAATTCCTACCCACACAACACAACACAACTTCCTATCACAACCCGTCCTCCCAACCTTACGGGACCCCGCACCCACAACACCTACCACCACCACAAACAAAAACCAACTCCACCTATACTCCAACCACAACACAACACTGCACTGATACTCTACAAACACACACAAACACCCAAAACACCCCACCCACACAAGCATTCCACAACATACTACCACTCACAATTCCACCACACACCCACTAACTCACCAAAAAAGTAATACCTACACACAACACAATACGCACATAACACAACCTTGCGTCTACTGCTCAACCCATTTGTATGCCATTCCTTCTTTCCACACAGGCAGAAACTGACCCAAAAGACAAGCCATGCCTTCTAAAAAGAACAGCATCGGACGACACACTCACAACGCTACATACAGTACATCAAACAAAAAAGGGCAGAGCAAACGTCAGAACAGAAACACAGTTTCTTTTTTCAAATCCAGAGTTGGGAAACCACAGAACCTTTCTATCAACACAGCAGACGGAAAGACAAAAAACATTGTATATCCACAAGCTCTGCAGAACGCCAGCAGCACCACACACCGACAACTCCCCAGGACTTCAACATCCCACCCACCAGAACAACCCACAACGACACAGCCATGACCCCACCAAGACCATAAGTAACATCAATTCCAACCCTTACATACTCAGACTTTCTCGCATCTCCTAAATAGGGCACAGCAACGCGTGCCGAGTACAGCTAGTAGGTTTCTAATGTAGAAGGATACCTCCAAGGGCCATCCAGTCCAACCTCCTTCTGCCATAAGGGAAAAACACAATCAAAGCATTCCTCACAGATGGCCATTCAGCCTCTGATGATGATGATGATGATGGTGATAATAATAATAATGGGTTCCTAGAATAGGAGGAGACCTCCATGGGCCGTCCAGTCCAACCTCCTTCTGCACCTGGGTGGTGTCGGGAGCCTGTGGGGCGGGACTGAGCCTTCCTCCCGCCCTGCCTGCAATCTACCAGGATGCCCTACGCGATCTACCAGTAGATCGCAATCTACCTAATGAGCACCCCTGTTCTAGAAGCATTCTCTCCTGACGTTTCATTTGCATCTGTGGCAGGCATCCACCAACTTGCTTCTCCAACATGTTGGACTACACGTCCCGCCATTCTCCCATCCACACTGGTTGTGGAGTGGTTGAGACTTGTGACCCAACACAGTTGAAGTGTCCCAAGTTGAAAAAGGAGATTATCAAGTTATAAACTACTCTGTTTTACTATTTGGCTCTCTCCTCAAAACAAAAGACGAGAGAAGAGGAGGGGATATTCAGGATCCTTAATGCAAACTGGTAAACTGGTTGGGATTTCTGGGAGCTGTAGGCCAAAACACCTGGAGACCCATAGGTTGAGAACCACTGATCTAGATCTATGTCAATGTTGTTTTAGGTCTAACTATGGGACAGAGACAACTTTGGTTGGATCATCTGTGCAGGGAAATGGACAAATGAGTTGGTTTCTTGTTTGTTCTGTTGGACCTCTCAGCAGGCGTAGATATCGTTGGCAACGGGGCAACTGTCTGGGATGGGAGCACTGGTTTTTTTTGGGTTTTTTTTGAAATAAATTTTTATTGAGGTTTACAGATAAGGGGGTGGGGTAGGTGGGGGAGGGTGATGGGGGGTGTGGGCAGTTCAAGGGAAAAAGGGTGTTGGGGGAGTAGGGAGGGTGAGCAACTGGGGTCGGGAGCGGGCTGGGGAGGGGGGTTGTCGGCTTCCGGTTATTTCTTTCAGTTCTTTCTGCTTAGTTCTTCGCGTGGGGGACTCTGGGGGGTGATAGTCCTTAATGGTTTGGTTCTGGCTGTTGGTTACTGTTCCTACTTCCAGGCAAACTGGCTTTAGGGGCTCGGTTGCAACTCTCGAGCCTTCATGTAGACCATGAATGGGGTCCAGTCTGTTTTCTTCAGAGCTCTCCCCTCTGCCTCGCTCATGTAGAAGGAGAGTTTGTCCATGCTCATAATGTCTTGGACTTTGCTTTCCCATTCCTCAATTCGGGGTGTGGTGGCGGCCTTCCATTTGCTTGCGTAGACCATTCTTGCGGCCGTGGAGAGGAACAGGAACAGTCGTTCCGCGTTCTCGTCAAGGGATTCTTCCTCCTTCAGAATTCCTAGCAAGCAGGACTCCGGTGTTTTCTCCAAAGCAGTTTGGAGGACTTTCTGGATGCCGCCGTGGACTACCTTCCAGTATCTCGTGGCTTCTTGACAGGTCCACCACATATGATAGAAGGTTCGGTCTGGGTGCCGCACTTCCAACACTTGGTTTGGATGTTCTTGTACATCAGCCCTAGCTTTTGTGGGGTCATGTACCACCGGAAGAACATCTTATACCAGTTCTCCTTGAGGTCAGTGGCATAGGTAACCTTCAGCTTTTTTCTCCATATTCCCTCCCACTCGTGCATGCTGATCGGGCGGCCGATGTTTTGTGCCCACTTAATCATGCAGGACTTCACCTGTTCGGTCTCCGTGGACCATTCCAATGATTTCAGGTAGGAGGAGCACTGTTGTTTAACACTTTTGCTCCACTCCAGAGGAAGCAAACTCTGAAGATGATTCTGGAGGACTCTTCTTCCAGGCTCTGATCATTATCTTGTGAGGTTTCTTGTGGCTTGCTTTTGTCTCCAATGTTGTTTGGCATTTATATGAAACTCCTAGGAGAGGTCACTTGGAGTTTTTGAGTTCATGTACAGTATATGTTGATGACACCAAACTCGGCAACTCCCATTGGAATCCGAGAATCTTAATTATGATCCAGAGTCTGTTATAAGTAATGGACTGGATGAGGTCAAAGAAAGAAACTTAATCCAGACAAAACAGAGGTGTCTCTGGTAAAGCGAAAGACAGATCGGAGAACAAGGATCCAGCTGTTCTGGATGGGGTTATGCTTCCCTTGAAATCTTAGGCTCTCAACTTTTTAAAGGATTCAATCCTGAACTTGGATGGTATTCTTCCAGTAGTGGTCAAGAGTGCATTTGCACAGTTTATTTATTGTTTTTATTTATATCATTTATATTCCGCCCTTCTCACCCCGCAGGGAACTCAGGGCGGATCACAATGCACATATACAGACAAACATTCAGTGCCATTTGACATACAACATATAAGACAGACACAGAGGCAATTTGACTTTCCAGCTTTTCCGGCCACCAGGAGGAGCTGTCGCATTCCTCCACTCCTTTTGTGTGTATTTCCTGGATATTTTATGGCCTCGTAAATCAGTTAAATTAAGCCTCCTCACTCAAGTGGTACCTAAATTTCCTACTTGACAGATGCAACTGTCTTTCGGGTTGCAAAGGTCGACAATGAGCTACGCAATTGGTTGAGCGCTCACCCCGACCCGGGCAGGCCTCGAACTCACGACCTTCTGGTCAGTACAGATCTTATGCAGCTGACACCCAGCCAGCTGCGCCACATTGCCGGTGCTTGTGTGTCACTTGTGCCCATTTCTTGAAAAGACAGGTTGAGTTGCCTGTTGCCAAATTTTCATGACCCCAACATTGAACTAAAGAAACTCCATTTAGGGCCAGAACCTATATCAACAGTTCTTAAAAGTGGGTTGTTGTAGGTTTTTTGAGCTGTATTGGCCATGTTCTAGATTCTAGAAGCATTCTCTCTTGATGTTTCGCCTACATCTATGGCAGGCTCATTTTAACGGGTATACACTCTTAATACAATAATTTTAACTGTATTTTTCGTTGTTCTTTGTGTAAGCCACCTTGGGTCCCACACTGGGAGACAAGTGGCATACAAATACAATTACATGGACAGATAGATAGATGCTGTTTAGCCACAAAAGAACTCTTGAGCCTGATTCCTCTGTACTGCTGGAATGGGAAAAAAGTTACTAGAAGTGGATTTTTATGTGGAGAGACTATGAGATTGGTAGTAAAAGCAGATTTTTGCACCTGGCAAATCTCAGTGTTCTAGTAAATAATAAAGTAGACCATCTAAGCCTAAAATCTGCCATCCCGGCCGTAGAAAGTTTGGAACAACCAGACATGGTTTCCTAATTAGGATGTCTTTTTTAGTTTGCAATTATCTTGATTTGTGTTGCAGTTTCTATTGTATCTGTAACTATTAGATTTCTGGTAGTTTTGTGTGTGTTTGTAATTGCTTTATCTTTGGCACAAACAGTAAATAAAAGTGCTGAGCCCCATCTATTTCCTCACTAGTAGCTTTTTAAAGCAGTAGCTGAACCAGTGAGATCGGAGAGGATTTTATTTGTCTCCAGTCAACACCAATTGACTTCAGGAGTTGACCCTCGCTTGGTTATGTCTCTCCTAGTCTGAATCTTCCGCTTCTCTTGATCTCGAAGGCAAGGCTCGTGGGATTTGAGCTGTGTCTACATGGCTGCAAAATGCCAAAAGCACTTCCAGCGCTGGGCTCCTCGATAAACTACAGAGCAGCACAGGCAGTAGTCTTGCAACACTACCTTATAAGAAGCAGATTGCTGCTTTTCAGCATTGCGGTCTGTGATTACATTCCAGGCTGATGTACGGGATGCAGATTGAATGTAGGCACAAGCCTTTCTTCAGTTTAATACCAAGCTGAGACAATATTGTGGAGGAATAAAATTCCCTGCTGGAGGAGAGGCGAATTAAGCAGAGAGCCAGATTGTTATTTTCATCCTTGCGTTAAGAGCTTCAGTAATCTCCCCATTTCCACAATAATAACTGTTGAAGACTCACACTTGGATCATTGTGTAACGGTTTTTCTGTTGATCTGGTAGCAAGAATAGTGTATTCGGTGTGTGTTTTTGAGGTTTTGGACTTCTCATCTTCAACCTATGAGAGCCCAAGTTTGCCCATGCCAAATCTAGATCCTCCAGTGTGACTCTGTGCTCATGCTGGAGGATCTAATGATTTCTAAAGAAAACATCCCTCTAGGGCAGTGTTTTTCAACCTTTTTTGAGCTGCGGCACATTTTTTACATTTACAAAATCCTGGGGCACACCACCAACCAAAATGACACTCTAACACAGTAATACATATAGTTAATATGTTTTAAAATGTATTTATACACTCACTTAGTGTGAAACCTGGGTCTGTTTCGATGAACACAAAATATATAGTTATATAGTATATTATTATTATATTGCATTACATTACGACATTATCAATATTATATGTATACACAATATACGTATACCGTACTATATTATACTATAATATCAAATACAACATACTATGTCATTGTCACAGTACAAAAATTACATACCACATTGTATTATAACAATTATATCACAATATTATTTGCAATATTACATGTAACGTAAATATACAATAAACCTTCTTCCAAGCCCTTAATAAAGATGCTGCCTACCTTACAGAAGTCTTCCTTAGTAAAAATATTCAACTGTATTGTTGTGAACAATATACATGCTAAATAGCATAACAATATCACATATAGTGCAATGTAGTACAATTCAATCACAAAATCACAAATCTCATATCACAGTAAATACAATAGCATAACAAAATAAGCCCTCACACATCAATGGGCTTAAACGATGCTCTAACAGAATCTGTGTAACCCTGTAAGTAGTCCGGAGTCTGATAACTTGCAGGCTAGAGACTGAGTCAGTGGGGGAGCCTTGGTGGGTAGAAGAGCTGGCAACCTGCCGGATGGGCAGGTGCCTATGGCTGGAGGTAAGCTGACGACGCCAAGATGGCCGTTTCATGTAAACCACGCTTCCTCAGGGCGCTCTGAACTTCTGACCGCTCCTCCCCAGGGTTGTAGTAGAACAATTTGGACTCAAAGTCTGGACGGGAGATTTCGCGTTTCTGCGTTCGATACTGCAAGTGACCTCCCGGGCTGGATAGGTACTGACCACCTATTCATTTGAAATACTGATTTCAGCATGTTATGTACATATTTAGCATACCAAATAATGAAAGAAATCAGTAGTTCGCAACTTGAGGGTCCCCAGGTGTTTTAGCTTACAACTCCCAGAAATCCCAGCCAGTTCACCAGCTGTTAGGATTTCTGGAAGTTAAAGGCTAAAACATCTGGGGATACTCCTTTTGGCGTTGAGAACCACTGAAATAAATGAAACGGCAGAGTTCCCATTGCTTCACCAGTGTAGATCAGTCTATACTCTATACTCTGCTTTGTAAAACAGTCCATAGACTAATCTCAGATTTTTCTTTCATTGTAAAAACTTGAATTTCGCTGCTAAGTTTCTCCTCCGTCAGAGAGGGGAAAAAACAGATCACTTCCCCAGGAAGCTATGTTTATATATGATAGAGTACGTTCAGCGACCTTGCCCACAGATGCAGGAAAAACTGAGCAGAGTTGCAAACAATTAAAACGCTCATTTTAAGGGGCATTGCTTCCTTAGCTGCATGAATTACAACTCTTGTTTTCTCTGTGTATTTGTGTATCCTTCGTATTTTATGTACGTTTGGTTCCCACTGCAATGTAAAATTAATTTTCACGTTATTTTTTGCTGTGAGGGTGTAGAGTTCTGTCATCTAATAATTTAACATGACCTGATTTTAGCTCAGTTATCCAGTGACCTTAGTTGGTAAGGAGTGCATTTGCAAAGAGATTCGTTTTAAATTGGATTTTTTTATTCCAGGCATCCTTTTTAGAGGTGGTATTTATGGAGAGACTGCTAAAACGGAATAGAAAGTCAGGCAGTCAAGAAGGATCTCAGAAAGCTTTTCTCAAAACTCTTATCAACTGAAGGAGAACTATAAAGGGAACAGATAGTCTACCTGCTTTTAAAAAATAAACACAAGTGCTCTAAAATTTATCTTGCTAAAAGGTTTTCAGCCAGACATCTATGAAACTAAAAAACAGGATTGTGTACAATGGGGACGTTAAGACATTACTGTAAAATATAAAAGCACATATAAACAAAAAGAGTACAGAGCCTACATAAAACATATTTACTTTGTTGTTTGCAAAGTAGATTAAAAATCCCCTTGTACTCACGTTGACTGTTTAAAAGCCTGAGCTAATAAAATGCATTTGCCTGGTGTGATAAGGACATAAAACTTTCTGCTAGATGGGCCTGATTTGGAGAAAGGTATTCTGTAAGTGTGGTTACAAATCAAAGAGAACTATTCATTTCCATTACCCGCCCATTTTAGATGGCAGTGCTGGGGTTTTCTTTTACACCCATTATTTAGCCCATTCACATTCCAAGATATACACCTAAAGTCGTATTATTCGGTGTCCTGATTAGTCTCCTCTAGTTCTTTTTGATCAGTATGTTCTTCTTCTGGATCGCCTCCTTCAACTTTGCTCTCTTCTCCTTGTTCTTCTTCTCCTTCTTGGTCAATTGACGGGTTATCTGGATGTTGCCTCAGGTCTGCCTCTTCCTCGCTATTGTTATTTCTTTTTTTCTTAGACCAGTCTTTTCTTAAATTCTCCGTATTTTCTCAAAAATTACTTTGCCTTGTCTACGGTGGTCAACCAATGTTGCCTTCCTCTTTAGGGTTTGTTGAAGGCCCTTTCATGATTAGCCTTTGTTTTCACGTGTCCACTAGGGTCTAATGCAGTGGTTCTCAGATGTTTTGGCCCACAACTCCCAGAAATCCCAGCCAGTTTTCCAGCTGTTAGGGTTTCTGGGAGTTGAAGGCCAAAACATCTGGGGACCCACAGGTTGGGAACCACTGGTCTAATGAGAAGGGGAATTCATTATCATCAACATGGTGATAATGCGTAATACTTAATCGCTGTGTAATGCTTTTCTGTAGTAGTCTCATGCTAGACGTTTCCAAACTTATTTGACCTACTGCCCCCTTATCAGAAAAAAATTACTCAGTACCCTCCTGGAAATCTACCTTCTTTAAGCAAACAAATAGAAAAATGCAGTGGCAAATTTGCATTCTGTTATGTATCTATATTTCTACCCACATCCTACAATGGTAAATAAAAATGCTGCAGTAAATAGGATATTTTGAAGCTTGAAATTATAAAATTATCCGTAGTAACTTCCACATTACAAATTAAGATAATGAAGGATAATATTAAAATAAAAGTTATGAATAATATTAAAAATAATCCTTCCTGGCAATTTACAACATACTCGCCTGCCAGGGCATACTTGTTAAATGGACTTGGCCAGTATTTATTTATTTATTTGCCATATTTATACCCCACCCTTCTCACCCCGTAGGGGACTCAGAGCGGCTCACGTATATAGGCAGCGATTCAATGCCATACGAATATACATCACCAAAATAAACATATACATTAAAACATATCAAACATTAAAAACCACTTACTGTATATATTTGAGTATAAACCTAGTTTTTCAAACCCATTTTTAGGCTGTAAAAGCTCTTCTCAGCTTATACTTGAGTCAAGGTTATTTATTATTTTACTCTGTTATTAGTATTATTTTATTACCTTTATTATGTTACTCTATATTATTATTATATTTACATTATTTTACTCTATTATTATTTTACTGTATTTATTATTGTTTTGTTACATTTATTATTTTTATCCTATTATGATGACATTTATTATTTTACTCCTATTATTATTGGAAGGATATGTAAGAACATTTACATTGAAGAAGGTGAGAGTAATGGTTTCATCAGAGTTGGACAGTCTTATCTTAAATTACAGTTTTATGTAAATATTCAAAAGCATTTAACCTACTGATGCCTCAATAAATACATTTTTAATTGCATTCACAATTTTTTTTAAAAAATAAGTCTTTATTAGTTTTTCAGAACAAATAAAAGATTAAGAAACGGAATACACAAAGTGTGTGGAATAAATCATACAAAGTAGCTGTGAACCTTCTAGTGGAGGTCACAGCAAAGTCCAGAAAAGAGAAAGCTTGGAGTACAGCAGTGCAATGAAAGTGTTTGATCAGCGAGGCGTACTAAAGTTATTCACAAAAATTGTCAATGTAAATTTTTTTTAAAAAATAATATAATTTCATTGGTATCTGTTTTTATTTTGAAATTGACCAGTAGCTGCTGCATTTCTTATACTTGAGTCAATATGTTTTCCGAGATTTTTGTGGTAAAATTAGGTGCCTCGGCTTATATTCCGTTCATCTTATACTCGAGTATATAAGGTATTTAAAATCATAGTCCGAGGCCGTTCCAGTTGTCATTGTACTATTCTGTGTTCTCTTATTGCACTGGTAAATTACTAACCGAAAGCTTGGTAAATTACTAACCTAAAAACCGAAAGTTTTTAGCTTTTTGCTGAAGGTCAGGGGGAAGGAGCTGATCTGATTTCATTACGGAGGGAGTTCCATAGCCGAGGAACCACCACCTCCTAGATCTTAACCTCCTAGCTGTCTCATAGAGGAAGTTATGTTCGGACAAGTAAGCTGAGTTGGAACCATTTAGAGCACACCTGGGCAACCTCCGGCCCGGGGGCCGGATGCGGCCCAGCAGCCAATTCTGTCTGGCCCGGGGAGAAGAGTATTGGGGGCGGTGCCAAGAGGAAGGGGTGCTACCGCCGTCATCCCATCGCAGGCTGTGGGGTCTGCGTTGGCTGTGGGGTCCGCTCCGGAGAACGATCGGAGGAGCGGCGGCTTTGGAGTGCCTGCCATCCCGGGTCCGAGTGTGGACCTGGACTAGCCACTCCAAACATGGCTCCTGCGCGGGGAGCCGACGTCTAAGTCTATCCGCCACTCTCAAGGTGGCAGCATTTCCAAGTCTCGCGAGAGTCGTGTTGCTCTGCCAAGTCTCGCGAGAGCTGTCGTACTGGCGTCGGCGGCGTGACAGAGCAGGGCGGTGTCAGAGGTCCTGGCGGCTTGCTCATTGTCAACAACAAGCAACTTGATTGTCTTCTGGTTCGCCAGGGCGATCACCCGCTGCAAATTGCCGACTGCTCCCGCTGCAGGCCCATATTGCCTCTCGGGATGGCAGGCACTCCATGGCAGGGCGATCAGCTGGGGAACGGCTGGGGGCAGGAGCAGGCAGAGGCCTACAGCCTCCGATCGTCTGCTGCTCTGCTGCGGTGGCGGCTGGGTCTGCTTTGTTATCCTCTGGACTGGGTCCATTGGGCCATTCCATCTTGGGATCCTTCCTCTCTTGAGGATGTCAGCCTCTATCTTGGTTCGCACCTTGTCTTCTTGAATTTCATTTCATTTTATTTTAGTGGTTTTTATTATTATTTTATTATAATAATAATAAAATAATATAATAAATAATATTATGTTATATTATGTTATAATTTCAATATATTATAATGTCTATATATACTATAATATAATAATTATGATATTAATAATAATATATGAATATTTCTTGATATATTAATATGTTAATATTAATGATGTGCAATATATAGTAAATAAATAAATAAATAATGTAGATTAGAATGTAGTTCAGCCTTTAGGTGCGGCCCTCCATAATATTTTTTGGTTCTCGTATGGCCCCTTGGAAAAAATAATTGCCCACCCCTGATTAAGAGCTTTATAGGCTACAGCCAGCACCTTGAATTGTGCTCAGTAGCAGACTGGCAGCTAGTGGAGCTGATGTAACAGGAGAGTAGTATGCTCCCTGAACCCTGCTCCGGTGAGAAATCTGGCTGCTGCTACCTGAAGCTTCCGAACAGTCTTTGAAAGCAACCCCATGTAGAGCGCATTTCAGTAGGTTATGTCCTGCATTTTGTATGTTTACTTGGAAAATAATCACTAAGATTTTAACTTTGTGTTACGGAACAGATGAAATATGTATGAAGGGATTTTCAAAAATTTCTTTTTTTCCTTATGTTTCTTATTTTTACTCAGTGTTCCCCAATTTACCCCAGGCTATTACTGCCTTCCTGGATCATTCCAGTGCTCCCCCGATCTGCAATATTGCTCACTTTAGTAAGCACTACTCTAGATATTTAAAAGTATAAGAGGCAAGATAGAGCCCTGTGGGACCACCTAGCACAGATGGGATCGCATAGACCAGTAATTTTCCACATGCTAGAAATCCAAGTGGGAACAGAATCTCTGCAGTAATCTTGTCTCTTGTTCCATTCACTACAGAATTATAGCACTATTATTTGATTTTAACAGCCGTGATTGCATCATATAGTGCTCTATGGTGTAGCTTGATGAAGCATTGGAGTTCTCTGGCAGAGAATTATAGATGCTCTAATCTACCAGTCTCAGTATTTCTTTGGGTGGAACCATGGCAAGGTAGAGTAATCGTGCTTTAAATCAGTAGTGTGAATGGGTCCCCAGATAACCTGTTCAGAAGTCACTCGGAGACTCATAAGGATGAATAGTTTGGGAGTGAGAACCCCAGGTCTCAGAGGTGGCCAGGAGAGCTTTAGCACAATTAAAACTTGGCGCCAGCTGCGCCCGTTCCTTGTGAAGTCTGATTTGACCATGGTGGTCCATGCTCTGGTTACATCCCGATTAGACTACTGCAATGCTCTCCACGTGGGGCTGCCTTTGAAAACTACACGGAAGCTTCAATTAGTCCAACGGTCGGCAGCCAGGTTGCTAACGGGAGCTGTGTACAGGGAGCGAACCACTCCTTTGTTGCGCCAGCCTCGCTGGCTGCCAATTAGCTTCCGGGCACAATTCAAAGTGCTGGTTTTAACCTTTAAACCCCGAAACAGTTCTGGCCCAGTTTACCTGTCTGAATGTATCTCCTGCTATGAACCATCCCGCAGCTTAAGATCGTCAGGAGAGGCCTTGCTCTTGATCCTGCCACTCCCGCAAACACGGTTGGTGGGGACGAGAGACAGGGCCTTCTCAGCAGTGGCCCCCATCTGTGGAACTCCCTCCCCAAGGGCATTAGGTTGGCTACTTCCCTTCTGTCCTTTAGGACAGTGTTTTCCCAACCAGTGTGCCGTGAGCGATCATCAGGTGTGCCGTGGGAAATTGGCACTCTCCCCCTTCCTAGCAGCCCCCTCACAGGTTTCCAAGAAACAAATGGAGCCTCTCCGCTTGGAAATATTTTTGTTTTTTTTTACTATTTTACTGGATTTTTCGAGAGTTGACTCCCCCCCACCCCAAAGGAACTGTTTATAATAGCTTCATGACATCCATAGTTAACTGGAAGCAAGTTTCACTCAGGGTGAAATTTCACAAAGGTCTGGAGAACAAGCTCTATGAGGAGCGGCTTGAAGAGCTGGGCATGTTTCACCTGAAGAAGAGAAGGCTGAGAGAAGACATGATAGCCACGTGAGAGGAAGTCATATATATGTTGTGTTCATCGACACAGGCCCAGGTTTCACACTGCGTGTATAAATACATTTAAAACATATTAACTATATGTATTACTGTGTTAGAGTGTCATTTTGTGTCATTTTGGTTGGTGGTGTGCCCCAGGATTTTGTACATGTAAAAAATGTGCCGCGGCTCAAAAAAGGTTGAAAACACTGCTTTAGGAGACAACTGAAGACCTGGCTGTGGGACCAGGCGTTCGACTAGAGGCATTGACCAGAGGACAATGGCAGCTTGGAAAGGAAACTAGAAAATTACGACATTACGGCATTGGATTTGTTTGGCTGGATCTTGGTTTTAGCGGCGTGTTAGTTGAATGTTAAATGAATTTTTCAATTTTTTTATAATACTTTAATCAAGCTTTACTGTTTTTAATCGAATGTATATATTGACAGCATCACTGATGCTTATGTAAAGCTGCCCAGAGTCCCCTTGTGAGAGAAGGACGGGGAAGAAGTGAAGGAAATAAATAAATAGGGACAGCAAAGTTATGTGTGTCTTCAAATCAAGATTGGTGGCAACCCAGAATGCTCGAAGTTCCATGTTAGCTCCTTTATGAACCACAAGAGTTATTTGTGACTTCCTGAGAATTGTATTCTTCTGAGTTGAAAAAGAGTTGGCATTACATTGAGGCTTCTGATGTTTGCGCTTTGCAAACCACTTGCAGCAGATCACCAAAGGTTTGCTGACTAGGAAATCTCTGAACAACATTCTGAGGATGTAATCATTTTCCATGGCATATTGGGCTTCATCCTAAATTCCTACCAGTATTTTTTGAATCCCGTTTCAACGTTTTACCATGTGCGCTGCAGCCATCTGCCTTGAACCATTAAAAGTCAACAGTGCATTATTAGTTTTCATGTAACAAACTTAATGTGTTGTTGAAGGCTTTCATGGCCAGAATCACTGGTGAGTTTTCCGGGCTGTATGGCCATGTCCCAGAAGCATTCTCTCCTGACGTTTCGCTCACATCTATGGCAGGCATCTTCAGCAGTTGTGAGGTCTGCTGGAACTAGGCAAGTGGGGTTTATATATCTGTGGAATGTCCTGGGTGGGAGAAAGAACTCTTGTCTGTTGGAGGCAAGTGTGAATGTTTCAATTGGTCACCTTGATTAGCATTCAATGACCGTGATGTATGGTAAGGACTATACCATACCATACATCAGTGGAGCCACTGACCACATAGGGAAGCTGATGAAGAAACTCAGTATACAAATTTACAGACCCACTAATAAAATCCAACAAATGTTACATTCAGCAAAGGATAAGAGGGATCCTCTCACTTCTGTAGGAGTCTACCATATACCATGCAGCTGTAGACAAATCTACATAGGGATCACCAAATGCAGCATTGCCCAAACACAAATCAAGGAACATAAAAGGCACTGCAGACTAATTCATCCTGAGGAACTCTTGTCTGTTTGAGGAAAGTGTGAATGTTGCAGTTGGCCAGCTTGATTAGCACTGAATAACCTTGCAGCTTCAAAGCCCGTCTGCTTTCAGCCAGGTGTTGACTGGCCCTGATTGTTTCTTAGCTGGCCCTGAGTTCTTTCTCCTACCCTGGACATTCCACAGATATATGAGGGTTGAATGAAAAGTAATGCCTCCACCTTCGTAACTCCTCAACAGATGGCAGTACTGGTATGCGGCAGGTACTGGCTTGTTCAGTAGACTCTCCTCTATAGTTCCATTTTGGCGGGAAGCCTTAGCATTGAACGGTTGTGTCGTTAAAATGCGAAGTCAGTGCGACTTAAGCAACGTGCAATCATTGAATTCTTGACAGCAGAAGGTCTCACCCCAAAATAGATTCATCTGAGAATGCAAGCTGTTTATGGTTATTGTGTTGATGTGAGTACTGTGCGTCGTTCGGCAAGTAAGTTTAAAGAGGTGGAAACCCAAGTAATGAAGGTGGAGGCATTACTTTTCATTCAACCCTCGTATAATCCCCACTTGCCCAGTTTTCATCAGACCTCACAACCTCTGAGGATTCCTGCCATAGATGTGGGTGAAACATCAGGAGAGAATGCTTCTGGAACATGGCCATACAGCTTGGAAAACTCACAGAAACCCAATAACAAACTTAGTTCTCATTAAATAGGTGGGAGGCTTTTCTAGAAAATTAGTTTGCCCGTGTGACCAAGGTCATGTTTTTACCTCATCTGCTCTGTTTTCTCCACCAAGTTTGGATGCTTTTTAGGCAGAAAGCCAAATCAGATATTAGGGGTGGATATCTCCGGTCGTTATCCTTAGAAAACAGTTATTATTTCATAATAAAATCAATTTAGACCCTAATTCGACCCGCGGCCAGCAACCCGGAAGTGACGTTTCTAAATCGAAACCGGGTCCGCCATTTCCGTAAAGGGCGCGTTAAGTCGTTTTTATTTCCACCCTTTCTTACCTTTAACACACGTTGGTTCTCAGCTGGCGAGGGGGCAGGGAGGTGCTGCCCTCCACGCTCCCTTGCCAGCTGACGACCAACGTGGGTTACCTTTAACCCGCGTTGGTTCTCAGCTGGCGAGGGGGTGTGGAGGCGTTTGAGATATCGCGGGTTGATTCTCAGCTGGCGAGGGGGTGTGAAGGCAGGCATCCCCTGCGCACTGCGCATGCGTGGCACCAATAACGAAATAATAACGAATTTCGTAAATAAAAACGAATCAATTTCAAAATTTTCCCAAAGATTTTCGGAACACTTTCTATTTCGAAACAACAACGCCCTCCCCCCCCCCCCCCACGAGTTTAGAAACAATTTTTTTATGGATCAACCAACCCTACCAGATATACATGTGTTCCTATTTTGAACCAATATCTCCGCATAGACCTTTCAATCATTACAGATAGACTCGAAATCTCACATAACACATAATTGCCTGCAAAAGGGAAGCAAAAACATCTCCCTTTTGTGAAGCTTGCCTGGTTCCTTACTTGCCACAGGCAACTAGCTGTTTACAAGATTGTCGGAAAACATCTCGAATAAGCTCCCCTTTTTGTTTTTGCTGTTTTGTGTTTTGATACAGCCATCCCCTCCGCTCAAGGGAATAGATTCTTTTGTTTTTGTATGCTACTGATATACTGTAGGCAATTAGAGCCACAGGAATGTCTATAAATAAGGAGAGTCGTTTTCTCTCAGGAGAAGATTTGGAGAAAGCAAACAGTTAACCCCTCGGAGCTGAAAACACCATCAGAACTGTTCGGTTTTGGAAGACAATACTCAACTTCCGAGCTCATTTATGAAGGTGATGGCAACATTATAATTTACGTTTTCTCTTCTGCTTTTAATTGAAAAGGTCTAAACCAGTGGTTCTCAACCTTCCTAATGTCACGACCCCTTAATACAGTTCGTGTTGTGGTGACTCCCCAACCATAAAATTATATTCGTTGCTACTTCAGAATTGTAATTTTGCTACTGTTTTGAATCGTAATGTAAATATCTGATACACAGGATGTATTTTAATTCACTGGACCAAATTTGGCACAAATACCTGATACAGTGCCCAAATTTGAGTACAGGTGGGGTTGGGTGGGGGGATTGATTTTGTCATTTGGGAGTTGTCGTTGCTGGGATTTATAGTTCACCTACAATCAAAGAGCATTCTGAACTCCACCAACAATGGAATAGAACCAAACTTGGCACACAGAACTCTCATGCCCAACAGAAAATACTTGGAATGATTTGGTGGGCATTGATCTTGAGTTTTGGAATTGTAGTTCACTTACATCCAGAGAACACTGTGGACTCAAGCAAGGATGGATCTGGACCAAACTTGGCATGCATACTCACTATGCCCAAATGTGAACACTGGTGGAGTTTGGGGGAAATAGACCTTGGCATTTGGGAGTTGTAATTGCTGGGATTTATAGTTCATCTCCATTCAAATACCATTCTGAACCCCACCAATTACAGAATTGAGCCAGACTTCCCACACAAGAACCTCTATAACCAAAAGATAATACTATGTTTTCTTATGGTCTTTAGTGACCCCTCTGACACACCCTTGTGACCCCTCTAAGGTTCCCGATCCCTAGCTTGAGAAACGCTGGTCTAAACCGATGTTTTTCAACCTGGAGGTCAGGACCCCTGGGGAAGTCATGAGCGGGGTTTCAGAGGGGTCACCAAAGACCATCAGAAAACACACATTTCTTATGGTCTTAGATGCCCCTTTGGCAGAGAAGGCTGAAGATCTCTGCCTGACCTTCTCTTCGTCCCACGAAAAGCTCTCCACTGTGATTAGCAGACTCTCAGCTGGCCTCTCAGCCAAGGGAGGGCTGTTTCTGAGACAAGTTCTGTATTTCTGAGACAAGTTTACTACTTACATCATTGGTTTGATACAGAGTGCTTTCTGAGTATTGGTGAACTACAACTCCCAGAATTCTAAAACAGCTGCCCCCTGCCCCACCAGTATGCAATGTTGGCCAAGTAGGTAGTATGCCAAGTTTGGTGTAGATCCATTGTGGGCCGAGTTCAGAATGCCCTTTGAATGTAGGTGAACTATAAATCCCATCAACTACAACTCCCAAATGTCAAGGTCAGTTTCCCCCAAACTTCACCAGTGTGTTCACATTTGGGCATATTGAATATTCGTGCCAAGTTTGGTCCAGTTACATAATTGTATCTGGTGCTCCATAGTGCTCTCTGGGTGTAGGAGAACTACAACTCCAAAACCCAAGGTCAATGCCCACCAAACCCTTAAAGTATTTTCTGTTGGTTATGGGAGTTCTGTGTGCCAAGTTTGGTTCAATTCCATCGTTGGTGGAGTTCAGAATGCTCTTTGATTGTTTGTGAACTATAAATCCCAGCAAATACAACTCCCAAATGACAAAATCACCCCCCCCCCCAACCTCACCTGTATTCAAACTAGGGTGTATCGGGTATTTGAATGAATGTACATCTTACATATCAGATATCTATATATATAAAAAGAGAGCTGTCATCCTAAGTAGCCTATTGACAGCAAGACCACACAAGGCAGACACACCAAATCAGCCCACATACACACAAAACCCCACAAGGTATGTTTACCACCCAAAAAAATAAAATAAAAATTAAACAACACAACCAAAAATACAAAAAACAATTGGACTACAACTCCCATGATCCCCCACGCCAACCCCCTCTGGCAGTTTAGAGTGTCGGAATGTTGGTGGTGCTGGTCAATCAGAGGCGTTATGCAAATAATCCCACAGTGGCAACCAATCAGAAAGCTGACACATATCCACATACATACAAACATTCACTTTGTTGTCCCAGGCCTGGGAATACAGTGGGACAGGACTACAATACAACAAAAGGAAGATACAAATCCCAACTCATCCTGAGCAAACTGCTAAAGGTCTCTTATTGTTATCAACAAGAGGCAAAATGGCCATCTGTCAAGAGTCCTTTGATTGTGCTTTCCCACCATGTGGGTAGAAGGGGTGAGCCACAGACTATGGCACAGCAACGCGTGCACAGGTCAGCTAGTTTATATTATGATTCATAACAGTAGCAAAATTACAGTTATGAAGTAGCAATGAAAATAATTTTATGGTTGGGGATCTTGACAACATGAGGAATTGTATTAAGGGGTCTTGGCATTAGGAAGGTAGAGAACCACTGGTCTAAACAGACACATGTCTATATTTTAGTGAATTGCCTCATCTTTGTATTTTAGTTCGTACACTGGGATTGAAGACCCACGCCGCCTTCCCTGCTCTTTGTCCACCTCCCACAAACAGCCTTGGGGCAACATTGTCATAAATCATACGTAGTTTGTAATGGTTTCGAATGATGCTTAATGTGTTTGAGGAGTATGCATAATAAAACTTCCTTGGGAAAAGGGAAAGCATTCTAATAGGCTGCCTTGCTGAAAGCTTGGTATTAACCTTGCAGCCTGGCAACGTTCATGAATGCACAAGCTTGTCAAATGTTTGCAGTTTCAGCAGTCTGTGTGACTGTGTTAAGAATCTAGTTTGTGGTTAGGGCACATGGGCCGTGATGAATAGCATTTCAATATTGGGAATCGTATAGTTTTCTGACTATTTTTTTAAACTTTGAAGTAATGCTGACTATGTAGGGCAATGTTTCCGAATCGGTCTTAGAAGTGTTGAAGTTGATGTGGAGAGAGGGTCAGATCTCAGATTATTAGAATCCCATGCATGGCTAGTCATTCTGCTAAAAGGAATGGAGAAGTGTAGTTCTCTTTGAAAGGGGTACTTCAAGGCCATTTTGAGGTTTTGCTTAATGCGCATGAATGCGCCCCTCTGCTCCGAGCCTTGCAACGGGTACTGCACACAGTCTTACTATGTTTATTGCTGCTGTTGTGCTAAAGTCTACACAGGTAAGCTGATATAATGTAGTACGAGGGCGGGTCAATAAGTCAGTGTCTTTTTGACCAAAACTCAGGTTTTTGGATAAAAAAATCATTTTATTTTTCAACGTAATCTCCTTTGAGCTCTATACACTTTGTCCAACGTTTCTCCAATTTTTTTTATCCCTTCCAAAAAATAAGATTTGTTGAGGTCATCAAAATAGGTATTTTTTTGTGAGATCATTTCATCGTTGGAGTCAAATCTCTCCAGACATATTGTGCCGTAATTAAGCTGCCCTGAGTCCCTTCAGGGAGATGGAGATGGGGTACAAAATAAAATAAATTTTTTTTTTTGTTCAGTCCCTCCTCAGCAGGAGATGGAGATACACGGGCAGCATTGTACAAAATAAAATAAAAATAAAATCATAAAACCACATTAAAACATGTTACATTGTCATACGCGGAGTGGGAGGACATATGGCATAGTTCTTAGTCCGGTGTGCCTAGTTGAAGGCTAAGCCAAAGAGGGCCGTCTTACAGGCCCTCCGGAAAGGGGCCAGTTCGAGATGGCTCGGGTACTGTCCGGGAGGGCATTCCAGCGTCCTGCTGACCACGGAGACCTGGGCCTCCATGGTCAGCGAGGAGTCCAACAGAACCCCCAAGCTCTTAACCGATGGCGATGGGTTAAGCTGTTCGCCATCCAGGGTAGGCAACCGGCACCCACCCAGCCCAGGCCGACCGGGCCACAGGATCTCCGTCTTCGATGGATTCACCTTCAGCCGGCTGGCACGCAGCCAACCAGTCACGGCTTCGAGGCATAGTTGGAAACAATCGGGTACGGAGTCCGGCCTGCCGTCCATTCTCAGCAGCAGCTGGGTGTCATCGGCGTACTGATAACACTCCAGACCAAAGTCGCGGGCCAGCTGGGCCAGGGGCGCATATAGGCGTTGAATAATAAGGGGGAGAGGATGGCCCCTGGGGACCCTACAATTAAGTGGGAGTCTCCCGGAGACCTCCCCACCCCCCTCCATGCGTTGTCCCCGGTCCCGGAGGAAGGAGGCCACCCATTTAAGGGCGGTAATAATAAATACTATCTCTCTCTGGCATTACTTCGCGAACGAAGATACTTAGGAAGGACTCATCCCACGCTTTCTACAAGCATGTTGATGCTTTTTTAGAGGTTGGATGTGTCCTTCGAGCCTGTGCAATGGATTTTTCTGGTGGAGCGCAGCGTGCACAGAACTGGCCTCACCCGTTAAACCAAAGGTTCGTCTGCCGGGGCCTAGCAAGCCCTGGCAGCGAGGTCCTCAGGTCGTAGGTTTGATTAGAGTTTCCTTCTCTTAGATGGTTGACCTTACAGGGTTAGACGAGCAACATCTGCCTGGGTTTGAATTTAGAGTTTTCCTTCTCTTAGGATGGTTGCCAAAAGGCTACCGATCCCATCCTGCCCGTTGACGCTATTTGTCAGACCCTTTGGTTGTGACCTGTCTGGCATGGAAGGCCCTACCGGTGGCTATTATGCCACCACCAGCATAGCTCACAACTTCATTAGGGTACGCAAGCCTCTCCCCCATGACAAGGGGGTGCCAATGGAGAGGAATAAATAATAAATACTATAATATAATAATCAATAATATGTAATAACAATAATAAACATCACACAGTCCTAAACACTTGAGAAATGTTGGACTTGTGAATTTATGATACGAAACCCATTATATATATCTTGTATGCTGTGCCATACTGTGTTTTTGTGTCAGTAAAATAATAATAATAATAATAGGCTGGTGAGAGAGAGGAGGGCCTGAGAAAATTGCCCAAGGGGCCATGTCCAGCCCTCAGACCTGGGTTTGCCCATACCTGCTCTAACAAGACCCTGTTCAGAGCCACTAGTCAAAATTACAATTTGTTAGTTTTCTTTCTCAAATGCACACCTAACTTCTAGTCTTGCTAGACTTGAGGTATGTCCGCTTACAGCTTCAGAGAAGATTCTCTGCCTGGTTGATTCGTGATGATCCTTGCTTTTTAGGGCCTTAGGCTTTGTGGCTTTTTTGCCAGTTTTAATGCAGGTGCAGTTATGACAATCTATAAAAAGTTAAAGCTATGTTCAGATCAAGTCTTTGGAGGGTGCCAGCACAGATACCAGAATCCTTTTGAAAAGTGCTATGACCCATTCTTTTCTAGAGGTAGGAAACTGTGTCTCACATGAGCTGAGACTCATGTGAGACACACAGGAGGGGAAATGTGGCAAAGCTGGCTAAGTGTCAGCTGCATAAGATCTCTCTGACCAGTAGGTCATGAGTTCGAAGTCTGCCCGGATCGAGGTGGGTGCTCGACCTTTAAGTGTAGCCTGCTGTCGACCTTTGCAGCCCGAAAGACAGTTGCATCTGTCAAGTAGGAGATAAAGATACCACATTAAGTGGGGAGGCAAATTTTGACTGAATTGTGAGGCCATTAAAGAACTCCAGGAATGCTGAGGAATGCGGAAGGAACAACAACACTGAGAGATTAGTGTGTCAGCTCCCCCTGGTGGCCAGAGTTTGCCTCTGTTCGTCTATATGTGTGTATGTGGAAATGGCAGGGATTGTCTGCTAAGTATGTGTACCTAAACACAAAAGGGCAGCATATATCTCAAAATATAAATATATATTGTGATACACATAAACACGTCAATGCACATTAATTACAGAACGCCATGTAAAGCCTATAAGCCGATATACATCACCACGGGAGGCTGGGAATCGCAGGGAAGAATTAGCGGGCAGAAGGGTGTAGACCGGGAAGGAATAAGTTCATGCGGAGGTGATGGCAATCCCGCATTAAGTTCATTCGAAAACAAATCCAATCTGATGCAAATGCGGTCAAACCAATGTCTTGATTCAAATGTCAGTTCCAAGTGATAATCCCAAATAATACTCCAAGATTGCAAATAAATCCAAAGGTGGGCTGTGTGAGGCATTCCAACGAAGGGCCGCAACGGTCCGAGTACGGGCCCGATCCGTTTCGCCCTACATGGGCTTCCTCAAGTAGCAAATGGTAACATGGAAAGGCGTGGCACAGGAGGATATGGCTTTTCATGCACCAGTTCATGTTCATTGTCAAATGACATTATGACAGAGGGAATAGTGGAGGGGCACTAGTATCCATCTTCAATCTTCACTCATAACACTCACAAAGCAAGTACAGTTGTAAGCTTTGTGTATCAAAACACTCCCATGCAGAGTACAGTAGCATAGTGTAACCTCAATCCGAATCTCCAGCATTTGTGTAGAATATTTTGAATCAAAGTCCCACATTGACTTCTTGCTCACTCTCATCCATTTGCTTTTTGCTCTGCTCTACTGCTGCAGCAGCACTGATCTTTAATATTTTTCACTGTTGTTCTGTTATCCTCCTCAAATATATCTGTCTGTATTTCTGTGGTCTCATTTATTGAATCCATTTCTGCACGTTAGCAATGAACATAGTAATCAAAGAGAAGGGAAGGAAGTCCATGTCAGGCAAGTATTTCTCTCTCTCTCTACTCTCCTTTGCTGCTAATGCACCTCTTTCTATGGCTTGGTGTTTTCTGCCTATGGTTTTTCATACTCCGTTAGCTTTTATTAACATTAGTAGATGTAGCTCAGCCCTGCAGAGCTTTCAACTGCTATCAGATCTGCACTAGCCAAGGATATTAATCATGATTCTGGTTGTCTCTGTCCTTTGGTCTCACTTGAGTGTCGCTGCCTCCCAGCCCTCTCTTCTCCCCATTTTCCATCCTTTAAGAGTCCTAAGGATACCCCTGACAGTCTTCTTTAGCCTTAGGTCTTCTCTGTCAGCAATATTTTCTTGGCTGTCTTCAGTTAATCCATAGTACTAATGATAAAATGATGTTTTGACTGCTGCTGTAGTCAGCTGCGCCCTCATATGCGACCTGGTTGGTTGGCTCATTAAAGCTGAGTAAAGCTCAACAAAGCCCCAGAAATGTGACATGGGAAAGCAGTGTGTGTATGTGTATATTTCAAATCATAGTGCTAAGAGGTTCTTTGCACCAACTCTGCCTTGAATCACTCACTATTTATTTGCTTTACTTAAAAAAATATTTATTTGAAACATCATCTTAACAAACGATAGAGAGATACCATGAGGCCTTCAGGGACACCCTTCAGTGGATACCAAAAATTGTGGGTGCCCAAGTCTCATTCTATGTAATGCTATAGTAAAATGTTGGCCTTTACATAAAATGGCAAAATCAAGGTTTGCTTTTTTGATTTTCCTTATGGTAATATTTTCGAGCCATACATGGTTGAATCAATTGGTGCAAAATCTATAGATATGGTCAACTGTGGTGTTCCAGCCTAGTGGCCATAGACAGGCACCAGGGGTCCCAGCTGATCAGGGCCAGATCGGGGATGATGGGTGGCCTGATGGATACGGGTCTGCAGAGGAAGACTTAGCCTGGGATGATGGATGGTTACATGGGTATGTGACTGCAGATGAAGATAATGATGACTCCATGGAACTTAGTTCTGAATTCGACAGTGAGAGGCCCAGCGACCTTGAGTCCCACGAGAACTTCTACACTCCCTTGCCAGGCGAGCATTCCGAGGTTAGGGAGGACCGAGTTTCCCAGGCTGATAGTGAAACATCTGGGGATGCTAACAAGCCGGAATTCGACAGGAGGGCCAGCATTAGATCCTCCCGGAGAGACTGGAGGAAGGGGGTGCGCTGGGCACCCAGGAGTTAGTTCCCTTTATTAGAACTAAGCCTTTCTAGTCAGACCTGAAGCTACGTTCAGCTTAGAAGGTTTTCATGCTCAAGATTCTAAGTTCCTGTGACCGCCGGAGCGGTTTGCCTTGTTTTCTCTCGTTTGCTTTCCATGGGACTTAAGCCAGTTTGGCTTGCCAGCTCGTGAACTCTTTGGACTATCTTTGGATTTACTTTGATTGCTTTACATCTTTATACCTTTGGACTATTCTCTATTCTAAATAAAAGTACATTTATTGCATCTGCCTGGTGTGTGTGATCTAGGGGGGGCTGCCGCGATCTGAGGTGCAACATCAACTGTCATCTAAGGTAATATGGTATGTTGGCTAGATGACCCTTTTCAGACATTATAGCAGGGTAAATAAATTCATGAGCACAAGAGAAATTAGCTCAGAGCCCCTCACTTTACTGCCAATTTCTATACATTCTTCCTGATTGATGCACACAATTGTTTATTTATTTGCAATATTTATATTCCACTCATCTCACCCTGAAGGGGACTAAGGGCGGATCACAGAACACACATATACGGCAAACATTCAGTGCTGTTATATACTGACAGGACAGACACAGTATACAGATAGAGGTATATAGGCTTTTTTCATCTTCGGCGTCTTGGAGGTTGTGCTCAATTCCAGCACGAGGGGGTACTGTTGCTCCATCCTCCATGCTTAAGAACCTTGTTCACATACCTCTTCTTTTTGATTGAATTGCCAGCATTTTCTGGTATTTCCTTATGGTGCCATTAAAATACCTCCCCACTTTAAGCATTACCTATTTTTCTATTCACAGCTGTTTTCGATCTGCTAGGTGGGAACTGTTGGTATGATCTAGGCCAGGGGTGGGCAATTGCCGGCCCTCCAGGTGTTTTGGACTTCAACTCCCAGAAATCCTAGCCAGTTTACCAGCTGTTAGGATTTCTGGGAGTTGAAGTCCAAAACACCTGGAGGGCCGGCAATTGCCCACCCCTGGTCTAGGCCCACAATTGTGTAGGCTCTGTGAGTGTGAGTTCCTGAATATATTTTTCTGTTTCAGGCAAATATTCAATCACCTCTTGTTCACAAAGTCCAACTAGACCAGGCATGGTCAAACTTCAGCCCTCTAGGTGTTTTGGACTACAACTCCCACAATTCCTAACAGTCTACTAGTTGTTAGGAATTGTGAGACTTGCAGTCCAAAACACCTGGAGGGCCGAGGTTTGCCCATACCTGAACTAGACATTCTAATTTCAGCATTGGCAATAGAATTAAAGTCTTCTGCCATACACAGGAAAAGCATGTGGCCCACATAGCTCTGTCTTCTAAGCTATGGAGAAGAGCTCAGGTGGAATAGCCACCTACCATACGAAACATTATTGCTTTTTTAGTGAGTCATGTCTTTTAATGATACATCCAAAATGTAATAGTCTTAGTTTAGTCATCTTGGCTTCTAGGAAGAGTTCAAGCTTGATTTGTTCTAAGACCCATCCATCTTTTTAGTAGCTCATGATATGTCCTCTAGCACCATATTTCAGATAATTTGATTTTCTTTCTATTAGCTTTTTTCACTATCTAGCTTTCACAACTATACATAGAAATTGGAAATACAACAGTATGGACTATCCTAGCTTTTCTAATCTGTTATACTTGTCAGGATCTTCATTATAAGATACGATTGATAGAAACTCTTGGCCTCATGCCTGTGCATCATGCCATTCATAGACTTCATCCTAACGATTTAAGATCGTATTTCATTGTGATATCTAATAATGAAAATTTTCTGATTTTTTTCCCCTCTTGCTAAGAGCAAATGGGATTTTGTGTGTTCTAAATGTTTTTGACTTTTTAGGTGAAATTTTCTTGCACACACAAACAAATCTTGGTGGAAAATTATTATTTACTTCATTTCTACCCTGCCTTTCTCAAACTGGGAGGGGACTCAGGGCGGCTTACAAATCCAGCAAAAATTCAATGCCACACAGGTAAACAATAAAACACATCTCATAAAAAACATAAACAGTATAAGCAATTAAAACACTTAACAATTTATTAAACAGATTAAAACCACATATAAAACACTGAGTAATGATCTCATGTCAAATCGTTTTCCAAAATCCGTAGTCCATTATTCAAGCTGTTGAAGTCTTATTCTGTAGTTTCCTATTCATCAAACACCTGTGTAAAAAGCCAGGTCTTAAGTTTCTTTCTGGGAGAGGGGGTTCAATTTCACAGCTGAGGGGCCATCACTGAGAAGCTCTGTCTCTTGTCCCAGCCAATTGCAATTGCGAAGAGGCTGGGATGGGGAGCAGGGCCTCTCCAGCCACTTAAAGCTCTTGTAGGCTCACAGAGGGAGATGCATTTGGACAGGTAAGTTGGACCAGAACTATGTAGGGCTTTATAGGCCAAGACCAGCACTTTGAATTGGGCTCGGTAGCAGACTGTTCTTCATGAAAAACTCTTTTTTTTTGCGGTTGTACATAAGTTGATAACTTTTCAGTGATGTGACATAATGGATCAGGATACTCTTTCTGAGGACAACAAGACTTGCAAATATTCATTATAATTCCAAATTCTACCTTCTTGGGAGTCATGTTGAATGAACTGAATTTTTATCAAGGTCTTGGATCATTGCACTGTTATAGTAATAATAATAATAATAATAATAATAATAATAATAATATCTTTTTGTACCCCACCACCCTCTCCCCAAAGGGACTTGAGGCGACTCACAGAAGCACGCCAATTCTCACATATAGACAATACTTAAGTATAAATACAATGACATAAATACAGTGACATGTCTCATCACCGAGTTTAGAGCTGATGAGACTTATTTTAATAGAAAATCCATGGGAAAAAGCTGCCTTACCCCCGAGATGCTTATTTTGGTCAATTATATTGTTGTAACTTGATGGAAGTGGAAGAGTGCATGATGAGAAATAATTGCGTTCCCTTTCCCTGAGTGGAAATTTAAAACAGAAGTAAAAGTATACATCAGGGTTTTTTTTTTAAAAAAAACTTTTTACAAAGACATTTTAAGCCTGTCCAACACTCCCACATCTTCTCTTTTCAGGAGAATGAAAATTGGAAGACGGTGAAGGATATGTTTCACAAAAGAAAGTACTGATTAACCTGTTCAAGCAGAAAGCTCTAGCACAGTGTTTCTCAACCTGGGGGTTGGAACCCCTGGGGGAGTTTGTGGGGATGTGGTCAGAGGGGTCGCCAAAGACCATCGGAAAACACAGTATTTTCTGTTGGTCATGGTGATTCAGTGTGAGAAGTTTGGCCCCATTATATCGTTGGTGGACTTCAAGGGGCTCTTTGATTGTAGGTGAGCTATAAAGCAACTACAACTCCCAAATTTCAAGGTCTGTTTTTTCCCAACTCCATCAGTCTTCACATTAGGACATATTGAGTATCTGTAAATTTGGTCCAGATCCATCATTGTTTTAGTCCACAGTGCTCTCTGTAAGTAGGCGAATGACAACTCCAAAGCTCAAGGTCAATGCCCACCAAACCCTTCCAGTATTTTCTGATGGTCATGGGAGTTCTGTGTGCCAGGTTTGATCAATTCAGAATGTTATTAGATTGTAGGTGAACTATAAATTCCAGCAACAACAACTCCCAAATGACAAAATCAATCCCCCCAACCTCACCCGTATTCAAATTTGTACTAAATTTGGTCCATGAATGAAAATGCATCCTGCATATCCGATATTTAGATTATGATTCAAAACAGTAGGAAAATTAAGAAAATCATTTTATGGTTGGGGGTCACCACAACATGAGGAACTATATTAAAGAGTTGTGGAATTGGGAAGGTTGAGAACCACTGCTCTAGCATGTAAAAATGAAACAAACCATAGATCTATACATTTTCCCTAGGGACCAGTATGCCATTGTGTAAGTCAGGGGTGCTCACACTTTTTCAGCATGCGAGCTACTCTCAAAGCAACCAAGTCCAAAAGATCTACCTGGCCCCTGCCGGCGTGCGCTCCCGCCGCCATGCGCTCCTGCTGCTGTTTTCCGCCTGCTCAGCGCTTCTTTCACCTGCGGGGCATTGCAGGAAGGAGAAAGCATGAGGCGGGGCATCCAGAGGGAGCGCTCCGCCCTGCCTGTCTCGCTGGGAACAGAGGTTGCACAGCTGTTTCTGGACGAGAGAGAGACAGGGCTCTCCTTCTTCCTGCAATGCCCCGCAGGTGAAAGAAGGACCGCAAGAGTGGAAGCCAGCAGCAGGAGCGTGCGTGCGTGCAGGGTGTGCGCGCGCATGGCAGGAGCGCACTATCCGGCTGGTGAGGCCCAAAGATCACCTGGAAGAGGGCCGAAGATCTACTAGTAGCTCCCGAGCTACCTAATGAGCACCCCTGGCAGTATTACTTTTGTGAAGACTAGCATACCGCAAAGTAAGGGATTATTGTATAAACATTACAGTGTATGTAGTGTGTCTTTTAAACTGCCTAGCCTGTTAATCACATTGCAGGTATTGAGAGGTATACTGACTTTCCTAAGGGGTCCATTGAGTGTGCAGTAGAGAGTGATTGAAAGAGTGCTGGAAGTGGCATTTTGTAATCTGCGAACAGAGAAATTTTAAAACCCAACCCCTTTTCCCGTGAAATGTGGCTTGTACTTCATTCAAATGATTTATGAAACGTTAAGATCTGCATGAAAATCACCCCTCACCTCTAATTTCTTTATGCAAATTGTCTTTCATGTGCTAAGTAAACATATGCAGGGTCAGCATGTAAGCCTGGAAAGCTTTTTTGAAACATCTTTATATAATCAGCTACGGTCAACCAAGATTGTATGTCTTTTTTATGATGCTGATGCTCTTAGCCTGGTAGTTCATATGCTTACAGAAAATCCTTTTTATTCCCACCCCCCGAAATATTGAGAAGCTTCCTCACCTCCCCTGTATTTTACCATATCTTAAGAACATAAGAAGAGCCATGCTGAATCGGACCTCAGCCCATCTAGTCCAGCATTCTGTATCACACAGTGGCCCACCAGTTGTACACGGGGATCTCGAGCAGAAGGGAGGGCAAAACCCTGACCTGCTCCCGACCCCCCACAACCAGTACCCAGGGAAATCCTGCCTACCTCAGCCAACTCCGAGGTGGCACTTGAATGTCCTTTTCAGTAACTACCGATACACTTGGTATCCATGAATCTGTCTAATCCTGCCTTGAAGGTAGGCGGGTCCCAAACCATTTAGGGCTTTATAGGTAATCACCTGCACCTTGAATTGGGCTGGGAAAATAAACGGCAGCCAGTGGAGCTCTTTAAACAGGGGGATTAACCGCTCCCTGTAACCTGCCCCAGTTATTAATCTGGCAGCCGAGCGTTGGACAAGTTGAAGTTTCCAGGCCGTCTTCAAGGGAAGCCCCACGTAAAGCGCATTGCAGTAATCCAAGCTATGAAGATACCTCTCTACAAATCTATGGTAAGGCCACATTTGGAGTACTGTGTACAATGCTGGTCTCCGCACCTTAAGAAGGCTGACCGCTGTCACAACCTCTTCTGGAAGTGAGTTCCATAACCCAATGACCCTCTGGGTGAAGAAATATTTCCCTTTATTAGTCCTAATTTTCCTACCTTGGAGCTTCAGGGAGTGCCCTCTAGTCCTAGTGTTTTGTGACAAAGAAAATATTTTTTCTTTATTCACCTTTTCTATCCCATGCATGATTTTATACACTTCGATCAAGTCACCTCTTAAACGCCGTCTTTCAAGGCTGAAAAGACCAAGGCGTTGCAACCTGGTTTCATAAGGGAGCTGCTCCATCCCTTGGATCATTCTTGTTGCCCTTTTCTGTACCTTTTCCAGTTCCGTTATATCCTTCTTAAGGTGCGGAGACCAGCATTGTACACAGTACTCCAAATGTGGCCTTACCATCGATTTGTAGAGAGGTATCTTCATAGCTTGGATTACTGCAATGCGCTTTACGTGGGGCTTCCCTTGAAGACAGCCCGGAAACTTCAACTTGTCCAATGCTCGGCTGCCAGATTAATAACTGGGGCAGGTTACAGGGAGCGGTTAACCCCCCTGTTTAAAGAGCTCCATTGGCTGCCGTTTATTTTCCGAGCCCAATTCAAGGTGCAGGTGATTACCCATAAAGCCCTAAATGGTTTGGGACCTGCCTACCTTCATGACCGGCTTGCCCCCCATGAACCAGCCCGAGCCCTCCGCTCCTCAGGGGAGGCCCTCCTTTCACCCCTGCCAGTCTCACAGACCCGGCTTGTGAGCACTAGGGAGAAAGCCTTCTCTGTGGCCCCCGTCTTTGGAATTCCCTCCCGGGAGAGATTAGGAATGCCCCCTCACTGGAATCCTTCAGAAAACAACTGAAAACCTGGTTCTTCCACCTGGCCTTTGGAGATTAGACTCCCCAAATGCCCCTGTTTCTGGCGAGACCTCTTCCCCCTATGTGACCTTTTATGTTTCGACACTATTCCAGTTATCTCCCCCGAGTTTTTAAACATTGTATATGTACATGTGGCTCGCCCTGTCATTTCTGTTTTAGATTCACCTGTACTGTTGTGTTTTCACAGATGTATTTTATTGTGTTTATTGTTTTTATTGTGTTTACTGTTTCTTGATGTTTTTGATATTTTGTGATGTTTTGTTCGGGCACGGCCCCATGTAAGCCACTCCGAGTCCCCTTTGAGGAGATGGATGCGGGTTAGAAATAGAGTTATTATTATTATTATAGCTGTTCATTTTAATTTTATTTCTTTCAGGTACTGGCGGAGTCCCAATCAGATGCTTCCATACGGAATTCTTAACTCCTTTTTGTTGTTGGCGGAACACAAAGTAGTCACTGTGGGAGCACAAGAACCACTTTGGGTGTTGGATTTTAGACTGGACCACTGGACGGCGTGACTTACCTGGCTCTTTCCAACGTCCGGACAAAAATGGAGACTCTGTCCCAGGATATTCTGCTGGAATGTCAGATTTGTTTCAATTACTACAGCCCTCGGCGGAGGCCCAAGTTACTGGACTGCAAGCATACCTGCTGTTCCGTTTGCCTTCAGCAGATGAGGACCAGCCAGAAGGACCTGCGGTGTCCGTGGTGCCGAGGGATCACTAAACTGCCGCCTGGCTTTTCCGTCTCCCAGCTGCCAGATGACCCAGAGGTCATTGCTGTGATTGCAATACCCCACACATCAGAGCACACTCCAGTCTTCATCAAACTTCCTAGCAATGGGTGTTACATGCTGCCCTTGCCCATCTCCAAGGAGAGGTCCCTCTTGCCAGGAGACATTGGCTGCCGTCTTCTCCCAGGCAGCCAGCAAAAGTCTCTCACTGTGGTGACAATCCCAGCTGAGCAGCAGCCATTGCAAGCTGGGGTCCCGCAGGAAGCTGGAGACGAGGAGCAAGACAGGAGAGGCATAGCGAAAAGCTCCACCTGGTCAGGGGTTTGCACTGTCATTCTGGTGGCTTGCGTCCTGGTCTTCCTTCTGGGAATTGTCCTCCACAACATGTCCTGCATCTCCAAGCGCTTCACTGTGATCTCCTGCGGCTGAAAGGAGGCGGCCATGGCGAAACCTCCTAGGGGTTTGGGCAGGTGGATATGGTGGTGACAGTATGCCATGAGACGAAGCGCTGTCGCACGGACTGTTCTCCAGTACTGAGTCACTGACATCGGCCAAGCTGGTGGATAGTCCAGAGTCTGCTGTAAAAAAAATAAAAAAATAAAAAAGTAGGGCCTTGAGACCTGTTGGTAGAGTATGGGCACATCCAATGCTTATTTGCCGGTAACAGTATCAAGGAAGACTGCATGCATCACCATAATCACTTAACAAATGAGCTGTAATTTGTAATGATTTCATCCTGTTATGAGATTCAAAGATGTCTATTTAGCTGGTTCTACTGTAAAAGTATAGGACACAATCTCTCCCCCAATCTCTCTGTCTCTCTCTTTCTTAACAGAGTAGTAGATTTACAAATCGAAATGCTGTATGTTCAAAGTAGATTTCAACCTTTTGGATTAAGACAGTCGAGCTACTACCCAGTACTTTTCCAGACGTAGCAAAAGCATAACTCTCTATTTTTAAACAGCAAAGGGGAAGATGTGAAAAGTAGTCAATTTAGTCAATACGGCTTTTTTTTGTATCTTTTAAATTGCACATTAATGGTTAAAAAAAAATATCCGTGCCATAGTTATAGAAAGGAATTGCGTTTTTTTTCTAAAGCTTTGGAAGTTTTTTGGATGTAATATATGTGTGTTTATGCTCATCCTGTTTTCTTCTGTAGTTTAAGTGATTTTTTTTTAAAGACGTGAAATGAGACCGGTGCATAGAAGCAATAAAGGGAACTAGGAAGGATATCTAGAAGTTCAGCTAAAATGTTTGTCCCTTCTGCAAAACTCTACTTGACAATGTAACTCCTGGGCATGCTATTTCAAGCGCACATAGTGGATGTATTAGGTTTCTCAAGCACCTGTCCTTCAGGAGCTGGTAGGAATAGCATAATACAAGATGCCAGCTGATCTTTCTACAAGTGTGGCACACTGAATGACTGTTTGAAGACTTTTTATTCAAGTTGTTTATCATTTGAATGCAAGCTGAAATGACATTCCTGAAGGAAGCATAACTAAAGTGCAGTTTCTATAGATACTTGTTCATTATTGCGACTGTGGAGTACAAACTGAGGTTGTGCTTATGATGCAGAATGTATAAATAAAACAGATATGTGGCACTGCCTACTGTCAAGTGTGGAAAAATTACAATCTTAAAATTGAAAAGAGTAAAAATGAATAAATCAATAGTGAACTGGTTGGTAACCTGGGTCAGGAAAAGTTATAATCTCTTAAAGCAGTGTTTCCCAACCAGTGTGCCATGGCACACTAGTGTGCCGTGAGCGATCATCAGGTGTGCCGTGGGAAATTGGAACCTCCAATACCCTTTCTTCCCCCTCCTGCCAAACACTTTTTCTCCTCCACTCGGGCTCCCTTCTTCCCAGCCTCGCTCTGCTCGCTTTGCCTCGCTTTGCTCAAGCTAGCCTCAGGCTCTTTTTTCCTCCCCCAGCAGCAGGACTCAGGCGCACCCACGTCTTCCTCCCTCCCCCCCTCCCCTCCTGAACATGCTCATGCTGCCCCCTCGGATCAAAATGGCAGCAGAAGCAACTGTAACTCTCAAATGTCAAGGTCTATTTTCCCCAAACTCCATCTGTGTTCCCATTTGGGCATATTGAGTATTCATGCCAAGTTTGGTCCTGATCCAACATTGTTTGAGTCCACAGTGCTCTCTGGATATAGGTGAACTACAACTCCAAAACCCAAGGTCAATGCCCATCAAACTCTTATAGTATTTTCCCTTGGTTATGGGAGTTCTGTGTGGGAAGTTTGTGTCTTTCTGCCATTCCTGCCAGGATATCTATGTTGTGTTCATCGAAACAGGCCCAGGTTTCACACTGAGTGTATAAATACATTTAAAAACATATTAACTATATGTATTACTGTGTTAGAGTGTCATTTTGTGTCATTTTGGTTGGTGGTGAGCCCCAGGCTTTTGTAAATGTAAAAAACGTGCCGCGGCTCAAAAAAGGTTGAAAGACACTGTCTTAAAGGACAAGCTATTTTCCTCATATTTATCCCAAGTGGACTTGAAGGTGAACTCTTGTTTTGCAAATCACAAATGATAGTGCTCATTTCAAGGAAAGCATATTGGGCATGTATATATTTAGTGGGCTCCTGATTATACACCAAAGTAATATATACCCACAAATAAAACAATATGTATAGGTCAATAATCAATAAACAGGTATGAAATATAAGCTTATATTGGATAAACAAGTACAAATTTGCAAGTATAATGTTGATGTTTCGTACATCAGAATGAATATAAAACTAAACATAAATTTGCCGCTTGTGAAGTTAGTCAGTTGAACTGAAGAGTCCGTAGAGCACACGACCGGTTTTGAATTTTTAAAGTCTTCTTCAGGCGACTATGTCTAGAAATATTGCAATACATTAACTGGAGCATATACCATTTTCATATAAATACATTTATAAGTCAGGTATAAGTACAGTGTTCCCTCACTTATCACAGGGGTTCCGTTCCAGGACCCCCCTGTGATAAGTGAAAATCAGCGAAGTAGAGACTGCCCCCTCCCCACTCCCTCCCTTTCTCACACTCACTCCAGCTGCTGCTGCTGCAAGTCTCCGGAGCAGATCGTCCTGGCGAAGGAGGCCCTTCATTGCCACTTGGGCCTATGCTGCCTCCGCCACCGCTGAAGGGGGCCCCCAGAGGGAAGAAAAGCCACTCCGGAAAGGCAGGCTACAGTCTGCGGTGGGTGGTGGAGGCGCCATAGACCCAGGTGATAACGAGTCTCCTCCGCCGGGACTATCTGCTCCGGAGACTTGCAGCAGCCTCAGTGCCCCCCTTTGGGCGGCTCTTCTCTCTGGCTGCTGCTGCTCCAGAAGTCTCCAGAGCGGTTAGTTCTGGCAGAGGAGGCCCCTCACCACCATCAGGACACGGGGTCCTTTCGAATAGACAATTAGTAAATCTGCTATAAATCTTTTCCCAAGTGGGATTACCGCAAGTAGGCAATGAAAGTCCAAATTATACAATATAGTCCAAAACTCTGTATTCAATATGAATCCCAAATTATAAAGTTCAATATTCATTCAATGGGTATACAGTACAAATGTTCCAAATGAAATGAGGATCGAAACAATCTTCAGGATATGGTGTTATCACAGTCCAAAATCAAATTCTTCTGTATAATCCGGTAAGGCAGGAGGTGGCAACACTCTTTTACATCCCTGGGATTCATATTGAATACAGAGTTTTGGACTATATTGTATAATTTGGACTTTCATTGCCTACTTGCGGTAATCCCACTTGGGAAAAGATTTATAGCAGATTTACTAATTGTCTATTCGAAAGGACCCCGTGTCCTGATTGTTTGTATATGAACTTGATGCACTCCCCCTTATTCTTTATTACTGGCCCCTCACCACCGCCTGGGCCTATAGCGCCACCCACCGAAGGCCGTGGCCCACCTTCTTTGGACCGGGGCCTATTGGCAGTAAGGGAAGTGCAGAGGAGGAGGAGGAAGGTAAAGATGGCCGCCACCAGCCCGGCCTAGCGAGGTCTCCCAAATCTGGATCCAGGCCATGCGGGGATCCATCCAGTGTTCCCTCACTACTTCTACTTTACGTTTTTATTTTTTTTTAAACCGTGAAACAGCGTGTCTGCAAAAAGCAAACCGTGAAGTAGCGAAGGATCACTGTACTCACAGTTGTAAATTTCTGTTACAAATACTTTACATTTCTTTCCCAAGTGAATGAATAAATTTTATTGCTTTTGGCCAAAGGCCGTTGCAAGTCCAAAACAAAAAAAGAGCGCACACACAAAACAATACACATGAAATCCGCATAGTAGACAATAAAAAGTTACCAATTACTCATACGCCATGAGTCACATTTAAACCTTCTTAAACCAGATTATCTCCTTTACATGGGACAGCCATCTCCGCTATGTGTCTCCTCCTAATCTTCTTAGCTGCAAGGGCAAACAGGGCTACGCGCCAGGTCGTATATTTATCTGTATCCATAAGGAGGTAGAGTAGTATCTCCTGAGTATTCAGAAAGATTTTGTTGTCCAGTAAAGGTAAGATAAAGCACTCCCTAGGATCTTTGTGTAGGGGGCAGCACATTAAGTAATGTACCAGGTCCTCTGGGTAGGGGCAACCAGCAATACATCTTCGTTCAATTTTGGGGGCTTTTTTAAGCCTCCCGTCCCTTTCAGCTGAATCAAACATATTTAGTCTGAGCTCTGTGAAGGCTCGTCGGAGCTGGACAAAGGTCAGGCTGTCAAGGTAGTCTGGGTAGCCAGTGGGTTGTCTAAGGCTGTAGTATAGGGGGGCACACGGGGAGTCACAGGCAGCCTGGAGGTCTGTAAGTGTAGTGACTTCTAATATTGTCTTGTTTATTTTTGTCTTCCTTGTGGGTGGTCTAGCTTTGCCAGCTCACTAACCGAGAGACCAAATTTAATGGCCAGTTGTGCTGCCTTGTGGACCCAATTGTTAACAGGTAGACCATTGTTAAGTTCCAAGAGACATTTTTTTGGTAATCTAGCAGTTGGCATTTCTTGGATTTTAAGCCAATAGCACAAGATCCTTTTATCTATTTGGCTTTCTAGGGTTGGGACAGAGGTTTCAAGGCGGATCATGGCAGTTGGAGTGTCTTTAGGGAGGCCTAATGGTGCCCTTAGGAAGTAATTTTGAGGCACTTCTAGACCTAGGGCACTAGGTATGCCCCAGATTTCTGCCCCGTAGAGAAATTGCGCCAGGGTTTTGGCTTTGAAAACAGGGCGGGGTTAACCAGATTACCACCTTGTTTGGCAGCAAAGCGAGTGCTTCCTTGACCACCATCCTATTCATCCTGTTTTGTTTTTCCCCCGTGTCAGGAGCGACTTGAGAAACTGCAAGTTGCTTCTGGTGTGAGAGAATTGGTCATCTGCAAGGGCATTGCCCAGGGGATGCCCAGATAGTTTGATGTTTTACCATTCTTGTGGGAGGCTTCTCTCATGTCCCTGCATGGGGAGCTGGAGCTAACAGAGGGAGCTCATCCGTGCTCTCCCCAGATGCAAACCAGATGCAAAACAAGGGTTTTACCCATTACGCCACCAGGACATCCATCCTGTTGAGAAACAAGTATGAAGCTTGCTTTGACAGCAGTAAGAAATATCCTAGATGTTTGTTTCACATTATCTAAAATGGGTAATCTACCATTAAGCTCATTTTATCAGGAGACAATATCTGTTTGCAAGAGATTATGAATCTTTCCCCAGCCTTGAGACAAATGTCTGGATTTGTAAACAGAAAATTTAAGTTATTTCTATAGATTGAGGTTCAGTGCAGTTCGTTTTATGATCATGCACTGACAGAAAGACACCTCATCCACAGGCCTAGACTTCGAATACAAGGTGGCGGACTTTTGGCATATTTCTCCATTCCCATCCCCACCCTCCTCCATAATGGTGATGGCAGCTATTTAGCTTTCCGTGTCATATGCTGGTAAAAGCAGTTGAAATTACCTTGCTTCTTCATGAAACCTTCATTTTATGTCCCAATTTTATGATGCTGAATTACAACTCCGGCATCCCTCACCATTGGCTCTTCTGGCAAGGACTGCTGGGTTCTCATCCAACAATATCTGAAGGGTCTCACTTTGCTCACCTCTGCTTTGTATCTATTGCATGTGGGAGATTTCTCCTGTGACGCATCCATCTTACGTTATTTGAGGCTCAAGTAGAATCAAAATCAAGCTAGATACTCAGTATCGTCTAGTGAAGTCCATACTGGACAATCTTACTTAAGATTTTAGGTGAGGAATTGACATGTTCTAATGTCCTCCAATTCAGTAAACTTCCCGCTTGTACTTTTTCTGCTTCCTTTCTCCACATCTGAGTGATATCCTAAAGCTGTATTCTGATCCCAGATCTTTAATTCTCTAACAAGCTGTAACCAAGTTTGGGAATGATAACTCTTATTTGATTTCCCCTTTTGTTACCCTTCACCTTGGCTTCAGTTGCCTTCACTGTTTCATAGAGTTGGAAGAGATCTTGAGGACCATCCAGTCAGGGGCGGTCCTACAGATAGGCCAAGGAAGCGGCCGCATGGGGCGCCATCTGGGAGTGAATTCCCCCTCCCGCCAGGCGCTGGCACCAGACAGCGTCCTGGCCCTGCTGATGTTCCTCAGGCAGCGCCGCAGCTGCCTGATTTTTGGCCCCGGCCTTGTGCGCTCCGGAGGTTTTCGCGCAGGCGCAGTTGTTCCGGAGCGGAAGTTGAGCGCAGGAGCAACTGCGCATGCGCGAAAACCTCCGTGCATGCCCAATAGCTCCTGTGCGCAGAAGCCTGTAAGCAAAGCACTCCCTATCGGGCAGGCAGGGAGTTCTTCCCCTCTCCCTTTGTCTCTGCCCTGCCACCAAATACCGTGACCCAATTGGGCAGGCAGGGGGCGGAGACAAAGGGAGAGGGGAGGGGAGCCAAAGGGGTATTGGCGACGTATGGCCCCGCCACCGGAAGTAGCCGCCACGCATTGAGGTGAACTCCCTTGCCAGGTTCAATCATGTGTGAATCCTACCACACCCGCCCATCTCCCCGCCTGCGCATGCTGGCTGGGAGCATCAAGGAGAGACAGGCGCAACTGTGCAGGCAAATAGTAATATATAATATTTTATTTTACTTTACTTTGGGTTATTTGAGTTTTATAGGAGTAATGAAAATATTTAGTAGAGGATAATTTTATTTAAATTAATGTATAATATAATTATGATATAATATAGTATGAGTACTATAATATATTATATATACATTGATACAATATATATACTAATGGTATTGTGATATTATAATTGTATATTTGTTTTACATGGGGGGCGCCAAAATAATGTTGGGGGGGGCGCCAAAATAATGTTCGCTTACCATATAAAATTACCTTAGACCGCCCCTGCATCCAGTCCAACCCCCTGCCCAGAAGCAGGAAAATGGCATTCAAAGCACTCCCGACAGGTGGCCATCCAGCCTCTGTTTAAAAGCCTCCACCACACTCTGGGGAAGATAGTTCCATTGCTGAACAGCTCTCACAGTTAGGAAGTTCTTCCTAATGTTACTTATTATTTCGAGCATTTGTATCCCGTCCTCCTCAACCCCCGATGGGGGACACAGGGCGGCTTATAACTGGCAATCATTAGATGCCAACAAACAATTGCAAAACAAACAAACAACATTAAACAAGGCAACAAGATATAAATACATTAAAATATTGGCCATCACAATGTTCAGGTGGAATCTCCTTTCTTGTCGTTTGAAGCCATTGTTCTGCGTCCTAGTCTACAAGGAAGCAGAAAACAAGCTTGCTCCCTCCTCCCTATGACTTACTCCCACATATTTATACATTTATTTATTTGCTATGCTTCTATACCGCCTCTCTCAGCCCGAAGGCGACTCGAGGCGGTGAACAAGCAGCAGCAAGTGCCCACATACAACATATCATAATAAGATAAAAACAATCATATAAAACTATATAAATTAACAATTAAAACTACAAAATTACATATGCAACTGACTTAAAAGAAAATTGGCTAAAAATGATACATCGATGGTACATCACACCTAAGAAATTAAATATAATGTATAAAAATATAGATAATAAGTGTTGGAAATGTGATAAACAAGAAGGTACCTTTTTCACATGTGGTGGACCTACCCCAAAACTAATGAATATTGGGGAAACTCTTTGTCTTCCTGTCGACGGCGGCTCGGATAATATTTGCAAGAATTTGGAAGACAAATTTGTTACCAACAAAGGACCAATGGTTAGAAAAGATACTTGAGATTAAAGTCACCTTTGTTGTTATCCCCCCCTTCTATGTTTATTCCCTCTGGTTCCCCGAGGCGGTGTTACTTCCCAAGTACCTATTTGTGGTGTGTAGTAAATATGAAACCTTTAATAAAATATAAATTAACAATTAAAACTACAAAATACAAATCTCAGCTCTACAATCTTAGTAGTAGGTGGAAAGGAGTGACAGAGTTGGATGTCATCTGCATATAGATAACACCGCACCCCGAAACTCCGGATGTCCTTCCCCAGCGGCTTCATGTAGATGTTAAACAACATGGGAGATAGTATTGAATCCTGAGGTACCCCACAAGACAACGGTTGAGGGGTTGAACAGGTATCTCCCAGTAACACCTTCTGAGATCGGCCCTCCAGAAAGGACCGGAGCTACTGCAAGACAGTACCTCCAAGGCCCATTTCCGTGAGGCATCCCAGAAGGATACCGTGATCAACGGTATCGAAGGCTGCTGAGAGGTCCAGCAGAACCAACAGGGACACACTCCCCCGTCTAGCTCCCGGCGTAGATCATGCACTAAGGCGACCAAGGCTGTCTTGGTACCATGCCCCGGCCTAAAACCAGACTGCGCCGGATCCAGATAATCCATGTCTTCCAAGAATACCTGGAGTTGTGAGGCCACCACACGTTCCAGGACTTTGCCCAAAAAGGAAACAGGTCAATAGTTGACGAATTGAGTGGCCATCATGTCTCCTCTCGGCTTTCTCTTCTGAAGGCTAAACATGCTCAGCTCTTTAAGCTGTTCCTCATAGAGCTTTTTCTCCAGACCCTTGATCATTTCAGTTGACCTCCTTTGGACACATTCCTGCTTGTTTATTTATTTATAATTCAAACTTTATTTATAATTCAAACTTTTATACCGCCACTCCCCGGAGGCTCGGAGCGGTTTACAGCTGAATGATAACATAATAACAGAGAAACACATATTACAAGACAAACAGTTAAGGGTTAACACATAAATAAGGGCGAGAACATGAGGATCAAACACACTAGGGAGGCAGTTGTCTGCCAACAAAGGGGGGCGACTTCCCGCTCCCAGAGTATGGTCTGGGAGGGGCTGGGGTGAATGTCATCTCTCTTGCGCACCAGGAGCCATGCACATGGGAATTCTTTGACGCTGAGAGTTCGTCACTTGCTTTAATCGCCAATGGCGAACAGGTCATGCCAGAGGGTATGGTGGTATCGACTTCCCCGGCAGTATTGTCATTAGATGAAGAGTCAATCACTCTCCCTTCAATTGCGGTGTCCAGCAGCATATTGGGAAGAAAAGCAAGTTTCAGTATTTCTCTTTGATGTCTCATTTTCTGTTAGGGAAATGGGTAGCTGTTTTACTTTTTATTTTTACTGGGGATGGCAGTTGCTTGTGGACCTAACGTGGTACCATCTGGCATATTTTGAAGTTTTTAGCTGAATCCTATTATGCATGGGCTCACGCTTGGCGGAAAAAAATGAGTTTAGAGGAGAGATGTGTGAGTCAAACCCTATGCCAAAAGAGATGGGATTCTTACAACACCACAAGTAGCACAGGAGCAGTCATTTCCCCTCTTCGGAATAAGACAAACCTGTCGCTGTTTAATGTTGCCCTATAACAGGGGTCAGGAACCTTTTTGACCCCAAGAGCCATAAAAGCAAAATATTTGGAAATTTATTTCTGTGAGAGCCATATTTTTTATATACACACACACACACACACACACACACACACACACAGTATAATGTATTTTAACATTGAAATCAACTAAATGCGAGTATAATAAGCCTCTGAATTTATTCTTTTAAATACTGTTGTAATAATGCTCACCATAATAATAATAATAATAAACTTTATTTATACCCCAGATTTATATTTATCTGTCAGTAAATAAAGAGCAACACTAAAAGCACAGGGGAATTCCTGACAATAAACAATCAGGGACAGCTAACCCCTCCAAACAAAAGATTTTCCTCATATAAAGAGCAACACTAAAAGCACAGGGGAATTCCTGACAATAAAAAATCTGGGACAGCTAACCCCTCCAAACAAAGGATTCTCCCCATATAAAGAGCAACACTAAAAGCACAGGAGAATTCCTGACAATAAAAAAATCAGGGACAGCTAACCCCTCCAAACAAAGGATTCTCCCCATATAAAGAGCAACACTAAAAGCACAGGGGAATTCCTGACAATAAAAAATCAGGGACAGCTAACCCCTCCAAACAAAAGATTCTCCCCATAGAAAGAGCAACACTAAAAGCACTGGGGAATTCCTGACAATAAACAATCGGGGACAGCTAACCCCTCCAAACAAAAGATTCTCCCAGGCAGGAAGCAGCCAGGCGTTGTAACTGCAAGGCCAATCAATGCTCATCGAGGTGGGCAATTACAACATTCACACTAACCTCAAGCCCCAGGAACAAAGGGGTGGGGGGAACCCCTTCACTGACCCAGGGGGAGGAGGCCGGCCCTAGCCAATCAGGTGGCCGTGTAGTGTGGGTCGCTGATTGGCCAGCCGCCCATCCAGCGGGGAAAATAATGCCCGCTCTGGGGGCTTCTGGGAAGAAGAAGCCCCCTTCAGACCCAAGATGGCCGGTGCATTTTCCAGCACCCAGCCAAAGAGCCCTATGGCAGCGTAAATAGAGCCATATATGGCTCACAAGCCATACGTTCCTGACCCCTGCCCTATAATGAAGCCTTTAGGATTTTCCCCGCATATGGTCAGATTATTCCTAGTCTCAAATGGGCATGCTGGAGCAAGTCAAGTTGTTTGTTTATATAAGCAGTGATCGTGAGTTCAACAAGTACTTCATTCCTTGGTATTGTTTTTAAGAACAGCTCCTCCTCTATCTAATATTTGTCTTTAAAAAAGATTAAGGCGTGCTGTTGACTTCTTTGCTATCTCTCTAAAGCATTTTGCAGAAACCAAAGTCCCTGGAAAGTTGTTTTGCTGAATAAAGTGCCAATTATGGCTATTTACTTCCTTGGATAGAAATAACTGTGTAAATAAGTTCTTCGTACCATGTAGCTTCAGTGGATAGCCCATAACCAGAAAGCTCTTTATTTTGAGATCATTCAAACTAATTTGTGGTAGGGTATGTAAGTCGCTTCTGGTGTGAGAGAATTGGTCTTATTTATTTATTTATTTATTTATTTATTTATTTATTTATTTATTTATTTATTTATTTATTTGGACTTTTAGACCGCCACTCCCAAAGGCTTGGAGTGGTTGACAACATAGCTCAATAAAAGCAAACAATGAATAGAACATACAATGCAATAATACATAAAACAGCAAATAAAAACACAGTTAAATCACAAGCTTTCGAAGGCCTGTCTGAACAAGTGCGTCTTGCAGGCTCTACGAAAGGAAGCTAAATTTCGCAGAGCCCATGTTTCTGGTGGAAACATATTCCAAAGGACCGGGGCAATGATTGAAAATGCCCTGCGCCTTGTCGAAGTCAGATGGAAAGACTTCACACTAGGGATGTCGAGAAGATTCTGATCTTCGGAGCGGAGTGATCTCGGAGGGTTATATGGAATCAAGCGATCCCGAAGGTACACTGGCCCCAGACCATGCAAGGCCTTGACAGTAAGAACTAACACCTTGAAAGTGATCCGGCATTCAATTGGCAGCCAGTGCGGGCTCTGCAGTATAGGTGTTATGCGGCAGTTCGCGGGCTCCCCCGTGCGCAGCTGGGCTGCAGCATTCTGCACTAGCTTCAGTTTCTGGATCATAGTCAAGGGTAGGCCAATATAAAGAGTGTTACAGTAGTCAAGTCTTGAGATGACCTTGGCTTGGATTACCCTGGCTAGGTTGTTCCGTGAGAGATAGGGAGCCAGACGCTTCGCCTGTCGCAGATGGAAAAATGCTCTTCAAGGATATTGCCCAGGGGATGCCCAGAAGTTTTACCAACCTGTGGGAAACTTATCTCATGTCCCCGCACGAGAAGCTGGAGCTGACAGATGGGAGCTCAGCCTGCTCTGATTCAAACCACTGATCTTTTGGTCAGCAGTCCTGCTGGCACACTAGGGGCTCCAACATAAGTTGGTTCATTGTGTATATTGTTTGAGATGCACAGTGCTTTACAACTAGACTTTATGCACCTTTTTCTTCTCTTCCACAAGCCACTTTTTATTGCTGACATATTGGGTTTGACATCAAACATACAACATTACATTTTATAATTGAAACCAGCAGGCTGTCCATTACCTATCATCATGTATAAAGGTGGAATGTCAAGAAAATGTGATGTTTATGAGCTATGTACTTGAGAGCTTTCCCCTACAGGCCAACATAATTCTCAAAAGCATGCACGGTTAAGCTGATTTTTACTGGGGTTTTACATGTAGGCTTGTTGCTCATTGCCAGAGGAATTGAAATAGCGAGATGCTCTTAATTCCTAATGCATCTGACATAGAATTAGATTTCTTACCAGGCTTTGATGTTGAAAACCCATTTCCATATACATGAGCACATTTTTTAAAAAGCAAAAAAAACTTGAGTGGCCAGAGTTTGCAAAACATTTTGTGGGACGAGTCCTTGGATGGAATTTGGAAGGAGAGAATGTATATACTGTATGTTGAAGATTTGCTACTGAAGACTTCCCCCACGAGAGAAACTTAAAAAAATTGTAATAAGAAAGGAGCAATTTGCCATTCGGCAAGTATAAGCAATGGTCTGTAGCAGTGGTTCCCAACCTTTTTTTGACCAGGGACCACTTGGACCAGGGACCATTCTCTAACAGTACCAAAAGGGTTACAAATCTGTTTTTGGTCAACTTTAGATTCGGTTTGATTATTTGGGGTGCTGATTCAGAAAATTGTATTGAATAGACCACATCAGCTGCAGTTTCTGATACAGAACGTATGCTATCTAGTAGTCGCTATTTGCTTGCCCACAGAAAACCATATTTAATCATCTAGAGCAGGGCTGTCCAACTGGCGGCCCTGGGGCCGTACACGGCCCCCTAGCCTGTTGGCTCCGGCCCCAGCTATGCTCCCGGCTGCCATTTTGAATTTTTTTAATAAAAAAATTTAAATGGCGGCCGGGGGGGGAGGGGAGGCAGGGCAGGGAGGAGGAAGTGAGCCAGCTCCTCCCTGCCCCGCCCTCTTTTTCCCTCTCTCACCGGCGCCGATGCAAACCGGTTTCCATCGGCGCCGGCGAGAGAGGGACAAGGGGCGGTGCAAGGAGGAGGAAGAGAGCTAGCTCCTCCTCCCTGCACCGCCCTCTTCTTCCCTCTCTCCGGAGCCAATGCTTTGGAGGGGAGGGGGTCCCCCGTGGCGCCTCCCTCACTTCCAAGCTCGCTTCCCCCGTGAGCCTTCCAGGTTTGGGGGAAGGGTTTTCCCGGCACTCGAGACGCGAGTGCCGGGTAAAACCCTTCCCCAAACCTGGAAGGCTGGCGGGAAAGCGAGTGGCGCTCTCGCTTCTCCCACCAGCCATCCAGGCTGGCGGGGTTTTTCGCCCAGCTCCCGTGTCCCTCTGCTCAGAGGGACACAGGAGCCGGGCGAAACCCCTCCCCGAAGCCTGGAAGGCTCGTGGGGGAAGCGAGCGCTGCTTCTCGCTTCCCCTGGCAGCCTTCCAGGCTTGTGGGGGAGTTTTTGCCCAGCTCCCATGTCCCTCTGCTCAGAGGGACACAGGAGCCGGGCGAAACCCTCCCGAAGCCTGGAAGGCTCGTGGGGGCGAGCGCTGCTCTCGCTTCCCTGGCAGCCTTCCAGGCTTGTGGGGGAGTTTTTGCCCAGCTCCATGTCCCTCTGCTCAGAGGGACACAGGACCCGGGTGAAACCCCTCCCGAAGCCTGGAAGGCTGGGGGAAGCGAGCGCCGCTCTCGCTTCCCCTGGCAGCCTTCCAGGCTTGCTCTGGGGGAGTTTTGCCAGCTCCCATGTCCCTCTGCTCAGAGGGACACAGGAGCCGGGCGAAACCCCTCCCGAGCTTGAGGCTCGCGGGGGAAGCGAGCCGCTCTCGCCCGGCAGAATTCCAGGCTTGCGGGGCAGCCACCAGCTCCCATGTCCCTCTGCTCAGAGGGACACAGGAGCTGGGCGAACCCTTCCCAAAGCCTGAGGCTCGGGGAAGCGAGCGCCGCCTCGCTTCCCCGGCAGCCTTCCAGGCTTGCGGGAGCCGCCAGCTCCCATGTCCCTCTGCTCAGAGGGACACAGGAGCTGGGCGAAACCTCTCCTGAAGCCTGGAAGGCTCGCGGGAAGCGAGCACCACTTCTCGCTCCCGCAGCCATCCAGGCTTGCAGGAGGGTTTCCCTGGGTGACGTTAGGCTGGGTGACGTCAGGCGCCACCCAGCCTAACGTCACCCAGGGAAACCCTCCTGAAAATGGGCGGGCCGCGCAGAAGGCCGGCCATGCCCCGGGAGTGGCCACGCCCCAGGAGTGGCCACGCCCCCCGCTCACTGCGGCCCCCCAGGTGATCAGTGACACTTCTTCCGGCCCTTGGGCCGGAAGAAGTTGGACAGCACTGATCTAGAGCTGGTGTTTTCTATCCCAGTGTTTCCCAACCAGTGTGCCATGGCACACTAGTGTGCCGTGAGTGATCATCAGGTGTGCCGTGGGAAATTGGCACTCCCCCTCCTAGCAGCCCCCTCACAGGTTTCCAAGAAACAAATTGAGCCTCTCCGCTTGGAATTGTTTTTTTTTTTTACTGTTTTACTGGATTTTTCGAGAGTTGCCTCCCCACGCCAAGGAACTGTTTATAACAGCTTCATGACATCCATAGTAAACTGGAAGCAAATTTCACTCAGGGTGAAATTTCACAAAGGTCTGGAGAACAAGCTCTATGAGGAGCGGCTTGAAGAGCTGGGCATGTTTAGCCTGAAGAAGAGAAGGCTGAGAGAAGACATGATAGCCATGTATAAATATGTGAGAGGAAGTCATATCTATGTTGTGTTCATCGAAACAGGCCCAGGTTTCACACTGAGTGTATAAATACATTAAAAAACATATTGACTATATGTATTACTGTGTTAGAGTGTAATTTTGTGTCACTTTGGTTGGTGGTGTGCCCCAGGATTTTGTAAATGTAAAAAATGTGGCACGGCTCAAAAAAGATTGGAAAACGCTGGTCTATCCAATGCAATTTTATGAATCAACACCACAAATAACCCCAGGAATAGGCCTAAAAATGAAGACACCAAGGTGCCTCTGCTTCCAGCCCCATATGGAATTACTCCACTCAGGGGGAGGGCGGAGGAGGAGAAGCAGCAGTCGGGAGGCTTGTTGTCATGCCTTTCATGGGTAGACTATAAAGGAAAATGGGGGCGGTGCTGTAATACACTCTAATGATATAGCAGAGCAAAATAAAATTCCTTTTAAAGTCACAGTAATCAATTTGTACATTTCATATGGATTATATGAGTCAAACTGATCTCAATCCAATACTGTGTGTAGAAATAACAGAGTCCTACTCCTGAGGAGGTAATGTCACTCACGGCTTCCGTTGTGTGGCTGCATCCAGAATAGTCCAGTCTGGAGAAGCTCCCAATAGACGGACACAAAGTTCTTATCCACTGTCCTTTCCACTGATAATAATTCCAATATGGTGAGTGTATAGTTACTCCCTTCGTGCGAATAAAGGACTCAATCCATTGCAGTCAGTGACTCGATTGTTTTTAATCCGGGTTATATCCCAAAGTAGACTGATGAAATTATGCAAACATAGTTCAAATCAAGGCATTCAGTTTTCAATTATTGTTACTCCATATGTGTCCACTGTGTATCATTATGTATATTTTTCTTTGTTTACAAACCGACATGTATTGGTAGTCCCTCCTGTTAAACCCCTGTTCAGCCAACGGATTAGTAATTCATCAAACGGATCTCTCTGTTTCGTCTCTTTATCAAGAGACTTTATCAAGGCTGCAAACATTGAGGGTCCCCAATCATTGAAAACTGAATGCTTGGATTTGAACTGTGTGTTTGCAAGACAGTGGATAAGAACTTTGTGTCCGTCTATTGGGAGCTTCTCCAGACTGGATCAGTGGTCACATAATCCAGTGTTTCCCAACCGCTGTTCCGCGGCACACTAGTGTGCCGTGAATGATCGCCTGGTGTGCCTCGGAAAAACCTTTCTTCCCCCCTTTCTTCCCCCTCCTGCCAAACTCCTGCTGCTGCTACTTGGGGGAGGAGGAGGAGGAAGGGCTGGGCGCCGGCGAAGAAGAAGGAGCCAGGGCGCCGCCCCCTTTGGCCGTTTCCCCAGCCAGTCACTCTCCAATCGAGGGAGAGTGGGGAACGGAAGCGGAAGTGCGTTTTTCTGGGCACATGCGCACTAGGTTCTGGGGGTGGCAGACGCTCCTGCAGCGGTGAAGGAAGCGAAGGAGCCAGCTGCTTCAGGAGGCGCCCCGGATTGGCCCTGCTGCGTCCCAGGTGAGGCCCTGGGGTGCCCTTCCCCTCGGCCCACCCCCCCCCAAGCCCCTTGGAGAGGAAGGGTCCCAAAGGGGAGAAGGGGCCTTCCTTCGTGGGGGGAAAGGGTCGGGGCCTGGCAGGAGGGCCCTCGGAGAAAGGAAAGGCAGGTGGGATTCCGTGAGGCACTCCCTGCCAGCCTTCCTCAGCCTTCCTCCCAAATGTCAAGGTCTATTTTTCCCAAACTCCATCTGTGTTCACATTTGGGCATAGTGAGTATTCATGCCAAGTTTGGTTCTGATATAGGTGCTCTCTGGATATAGGTGAACTACAAATCCAAAACTCAAGGTCAATGCCCACCAAACTCTTATAGCATTTTCTCTTGGTTATGGGAGTTCTGTGTGGGAAGTTTGTGTCTTTCTACCATTCCTGCCAGGATTTCTATGTTGTGTTCATCGAAACAGGCCCAGGTTTCACACTGAGTGTATAAATACATTTTAAAACATATTAAGTATATGTATTACTGTGTTAGAGTGTCATTTTGTATCATTTTGGTTGGTGGAGTGGCCCAGGATTTTGTAAACGTAAAAATATGCCGCGGCTCAAAAAAGGTTGGGAAACACTGACATAATCCATATGAAATTTACAAATTGATTACTGTGACTTTAAAAGAAATTTTATTTCGCTCTGCTATATCATTAGAGATGTCATGGGTAGTCAACACCTCCCCTCCCAACATCCCAGTTCCCTTGGCGCTGTAAGAGGGTTATGCGAGACCAATTGCTCTCTTTGCAACAGTGTTGTAACAGTGAGGCCACGGACCATATTTTAGTACTTGAGGACCACTGGTGGTCCAACGAACCACAGGTTGGGAATCACTGGTCTGTAGCATGCCTCTGCATACTTGATCTTGCTCCCATTTAGAAGTTAGGGCCATGGTTTCTTTTTTACAGCTTGGAAAAGTTACGTGTTGCACCACAACTCCCTGCTGGCTGGGGGATCCTCAACATCCCAAATGATAACTTTTCAATGTTCTGCTTTTTTTTTATTTACGTGAATACAACAAGTATTTTCACTTTCCATTTCAAATTAAGCACAGTTTCTCATGAGATCTAAACTGGAGTAATCATGTCCAAATTATATTCAGAGAACACGTAGAATCTGCAACATCGATTTGAATCTGGCTTATTCTCCCTAGTCGTGTGTGTTTGGAAATATATGTATCACAAAGAAACTGGAGAGTGGCTGTCTTTCTCTATTGAATGAGCCTGTGCTGTACATCTGGGCTTTTTGGCGTTTAAACATGTGAAATTGGTTTCTCTAGCGAAATTGCTTCAGGGCTAAGAAGAGATGCCACCTGTGAATTCCATGTTTGCTTTTCTGTGGTCCATGGAGTGAGTTGGAAATGCAAATGTAAATCAATAAATGCAAGTTTTCTGCTTACTGCCTTCTGCATAATCCCCACTTTAAAAGGGTTACAATTCAATTGGTCCCAGAATGCCAGAGACAATGGGTATCAATCTGTGTTTCTGCCAGCTTCGGTTTTTGACCTTTTTCAGATTCTGCTTGTCAGGATATTTCATTGGCAGCCCAGTTCAAGAATCAATAATTCTTACGTAGTGGTGAATAAATCTTTTTGAAATATACTAGGAAGGAATATAGTGTCCTATAAAGAAAAGGTTTGATTCATGCCGATAATTTGGAGATGATACGTGTTTGCCCTCTCTACACACAGAAACTGGCAAATGGTTTTCACAATCACTTTGAGGCAAAAAAATCCCAGCAGATTAGAATTCTCATAAATTTCAGATATAACTTTAGTTCTTTGCGCTGAGAATAAAAGCACCATGAACACATTCAGAAATATAACGCTAGGGCTTGACCATCTTGGCTTTTAGGTGTTGTTGTTCATAAATGTAACTTTTCAACCAGCTGCATACATTTGATGACTGGCTTGGCACTGAATAAATTCCAGGGTTGCATCTTGCTGAAGCATCTACACCAGGGGTGCTCACACTTTTTCAGCATGGGAGCTACTGATTAAAAAACCAAGTCCCAAAGATCACCTACCCAGAAATGTAAAACGTATAACTATTTTCTTATTTATTTATTTATATTTATTATTCATTTTTATGTACCGCTCCTTCCAGCAGGCTCGGGGCAGTTTACATCAAATGAAGTTATAAAACATCAACATTTCAATTTAATAACAACAATATAAAACAGAGCATAAAAATACATCCAACCACCCCATTTCTCCCACACTGCCATATTACCACACATATTATCAGCCAGAAAGTAAGAAGAGAGGCTTTTGAACTGCAAGGCCATTTAATACTCAGCAAGGTAAACAAAGGGGCATGCAAAAATACATCCAACCACCCCATTTCTCCCACATTTCCATATTCCCCAACATATATTTCTCAAGGAACAAAGCTATCAGAGAGGCTTTGGAGCTAAAAGGCCATTTTTAAACATTAAAAATAAACAAAGAGACATGCCACAGAACAATCAGGCACCCACCCCAAAGTAAAAAGACCGACCTTTGAGATGCGGTAAGGAAATGACCCCAAAGCGTCCTTCTTCTTCTCCTCCGTCGTTGCTCCTATTTCCACGCCGCCAGGATGCGTGCCAACTCCAAGAGCTCACGAGAAGTCCGAGAGGCAGAATGCGCCTCTGCACATGTGCGCGGGGCCAGCCATGCATCGCGTCATCCAGGCCCGCCCCCTTTGGTCTCCTACAACTCTGAGTGGCTGGAGAAGGACAGAGGGAGGAAAAGGAATCCAAAAGAGGGGGTCCATTCTGCCTCTTGGACTCTGGAGCTTTTGGAGGCGGCGCGCGAGCAGGAAGCGGGGAGGAGCAACGAAGGAGGACTTCTTTGCAGCGTGCAGGGGCGCGTGAAGAGGACCAACAGCAAAAAACTTGGTCAGGGGCCTAAAGATCACCAGGATGAGGCCTGAAGGTCACCCTGGTGATCGCGATCACCGTTCTGAGCACCCCTGATCTACAACAAGGCTGCCCAGGAAGTCGGTCGCGATCGACGGGTCGATCCCAGGACCGAAGGAGGTCAATCCCAGCCGGATGGGGCACTTCTAGAGGGGGAGGAGCCATATCGCACCAAGCTCCGCCCCCTCCCCGGCTTCAGCGCTACCACAGCTTCTCCAGGCTTGAGGAGGGTAGTGCCAAGCCAGTAGTGGATAGTTATGCCACCACCGGCTTGGCACTACCCTCCTCTAGCCTGAAAAGCTGGGGTAGCGCTAAAGCCAGAGGGGGAGGGGGCAGAGACAGGCCGCACCAAACCCCGCCCCCTCCCCCAGCTTCAGCGCTACCACAGCTTCTTCAGCCTTGAGGAGGATAGTGCCAAGCCAGTAGTGGCTAGCTATGCCACCACTGGCTTAGCACTACCCTCCTCTAGCCTGGAGAAGCTGTGGTAGCGCTAAAGCCAGAGGGGGAGGGGGCGGAGCCAGGTCGTGCAAAGCCCCGCCCCCTCCCTCGGCTTCAGCGCTACCACAGCTTCTTCAGCCTTGAGGAGGATAGTGCCAAGCCAGTAGTGGCTAGCTATGCCACCATTGGCTTGGCACTACCCTCCACTAGCCTGGAGAAGCTGTGGTAGCGCTAAAGCCAGAGGGGGGGAGGGGGGGTGGAGCCAGGCCGCACCAAGCCCTGCCCCCTCCCCCAGCTTCAGCACTACCACAGCTTCTTCAGCCTTGAGGACGGTAGTGCCAAGCCAGTAGTGGCTAGCTATGCCACCACTGACTTGGCACTACCCTCCTCTAGCCTGGAGAAGCTGTGGTAGCGCTAAAGCCAGAGGGGGGTAGCGCCAGGCCGTACCAAGCCCCGCCCCCTCCCCCTGCTCCGCCATGCTTCTCTCTCGGTAGATCTTTCTGACTTGGTTTTATTATAAGTAGCTCACTTACTGAAAAAGTGTGGGCACCCCTGATCTACACACTATAGCATATCTCAGAGTACCAAAAGGATCCATGCTTGTTGCACCAACAAACACTTTTAGCTCCTTGTTTTATTACAGCCTCTGATAATGACCCATCCTGAATCTTCTCTTAGAAATTCAATTCTTATCAGAATGTGTTCCTCTAATTTTTATAAGTGACTAGCTAAACCCAACCACACTTCGCTGTGGCTCAGCCTGATATGAAATGAATGAGACAGTAAATAAAAGTATTGCTGTGAACATAGATTCACCAGGAAAACACATCATTCAATTCAATACCCTGCCTTGCGAGGATTGACTACATTTTCTGCATAGACATAAAGATCTGTTTCCCGTCTCTGGAGCATGTGACATATAAGTGCCCATGAGAGAAGCAATAGTTATCTAAATACTAACCGCACACTTGCAAAGATTATCCCTGCACTTTATTGATAGTCATAGCAAACGCAAGGCATATTGGAAATTGAAGTTGGTAGTTCTCGAATGCCGTGTCGGTCGGAATGAGTGATATGCCAATAGCAGCCAATCACAGCTCTGCTTTAATTTCTTATACTGCTGAGGTGGCTCCTGCTGGGATTGACAATAGTGTACAAAGGCTATTATTATTATTATTTCCAACATTTCTATCCCATCCTTCTCAACCCATGAAGGGGGACTCAGGGCGGCTTACAGTGGCAGGAATTTGATGCCAACAGCATACAAAACACATTACAACAACATGTAAAAGATAAAACATTTAATTAAAATACGTTCTATTTCATTAAAATATCATTAAAACAAGATGCAGCATTATAATTAATATCTCACATAAACTTTATACATTTCCCTCTTGATTTGATTGGATTAAGAAAGTGCATTACTGAGGAGTAGCTACTCCTGGAAAATTGGAATAGCTGCTAATCTCTGTTTTCAATAGATTATACTTGGAAAAAAATAACTTAGGGTCAGAAGATCTGGGACCAGAGTCACATAGAAAATGATCTCTCTCTACTATTATGGCATAGCTACAATGCTTTTCTACCACTACTATGTTTTGTATTCCAATGTCCAGAAACAAGATAGGGTGGGAGATAAAATGTAACTTAAGTACTAACGAAATCGTTAGTAATTCGTATGCCAGAGCATGCGCATTCCAGATGGTTTTGGCCTACAACTCCCAGAAATCCTAACAGCTGGTAAATTGGCTGGGATTTCTGGGAGTTGTAGGCCAAAACTTGAATAAACCACAAGGGAGGGAGGGGGTCTTCTATTCTTGGAAGCAGCAAAAGAAAAGGAGGAGGAGCCCCTCGCTCCTCGCTGCCTCTCTCACCCCGATCCTGAGGGAGCGAGGGCCCAAGTTTGCCCAGGCTGAGAGGAAAAGGAAGAGGCCTGAGGCTGTGAGGAATGGTGGGAGTTGAAGTCCAAAACACGTACCTGGAGGGCTGAAGCTGGCCCCTGCGATGGGGCATGGCAGAGCAACGGGGAAGAGAAGCATATGAGAGAGCGCAGGGAGAGAGAGAAGGAGAAGCGCGCGTGTGTGTGTGTGTGTGAAGCAGGCCCCTGCGATGGGGCATGGCAGCAGAGCAACGGGGAAGAGAAGGAGGGGGAAGCCTGGAGGACTACACTTTCCAGAATGCATTGCCTAGCCTACCTAGCAGCAGCGTCACTTCCAGTTCCTCATTGAAATGCGGGAAAAAGAAGAAGCTGAATGAAGGCGGGAAGGAAATGAGGGGGCGAAGCCAGGGAGAAGTGAGTAGTACAATAATTAATTAATTAATACTTAAGAATTTCTTACGATCATAACGCAAATTGTTGGCCTCAAGGATCGTAAAGGAAGTCTACTTCCGGGATCGCGGCAGCGATACGTAAAACCTCAAAAGTCCCATTACATACGAATCTCTTACGAATCCTTTTAATTTCCGTTTCATTTTTCTCATGCCTACTGTATAGATATGTATGAAATCCTATGTGGGTGCTAGGTATCACAGCTAAGTTCGCAAATATTTGAAGTTAGGGACTCTAAATTAACACCCAGGCAACCGTACAGGAAGGATGGGCAACCCCGGACCTGAGAGCTGAATCTGGCCCTCCTGGAACTTCTTGCTGGCCATGTCTAATAGTATCATTGTTGGATAATTTTACAGCTTTTGTATGTTCCCCATCCTCATTCTGAGAAGTTGAGATAGCTCTTCTAAGGCTGAGACATTGACAGAACTCCAAAACAGCGGTTTTACTGATATTCATAGAATCATAGAGTTGGAAGAGACCATACAGCTCATCTAGTCCAACCCCCTGCCAGGGAGAAAAGGTACAATCAAAGCACCCCGACAGATGGCCATCCAGACTTTCTTTAAAGACCTCCAAAGAAGGAGCCTCCACTACACTTGGAGGTAGACCGCAGTAGTTCTCAACCTGTGGGTCCCCAGATGTTTTAGCCTTCAACTCCCAGAAATCCTAACAGCTGGTAAACTGGCTGGGATTTCTGGGAGTTGGAGGCCAAGACACCTGGGGACTCACAGGTTGAGAACCACTGTGGTAGAGGGTCCCATGGTTAGAAAGTTCTTCCTAATGTTCAAGTGGAATCTCCTTTCCAGTAATTTGAAACCATTGCTCCATTGGATCCCAGTTTCCAAGGCAGAAGAAAACAAGCTTGATCCATCTTCCTTTTCACATCCTTCCAAATGTATAAACATGGCGATCATGTCTCCTCTCAACCTTCTCTTCTGCAGGCTAAACAGCTCCTGATAGGGCATTTTTCAATACCTTTTGATCATTTTAGACGCTCTCCTCTAAACACATTCCAGCTTCTCCAGCTTATTTGATCCCATTCTTATTTATTATTACTACATCTGTGTAATTGAATTTGGTTCTCATCCTAACAGAGGTTATTCATCCTTGTCTGAATGGCAGAGGCCAGTAAACCAGGAGATGCTTGTGGCTAGGGATTCAGCTCACAGAAAGTGCTCTATTTATCAATGGTATATGGCAGGGCTGTCCAACAGGCAGCCCTGGGGCCGTACACGGGCCCCGAGCCCCTTCCCTGTGGCCCCCTAACTTGTTTTAATGAAATACAAAATTTTTTTTTTATAAAAACAACCTACTTCCGGGTTTAGGCAAGCATCGTGAGACTACGGCAGCCACAGACGGGATTTCGAGGGAGGTCGAAATCCCGTCTGTGGCTGCGTAGTCTCGCGATAGCTGCCGAAATCTCGGGTCCCGCGGGATTTGCGGCCTGGGCGCGCGCCTCCTCCTCCCTCGCGGCTGCTTCCAGGCCAGCCCCCATTCCCTCAGAGAGAGGGAGGAGGGGAGTGAGGCAGGGAAAGCCCCTCCTGGCTCCGTCCTCTTCCTGTGGAGGGCCCTCGCTTCCCGCCCCGCAGATGGGAGAGCCGCCGCGCCCGGCCTGAGGTTGGCCTCGGCTCCAGTGGGGCTCTTTGGGGGCGGCGTTGGCGTTGGCGCTTCGGCCCTGTGGCGGGGCTCCCACAGTATGGGTAAGGAAGGGCCTGGCTCGAATCAATCAATCTAAAAACAGTGGGACGTTGGGTGGGGGGGAGGGGTCCCTCAGCAGCGGTTTCCTTCCCCTCCTCCGCACCCCCTCCCCCTTGTTGTGCTGCCTTCCCCCGCGTGCAGGGCGCAACGTGGCTTCCTTTGCGCCTGCCCCCGCGGCTTGTTTTCCCTTCAGGGAGGGAGGGAGGTCTTTGGGCCTCCTCCACCCGCCTCTGGGAAAGGAGGCCCCATCAAGCCCTGCGACGGCATTGAGGTGTTTGGTTGTTTTTGGTGTGTCCCAATTTGAGTGTGGACTCAAATAACTCAAAGGTATTAGGAAACATTCCCCCAAATCCACCAGTGTTCCCATTTGGGTATATTGAGTATTCATGCCAAGTTTGGTCCAGATCCATCATTATTTGAGTCCACAGTGCTCTCTGGAGGTCAATTGTAAGTAAAGGTCAATTGTAAGTAAATTGGAGCCGGGGAGAGGGCGGAGCCGGAGCGGGGGCAGAGGCAGACCCTTCGGCTCCCCAGGTGATCAGTGACCAGAATTCCGGCCCTTGGGCCCGTAGAAGTTGGACAGCCCTGGTATATGGCAAAGCCAAGAAGAGGGTTGGACCTGATGACCCATGAGGGCCCTTCCACCTAAAGAATACTGTGATTTGCCATAGCCTTCCTGTAAGGCTGGGAATAACTTGCCCAAGGTTACTTGGTAGGTTTGCCTTGGTAGAGCACGGATGTGAATCTTGTTCTGGAGTTCAACTCTCAGACACTGGTTATGACTGGCTAAATATCAATGTGTAAATCTACCATGCGTATTGCATGCAGACTTCCATACCATGTATAAAGGGACGATGTTTTTATTAGGGCAGGGTGGAACTTTCCTAATCTATCCCACCGCTGCGACCAAAATATAAAGAGACAAATTAGGCAGAGTGGATCTTTCTTATTTTTTTAAATCCCCACCGCTGTATACCAATTATAAAGGGATGAGTAAAATCTTCTTACTAGCTTACTCTGCTAGCTAACTGACCAATTTCAGGGTTCTTTCCCTACTCTCTTCTCCACTCCAGACTCCTAACTCCCTCTTCTCTAACACCCACTCCACTTCTTCTCTAACATCAACTCCCACAAACTGACAGGGTTTCAAAAACGTCCCCTTCAAGTCATTTCTTTTTCTTTTTCTAAGTTTGGCTCCGCCCTCTCTCTACCAGCCAATCTTAACTCCCCCCATTTCCCTCCAAGCTTACTCCTAGGCATGCCCCCTTCAGGAATTGAGATCCAAGATGGATGCCCCCAGGGACCTATCTAAAATGGGTGCCAATTCCTGGGCCTACGTTTCTAGGCTTTACCAAGCCTAACAGGTAGTGAATTCATCACACCATGCATACTAAGGTGTCATTTTGGATGCTGGTGTGACTTTGGATTGCTTGTAAGAAGACCATGGGGACAACTTATAAAAGAAAACTCCATCTTAACTTTAACTGTACACTTCAGGATATTTTTTTAAAAGAGCAGAATAGCACAGATGAAAAGAACACAGTGTGCAGACAGGTTTTGACAATATATGAAGTCGAGAAAAGCATAGCACAATCAAGATTTTTGGTACGAATAAGGGTCTTAAGGGTGTATACCTTTATTTTAAGCTGGGAGATGACAGAGCAGAGGCATAGAATACTCCCATTACCATAGATATTGCAGTCCAACACCAACACCAATCGGTGTGCCACGGCACACTAGTGTGCCGTGAGCAATCATCAGATGTGCCGTGGAAAAACCTTCAATATACCCTTTCTTCCCCCTCCTGCCGAACCCCTGCTGCTGCTGCTTGTGGGGGGAGAAGGAGGAGGAAGGGCCGGGCAGCGGAGACGGAGGAGGAGGGGCTGGGGCACCGCCTCCTTTGGCCATTTCCCCTCTGCGTGCGCCAGCCAGCCTCCAATTGAGGGAGGGAGGAGGGAAGGGTGACGTCACTCGGGCCCTGCGCCCTTCCCAGCGGTTGCCATTTGAGGAGGAGGAAAGGCCGGCAGAGAGGCTGAGGTGAGTGGAGGGAGGGTCGGAAAGGGGGAAGAGGCCCGCCCATCATTATTTGAGTTCACAGTGCTCTCTGGATGTAGGTGAACTACAACTCCCAAACGTCAAGGTCTATTTTCCCCAAACTCCATGTGTTCATAGTTTGGCATATTGAGTATTCATGCCAAGTGTGGTCCAGATCCATCATTATTTGAGTCCACAGTGCTCTCTGGGTGTAGGTGAACTACAACTTCCAAACTCAAAGTCAATTCCCAAGCAAACCCTTTCAGTACTTTCTGTTGGTAATGAGAGTTCAATATGCCAAGTTTGGTGCAATTCCATTGTTGCAAGAGTTCAGGATGCTCTTTGATTGTGTGTTAACTATAAATCCCAGAAACTGTAACTCCCAAATGTCAAGGTCTATTTTCCCCAAACTCCATCAATGTTCACATTTGGGCATATTGGGTATTCATGCCAAGTTTGGTCCTGATCCAACATTGTTTGAGTCCACAGTGCTCTCTGGATATAGGTGAACCACAACTCCAAAACTCAAGGTCAATGCCCACAAAACTCTTATAGTATTTTCTCTTGGTTATGGGAGTTCTGTGTGGGAAGTTTGTGTCTTTCTGCCATTCCTGCCAGGATCTCTATGTTGTGTTCATCGAAACAGGCCCAGGTTTCACACTGAGTGTATAAATACATTTAAAAACATTTTTTTAAACAAATTTTTATTTTATTTTAACACACACACAAAAAACATACCAAACACTCACAGAACATTTACAATTCCCACCACCAACATGAGGATTATTCCCTTTTATATACTCATTTCTTATGGAGACATTTTTTATACCTTTATCTTTATACCTTTCCATTCTATATACTGTATAACATTTGTATCCTATTTCTTATGGCTTGATCTCCAGAATGATTCATAATATGATTCTTTACCCTTGTCCATTTTTCTTCCATTTTTCTCATTCTATTTTCATTAATTTTTGAAGCATTTAATTTCCCATTCATAATTTCAAATTCCATTTGTTCCACCATATAATGATACCATTTGTTTACTGTCCATTTTGATTTATCTTTCCATCCTAATACTATTACTGCTTGTGCACATTCTATTATTGCTTCTTTTATTTCCCTATCATTTTCCGTTTTCACCATTGTTCCTATTACCGCAATTTCCTTTGTTATAATCCACTCATTTCCTAGAATTTGTTTTGCCTGATTTTGTATAGTCTGCCAAAACATTTAAAAACATATTAACTATATATATTACTGTGTTAGAGTGTCATTTTGTGTCATTTTGGTTGGTGGTGTGCCCCAGGATTTTGTAAATGTAAAAAATGTGCCGCGGCTCAAAAAAGGTTGGGAAACACTGACCTAGATGACCACATGTTTCTTGCTGCTTTGTTGATGGCCAAGCAAGAGATGAGGGACAGCTATAAGACAAGCTCCAGAAAAACTGCACTGCTGTTTTCCATAATATCGTCATTTACCTCTTGAAGGAGCCCTGCTGAGAAAGCTACCCACTCATCTACTCAGTGGGATAAATGTCAATAATAAACATCTATACTTCCTTCCACCCACATTAGGTATTGAATTTTGATCTCAGGGCAACTAGCACAGCATAGGAAGTAAAATACAATAACCAGCTGTAAGATGTATTTAAATGATAATGGAACTATCCAGCAAATGTCAGTGATTGCAACGTCTCTTCCTCCACTGCTCAAACACAAGATAATCTGGGGGATGTGGGCAGGGCTTGAGTGAAGCAAATCTGAATATTGAAATATTCACATAAGCACACAAAACAAAATCACTTGTTCTTAAGCTTTTCTTTACCAGAGATTCTCTATAAATATATTTTGTTGCTCCAAATCCCCAAGACTTAACTCAAGATGTAAAACTCTAATGTAGATCAAATATGTATTTAACTTTACTTATCAAGGGTCTTCAGATTTGCAGAGAAGAGAGGAAAAACTAAATTCACATAGTCTTATAATATTTTATTGGAATAATTACATGCAAATGTCTCTCGGCATTACTTCGCGAACGAAGATTCTCAGGAAGGACTAATCCCACGCTTTTTACAAGCGCGTTGATGACTAAAAAGGCCAATCTGAGATAGGCAGGTTCGGTTGCAGAAAGCACAGCAGAAAGTCTCCTTGGGTGATGTTGTTTCCAAGTTGCGGTTCTTTCTGCGTTGCCGTTTCTCTTCGAGACCCATTCGGTGTGTCTTCTCGAAAGAGGCTGCAGCATTGTGGATAATGCGTCTCCCTGCCTCCCGATGTGAGGCCAGGGTGGACCATGGTTGGTGATCAATCTGGCCTAGTCTGAGATGTGGTTTCAGGGAGTCCTTATATCTCTTTTTGGGGGCGCCTCTCTTGCGCTGACCTGTGGCGAGTTCACCATAGAGTAGTATCTTTGGGAGGCGGTGGTCCTCCATCCTAGAGACGTGCCCTGCCCAGCGCAGCTGGGTTTTCAATAGCATGGCCTCAATGCTGGTGATCCCTGCTTGCTCACGGACAGCAACATTAGTCACATAGTCGGTCCAGTGTATATTTAGGATTGTGCGAAGACAGCGCTGATGAAAGCATTCGAGGAGTCGTAGGTGTTGGCGATAGATGACCCATGTTTCAGACCCATAGAGGAGAATAGACAGTACGATAGCTCTGCACACACTGATTTTGGTGCTTTGCCTCAGGTGCTTGTTGCTCCAGACTCTTTTGTGAAGCCTTCCAAATGCACTATATGCCCTTGATAATCTGTGATCTATCTCTTTGTCAATCTTGGCGTCTGAAGAAATGATGCTTCCCAGGTAGGTGAACTGCTGAACAGACTTAAGCACAGATTTGCCTATGCTGACGTGAGGATGATGGTGTTCTTCCTGTGGTGCGGGCTGGTAGAGGACTTCCATTTTCTTCAGGCTGACTTCCAGCCCAAACAGCTCTGCAACTGCTGCAAAGCAGGATGTTAGGTGCTGCAGGACTGCTTCTGAATGGGCAACAAGGGCAGCATCGTCAGCAAAAAGCAGCTCACGGACTAGATAGTTTAGAGTCTTAGTGCAAAAGTAAAACAACAGCAACATGAAAACAATCACTATCAGAAGGATAATGCTCCATTTCATCTACAAGCTTTCTTATATTGGGCTGAGTAGCTGGAATTTGTCTTCTGAGTATTGGTTCAACAGTTTGTCCAAATATTATTATTTCTATTTTTAAGATGAACAAGAGAGAGGAATGATTTTACACCCAAAGATATTGTTACAAAAGGCACCATAGCCTTCTTTCGGAAAATCTGCTCGCATTAATACTAATATTATTAATGATGTATTAGTATTATGCTAATAATATAGTATGTTTTTATGTAGATATTTCTTGTAAGCTGCTCTGAGTCCCCTTTGGAGTGAGAAGGACGACATATAAATGCTGCAAATAAATAAATAAGTGGGCCTAGAAGCGTAGAAGGGTCCTTGGACTGCAATTTCAGAGCATCATCTTTGGATACTTCTATGGGCCCTTCCACACAGTTGAATAAAATCCTATATTATCTGCTTTGAACTGGATAAAGGCTCTACGTTGGCCTTCCTCTGTCGGCGACCCGGAAGCTCAAGCTGGTGCAGAACACTGCCGCCCGGCTCCTGTCTGGCGCTCCAGCAGGCTGCCACATAACACCTATTTTGCAGGATCTGCACTGGCTGCCAATTGAGCACCGGATCGCCTTCAAAGTGTTGGTTCTTACCTTTAAGACCTTGCACGGTCTGGGGCCAGCGTATCTGAGGGACCGTCTCACTCCATACTGCCCGTTGAGATCACTACAGTCCGAGGATGCTAACTTCTTGGAGGTACCTTCGGCGAAGCTGGCACGACTGACATCCACCCACCGGAGGGAGTTCTCTGTCATAGCTCCCACGCTGTGGAACGCCCTCCCGGCTGAAACCCGGGCAATGAAGGACCTGCTCCCGTTCAGACGGGCTTGTAAAACCTATCTGTTTAAGCAGGCTTTCGGCGGGTAGGCCCGCACATTCTTAATTGTGCCACTGCTTCAATTGTGTTATTGTTTTATTGTGTTGCTCTGTTTTTAACTGTTTTTATTGCTCTGTATTTTATTGTGCCTTCGGCTCTTGTAAGCCGCCGCGAGCCTCCGGGAGTCGGCGGCATAGAAACCCGAAAAATAAATAAATAAATATATGGCAGTGTGGACTCAGATAACCCAGTTCAAAATAGATATTGTGGGATTTTCTGCCTTGATATTCTAGCTTATTTGGCTGTGTGGAAGGGCCCAATGAGCCTGTCTTCTTCTGCTGCTGTAAGTCCTTCTAGTTACACATTAAATAATATTGATCTCTAATCCAGGTTTTGCTTGCATCAGGTACAGGAAAATATTCATGGAAACTATGCTGCAAATCATTCAAAGGCCATGCAATAAATGATGTGAAAATGCTAGATTGTAGCCAAGAAAATTTGTGAGGTTTGGAAATGTCTCATGCTTTGGGTTCGATAGGTAATGATGTCTCAATTCCAACTTGTCATCGTCCTTTTCATCTTGTCTCCAACTTGGAAAACTTACGTTGTTCTCCTTGAAAATTTAAGGTGAGCCTATTTGAATTGGTAAAGTATGATAGTTTTGGTAACCAGAAACAAATCTGTCATATGATTGCAGAGGTGAAGATGCCATTCCACGAGGCATAACCTTATTTCATCTTTGCGATCCCCAAAATGAGACAAATTTTTATTTCATGATAGCCAAAAAACTTTGCAGTGGGAGAAAGATTAATAGTGGTCATGCTCCATAAGAGAAAGATAAAGGTTTCCTTTGACATTAAGACTAGTCGTGTCCAACTCTGGAGGGTTAGCGGTCATTTCCATTTCTACGCTGAAGAGCAGGCATTAGACACCTCCAAGGGCATGTGGCCAATATGACTGCATGGAGGGCCGTTACCTTCCCACCAAGGCGGTACCTATTGATCTACTCACATTTGCATATTTTTGAACTGCTAGGTTGGCAGAAGCTGGGGCTAACAGTGGGAGCTCACTCTGCTCCCCGGAATTGAACCCCCAACCTTTCGGTCAGCAAGTTCAGCAGATCAGTGGTTTAACCCACTGCGCCACCAGGGAACAGTGGGAACTTTGATTCTGGCATGCATAAAAATGTCTGTTTTGCTGTATAATGTATCTCAGCTTATTTTGGGGGTGGATTACCGCAGGCTGGTATCACTTTCAGCTGAAATTCAATAAATACATTGGTGGCTTCTGCTTCAACTTGGTGAGATTTATTCTGGAATATTGGCTTCTTTTTCTCACCTGGCTTAACCAACAGCAGACTGGATCTCTCTATCCACTTCCGTTTTAAATTACTCGATAACAAATGGTCCCTATCTTCACTACATTGCTCTTTTAAAAAAAAAAATATTGACAATGTTGACTCATTTATCTCAAGTTTGTTTTCGTTTTCCTAGCATCTTCTTAGCAACTATTTTTTTCCTATGAATGTAGAAATGGTACCAAATCATGAACAGTATGATTTCCTTAATCCAGGGGTGGGCAACCTACGGCCCGCGGGCTGGATGCGGCCCGGCAGCTGATTCTGTCTAGCCTGGGGAGAAGGGCATCGGGGGTGGGGCCAAGAGGAAGGGGTGCCGCTGCCGCCATCCCATCACGGGTTCTGTGGGGCCTGTGTCGGCAGACAGGCTAGTGGAGTGGCGGCTTTTGAGTGCCTGACATCCCTGGAGGCGATCCGGGCTTGCAGCGGGAGCACTCGGCGACTTGCGGGGGCTGATCGCCCTGGCGACCCGGTAGACTTGATTGTGTTCCGGGTCGCCCGGGCGGATAAGCCGCTCAGATCGCCGATTGCTCCCTGCAGGCCCGGATCGCCTCCAGGGATGGCAGACACTCCATAGCAGGGCGATCAGCTGGTGAACGGCTGGGGGCAAGAGCAGGCAGAGGCCTGTAGCCTCCGAACGCCTGCTGCTCTGCTCTGCTGCACCGGCAGCTGGGTCCGCTTTGCCATCCTCTGGGCTGGGGCCATTGGGCCATTCCATCTTGGGATCCTTCCTCTCTTGAGGATGTCAGCCTTCATCTTGGTTCACACCTTGTCTTCTTGAATTTAATTTAATTTAATTTTAGTGGTTTTTATTACTATTTTATAATAATTTTATAATAATAATATAATAAATAATATAATATAATATAATATAATAATGTTATATTATAATTTCGATATATTATGTCTGTATATATATACTATAATATAATAATCATGATATTAATACTAATATTATATGAATATTTCTTGATATATTAATATGTTAATATTAATGATGTGTAATATATAGTAAATATAGTAAATAAATAAATAAAAAATGTAGATTAGAATGTAGTTCAGCCTTTAGGTGCGGCCCTCCATAATATTTTTTGGCTCTTGTGTGGCCCCTTGGAAAAAATAATTGCCCACCCCTGCCTTAATCCATGCTAATAGTCTTCTAGGTTTTTCAGACATTGCCCGTACCTCATATGTGCAAATCCCATTTCAAACAATTCATGTCATGAGATATTGTAAACTTCTTTAAAACGTTAAATATTCCTTCAGCTTTAATGTAACTAATAAGGAGAAGAACAATACATTTCCAAAAATATTTATCTCATGCTCATATGTAATGAAGCATAATATGGTCACCTTGCTTGGGAGAGGAATCAGTGCTCTTTGTGGCAAGTTATTCACATTTAGTATTTTGATGTCTCTGTAATGTTGGTAGCTTCATGGCCTCATTGGACAATACCTTGTAACGTAACACACACTGTAATAGTTGCTTGTCTTCTGGACCTGTACACGTCAAGCCAATCAACAGATATCCCTTGCTATAATGGTGGCATCTTTTAAGATACTTGGAATTAGCTTTGGTTTGCTATGAAAAGGATGAACCCTCTTCCCTCTGCTTGGCACTGAAACATCCTCCGAAGGATTTACCAGCCTTGCTGAGCAACTTCTTAGAATCAACAGTGGAAAGTTGGCAAGAAGGATGAGAGGCAGGATCTGGAAGGAATACACCACACTGGATACTGGCCATTGTATTTCTGCTGCCTCATACAGCACAATATCTTGACTAGCTTTTGCTATATTGTACTTACGATATACGAGTACCTTGACTTGGGACTGCTGGCATTGCCTTTTGTTGTTCTGGTCCAGGCAGTAGGTGTAGCAACAATAGCAAACCTTGGGTTGTCCTGGCAAAATGTTATGGACTGCAACTCCCATTAGCAATTACCATATTTTCTGGCATATAAGACTACTTTTTAACCCAAGAAAATCTTCTCAAAAGTGAGGGGTCATCTTATATGCAGGAGTCGTCTTATCCACGGAAGTAGCTTTATATGTGGGTGTAGTCTTATACCTCTCCGTTGGTGCCCCCTTGTTGTGGGGGAGAGGCTTGCGTACCCTAATTCCCCCCCCCCCCCCACGAACATTTTATTTATATAGATTTACAGTATTTGTGTTCCACCCTTCTCACCCGAAGGGGAGTCAGGGCAGATCACAATGCACATTTCTCAAGTGTTTAGGACTGTGTGATGTTTATTATTGTTATTACATATTATTTATGATTATATTATAGTATTTATTATTTATTTCTCTCCATTGGCGCCCCCTTGTCATGGGGGAGAGGCTTGCGTACCCTAATGAAGTTGTGAGCTATGCTGGAGGTGGCATAATAGCCACCGTTCGGGCCTCCCATGCCAGACAGGTCACAACCAAAGGGTCTGACAAAGAGCGTCAAAAGGCAGGATGGGCTCTCTAGCCTTTTGGCAACTATCCTAAGAGAAGGAAAACTCTGATTTCAAACCCGGTCAGATGATGCTCGTTTAACACTGTAAGGTCAACCATCTAAGAGTAGGAAACTCAAATCAAACCTATGAATCTTTATTTATTTATTTACATCATTTCTATTCTGCCCTTCTCGCCCCGCAGGGGACTCAGGGCGGATCACAATGCATATATATAGGCAAACATTCAATGCCCTTTGACATACAAACATGTATAGACAAGACACTCAGAGGCAATTTAACATTTCAGCTTCTGGCCACCAGTGGGAGCTGTCGCACTCCTTCATTCCCTTGCACACTTCCTGGAGATTTATGGCCTCGTAAATCGGTTAAATGAGCCTCCCCACAACATGGTACCTAAATTTCCTACTTGACAGATGCAACTGTCTTTCGGGTTGCAAAGGTCGACAATGAGCTACACAAATGGTCGAGCACTCACCCTGACCTGGGCAGTAGAGATCTTATGCAAAATAGGTGAGCACCCTCTGTTTCTCTCTGCTCCTTCCTCCCCATCAAGTAGGCTACTAGGGAAGCAACAAATTTTCAGAGTTTTTTTGTATTCAAATTGGGTTGAATACAAGGTGGATGAGAGGCCGAGCCTCAAACTCATGACTTTCAGGTCAGTAGAGATCTTACGCAGCTGACTCCCAGCCAGCTGCGCCACATTCCCGGTGGGCACAGCTTTGGTACAACTAAAGACATGCTTGATAGTTCCCTCAGCCACCCATTCAGTCAATGTTTGATGGGCAATGACTTTATCAAAGGCTTAGCAGTAACCCAGTGCATGCAAAAGCTGTTGTTTGAACTGGGTGTTCCTCCTGTCTAGTTTTAATACCAATCCTTTTTCCATGTCAAGACATGACAACATGGAAGAGAATACAGTGGTGACTTGTTAAACAGTAGAACAGAATGTCCAATATGTGCAGGAGCACATTTCCAACAGTATTTCATAAGTGAAGTCTGCCAGGCTGTTAGTTATACAATAGACCAGTACGAGGACACATATACCTTATTTTTAGCTGTTTGTTTAGGACAGGGCTGTCCAACTTCTACGGGCCCAAGGGCCGGAATTCCGGTCACTGATTACCTGGGGGGCCGAAGGGTCTGCCTCTGCCCCACGGCTCCGCCCCCTCCCCGGCTCCAATTTACTTACAATTGACCTTGAGTTGTGGAGTTGTAGTTCACCTCCATCCAGAGAGCACTGTGGACTCAAATAATGATGGATCTGGACCAAAATTGGCATGAATACTCAGTATACCCAAATGGGAACACTGGTGGATTTGGGGGAATGTTACCTAATACCTTTGAGTTATTTGAGTTCACACTCAAATTGGGACACACCAAAAAAAACCCCAAACACCTCAATGCCGTCGCAGGGCTTGATGGGGCCTCCTTTCCCAGAGGCGGGTGGAGGAGGCCCAAAGAGCTCCCTCCCTCCCTGAAAGGAAAAGAAGTTGCGGGGGCAGGCGCAAAGGAAGCCACGTTGCGCCCTGCACACGAGGGAAGGCAGCACAACAAGGGGGAGGGGGCGCGGAGGAGGGGAAAGAAGCATCGCCAAGGAAACTGCCGCTGAGGGACCCCTCACCCAACGTCCCACTGTTTTTAGATTGATTGATTCGAGCCAGGCCCTTCCTTACCCATACTGCGGGAGCCCCGCCACAGGGCCGAAGCGCCAATGCCGCCGCCGTCCCCGAAGAGCCTCGCTGGAGCCAAGGCCAAGCTCAGGCCAGGCGCGGTGGCTCTCCTATCCGCGGGGCGGGAAGCGAGGGCCCTCCACAGGAAGAGGACGGAGCCAGGAGGGGCTTTCCTTGCCTCACTCCCCTCCTCCCTCTCTCTGAGGGAATGGGGGCTGGCCTGGAAGCAGCCGTGAGGGAGGAGGAGGCGCGCGCCCAGGCAGGCCACAAATCCCGCGGGATCTGAGATTTCGGCAGCTATCGCGAGACTACGCGGCCACAGACGGGATTTTGACCTCCCTCGAAATCTTGTCTGTGGCTGGCGTAGTCTCGCGATGCTTGCCTAAACCCGGAAGTAGGGTTTTTAAAAAATTTTAAATTTTATTTTTTATTTTTAATTAGTATTTTATTAAAACAAGTTAGGGGGGCTCAGGGAAGGGGCTCAGGGGCCGTGTACGGCCCCAGGGCCGCCTGTTGGACAGCCCTGGTTTAGGAAATGCATAGAGACACTTCAATTCATGTCCCATGCAACAAGCAAATGTAAGAATTCTTGGACAAACAGCTTCTTGTTATGTAGTCTTTATCATGCTGAGAATCTGTTGTGGAACTGCAGTGTAATTTCAATATATTAGTGACCTTTACTTGATGGCATACAGTCCTTAGGCTCCACAAATAGCGACGCATTCGCCCCGCCTTTCTCTCTGTGTCTCTCTAGCTTTCCAATGCAAGCGAAGCAAAACAACAAAACAATACAATGAAGACTTTGCAAACTAATATTGACCCAAGTCAAAGTAAATTGCTTAATGCCTCCTTGAGCTGTTGGATAAGCAGGTTGACATTTCAGGTGCGGTTTCCTGCGGCCTTCATGAAACACGGATTTATATCTTGTTTAGACACAAAAAGGTAAAGAGTTAATCAAATTCAGAGGATGCCATTTCGAATTGCACCTGCAAACCTTCCATCAGTTTATCAGCGGTTGTATGTTGGTCCCTCTTTCCCTTCCTTTTGTTTCCGCTAAGCTGCCCTCTTAAACAGAAATACATCCAGGTCTTACATCTGGAAGAAAAATGTTTCTAGATAGTAGATAAACATCTCCCTGTGTACCCTGAACACTGATTAATATTCCAAAGGCTAGTGCAATATAGAGTGGTCATTAATAAAAATAATACTGCTTTTTAAAATGAATTATACATGAGGTATAAAGTTTTAGGTGACTTATTTTCAGCAATAAATTGCTTTAAGGTAGTTTGTAGACGGGTTGGTTTCCCTCTCCATCAAGCTGTACATGAATCCTATTGTATCCAAAAGTCATATATGGAAGGGTACTGATGTAGACATTTAATTCTTTTCCTTTTCTTATAATGCTGGTGTGAAGGCTCTCTACTTTATAACTTTTGCCACCACCCATCTCACATATTTATACATGGCTATCATGTCTCCTCTCAACCTTCTCTTCTCCAGGCTAAACATGCCCAGCTCTTTATGCCGCTCCTCATAGGACTTGTTCTCCAGACCCTTGATCATTTTAATCGCCCTCCTCTGGACATATTCCAGCTTGTCAATATCTCTCTTCAGTTGTGGTGCCCAGAATTGGACACAATATTCCAGGGTGTGGTCTAACCAAGGCAGAATAGAGGGGGAGCATGACTTCCCTGGATCTAGACTAGGGGAGCTCACACTTTTTCAGCCTGGGAGCTACTGATTAAAAAACCAAGTCCCAAAGATCACCTACCCAGAAATGTAAAACGTATAACTATTTTTCATTTTAATGTACCGCTCCTTCCAGCAGGCTCGGGGCAGTTTACATAAAATGAAGATATAAAAATCAACATTTCAATTTAATAACAACAATATAAAACAGAGCATAAAAATACATCCAACCACCCCATTTCTCCCACACTGCCATATTACCACACATATTATCAGCCAGAAAGTAAGAACAGAGGCTGTTGAACTGCAAGGCCATTTAATACTCAGCAAGGTAAACAAAGGGGCATGCAAAAATACATCCAACCACCCCATTTCTCCCACACTGCCATATTACCACACATATTATCAGCCAGAAAGTAAGAAGAGAGGTTTTTGAACTGCAAGGCCATTTAATACTCAGCAAGGTAAACAAAGGGGCATGCAAAAATACATCCAACCACCCCATTTCTCCCACACTGCCATATTACCACACATATTATCAGCCAGAAAGTAAGAACAGAGGCTGTTGAACTGCAAGGCCATTTAATACTCAGCAAGGTAAACAAAGGGGCATGCAAAAATACATCCAACTACCCCATTTCTCCCACACTGCCATATTACCACATATATTATCAGCCAGAAAGTAAGAAGAGAGGCTTTTGAACTGCAAAGCCATTTAATACTCAGCAAGGTAAACAAGGCATGCAAAAATACATCCAACCACCCCATTTCTCCCACATTTCCATATTCCCCAACATATGTTTCTCAAGGTACAAAGCAAGCAGAGAGGCTTTGGAGCTAAAAGGCATTTTTTAAACATTAAAAATAAACAAAGAGACATGCCGCCCATTCTGCCTCTTGGACTCTGGAGCTTTTGGAGGCGGCGCGTGAGCAGGGAGCGGGGAGGAGCAACAACGGAGGACTTCTTTTTAGGGGCGTGTGAAGAGGACCAACAGCAAAAAACCTGGTCAGGGGCCTGAAGATCACCAGGATGAGGCCCGAAGATCACCCTGGTGATTGCGATCACCATTCTGAGCACCCCTGATCTAGACACTATACTCCTATTGATGCAGGTCAAAATCCCATTGCCGCATCACATTGTTGGCTCATGTTTAACTTGTTGTCCACAAGGATGCCAAGATCTTTTTCACACGTACTGCTCTCGAGCCATGCGTCCCCCATTCTGTATCTTTGCATTTCATTTTTTCTGCCTTAAGTGGAGTGTCTTGTATTTGTCACTATTTAACTTCATTGTGTTAGTTTTGGCCCATCTCTCTAATCTGTTAAGATCGTTTTGAATTCTGCCCGTGTATTCTGGAGTATTGGCTATCCTTTCCAATTTGGTGTCGTCTGCAAACTTGATGAACATGCCTACTAACTCTTCATCTAAGTCAATGGTTCCCAAACCTACCGCCCCCTTTCCAGAAAAAAAAAATTACTCACCACCCCCCTTGAAGTATTTTTTTAAATTTTTTAATAGCAATTAAACAGAAAGATATATGTATTAATGTTTCTACTTTTTTCATAAAATGGTATCCATGAATCTGTCTGTGTTTTAATTTTAATTTAAATGTTATTTTAATTGCATGTTGTTTTTAAGGCATTGAAAAAAGAAGGGGCCGGCACTGGACAAGCGAGGCCCACCTTGAAAAGCGCCTCCTGCTCACCCCACCCCGTGCCAGGCCCAGCAAGGCGTGCTTGCGAGGACGTCCCCATTGGAAGAAAGAGGCAATACACAGGACTGCGCAATGGACGGGGTTGACGAGGCGCGCGCTGCGGTTTCCATGGCAACGCCTGCCTGGGGATCACACGCTTGCGACTGTGTCCCTGCAAGTTGGAATCCCCGGGCAGGCGTCGCCGTGGAAACCGCAGCGCGCGCCTCCTTCCTCTCGTCAACCTCGCCCACGGCGCAGTCCTCTGTATCGCCTCTTCCTTCCAATGGAGACATCCTCACAAGTGCGCGACCCTGCAAGTGGCAAGCAAGCCTGGCTCACACCACCACCCCCTTACAGGGGTTCAGCACCCCCCAAATTCTTCTGAGCCTACCAGTGCCCCCATGGATCGCCCCACCACCCACCAGGGGGCAGTAATGCCCACTTTGGGAACCGCTGATCTAAGTCATCAATAAAGATGTTGAACAGGACCGGGCCCAGGACGGAACCCTGGGGCACTCCACTGGTCACTTCTTTCTAGATCAGTGTTTCTCAACCTGGGGGTCGGGACCCCTGGAGGGGTCGCGAAGAGGTATCAGAGGGGTCGCCAAAGACCATCAGAAAACACAACATTTTCTGTTGGTCATGGGGATTCTGTGTGGGAAGTTTGGCCAAATTCTAACTTTGGTAGGGGGTTCAGAATGTTCTTTGATTGTAGGTGAACTATAAATCCCAGCAACTACAACTTCCAAATGTCAAGGTCTATTTTCCCCAAACTCCACCAGAGTTCACATTTGGGCATGTTAATTTTCAAGCCAAGTTTGGTCCAGATCCATCATTGTTTTGAGGCCACAGTGCTCTCGGGATGTCGGTGAACTACAACCCCAAAACTCAAGGTCAGTGCCCGCCAAACCCTTCCAGTATTTTCTGTTAGTCATGGGAGTTCTGTGTGCCAAGTTTGCTTTGATTTCATCATTGGTGGAGTTCAGAATGCTCTTTGATTGTGGATTAACTTCAAATCCCAGTAACTACAACTCCCCAATCACACCATTGTTCAAATTTGGGGGTATCGGGTATTTGTATGTATGTATGTAATTTGTATGTATGTAATTTGGTGTTTAAGTTTTTAGTAATGTTGTTGTAACAAGTTTTAATTTGTATAGCATTGAATTTTTGCTGTAAGCCGGTCTGAGTCCCTCTATAGAGGTGAGAAGGTCAGGGTTCAAAATTTTAAATAAATAAAATAAATAAATGTGTGCCAAATTTGAATGAAAATACATCCTGCATATCAGATATTTACATTACACTTCATAACAGTAGCAAAATTACAGTTGTGAAGTAGCAACGAAAATAATTTTATGATAGGGGTCACCACAACAGGAGGAACTGTATTAAGGGGTCATGTCATTAGGAAGGTTGAGAACCACTGTTCTAGATGAAGAGGAAGCATTGGTGAGCACCCTCTGGGTTCGTCCGCTTAACCAACTAGAGAGCCACCTAACCGTAATTTTGCCTAGCCTACCTTTTGTTTTTCTGCAACTCTCCCTGCTAGAGCTGAGGAAGGTAGCATGCAGCAACAAAATGATCTGCTGCACCAGAAGAAATTAAATACAAAAAAATTAAACAGGCAAAACTAAAACAGTTGGAGGTGATGACAAGTGAAGGAAGAAGATTAAATAGCCAAACAGGTGTTGTAAATGTGCATTGGGGGGCTGTGTGTGTGAAATTAAAGTTTGTGGTGTGTGCCTTGCAACATAAAGAGGAAACACAGGGAGGGAGGGAGTATGGATTGGAAGCAGGGAGAGGAATAAAAGGGATGTGGTGGTTTGAGACCGTAAGAGGCTGGTGGTTCAACACATCCGGATAATAGCAACACATTTTTCATGTTGAAGATCGGAAAATCTTTAACTGATGTCTGTTTCAGTTAACCTTCTGGCTAGATGTCTATTATGTTTTCTGGGTTAGCGAGAGCTACTTGTTATCACTATTTAGAGAGGTGACCACAATCCATAACAAATGCACATCTTTGTTAGTAATCTTCTTCGCTTTTCTTCGTGAACGAAGATTCAGGAAGGACTCATCCCACGCTTTCTACAAGTGCGTTGATGATTCGGAGGTTGGATGTGTCCTTCGAGCCGGTGCAATGGATTTTTCTGGTGGAGCGCAGCGTGCACAGAACTGGCCTCACCCTTTAAACCAAAGGTTCATCTGCCGGGGCCTAGCAAGCTTAGGACGGTGGCAGTGAGGTCCTCAGGTCGTAGGCTTGGTTCAAGTTTCCTTCGGGTTGCCCTTACAGGGTTAGATGAGCACCACTTGCCCGGGTTTGAAATCAGAGTTTTCCTTCTCTTAGGATGGTTGCCAAAAGGCTAGAGAGCCCATCCTGCCCGTTGGCGCTCTTTGTCAGACCCTTCGGTTGTGACCTGTCTGGCATGGGAGGCCCTACCGGTGGCTATTAGGCCACTGCCAGCGTAGTTCACAAGTTTATTAGGGTATGCAAGCCTCTCCCACAAAACAAGGGGGTGCCAATGGAGAGGCAGGGTTGGTAATAATGTTAGTAATAATGAGCTGTTATAATAATAACTAATAATTTCCATGTTGTGTATTAGGGGAGGATCGACCACGGATGATGGGATTTGCAGTAGTTTCACACAATTCGGCTCCCACAGGCCACTATGTCCCCCACGAATGACAGACCTATACTAAAAATGGGATGCAGACCCCCCCCCCCATGACACACTTTATATCCTGTTGAGGCTTGGGGGGGGGGGAGGATTGTCCGTGGATGATGGGATACGCAGTACTATCACCTGCTTTGGATCCGACTTCAAACAACCACTGAGTGCCCCACAAATGACGGACCAGGAACAAATTTGGCAGATAGATCCCCCATCACCCACTGTATGTCCTGGTGTGGTTTGGGGGAGGGTAGACCATGTATGATGCAGTCCCATAACGCGATTGAGCTCCAACTTCCACAGACCACTTCAACCCACACGGACCTGGACCAAACTTGGCACATAGACCAACAGAACATACTAGAGACATTTGGGGGAAATTGACCTTGCTTTTTGGGAGTTATAGTTCACCTGCATCCAGGGAAACTGTGACCCACACTGTCAATGGGCCGGCACCAAACTTGGCACAGAGAAGTCCCATGACCTACTGAACATACTGCAGGGGCATTTGTGGGCATTTGATTTTGGGAGTTGTAGTTCACCCTTATACAGAGTGCACTGAACCCAGTCAACGTCAGATCTGTATCAAACTTCACACATAGCCCCAACATGGCCAACTGTGTATACAGGCGGGGTTTGGGAGTGATTGACCTAGAATCTGGGAGTTGTTGTTCATCCTTATCCAGAGAGCACTTGAACCAAGCTGACATCGGATCTGGATGAAACTTGGCACCCCCCCTCCCTTAAATAGCCAAATGTGTACATCCAGAGAGCACTGAACCCAGCCGACGATGGATCTGTACCAAACCTGGCACACCGATCAACAATGGGCAACTGTGCATACTGGCTAGTTTTTGGGGTGATTGCTCTGGAAATCTGGGGTTTGTAGTTCACCCTTATCCAGAGAACACTGAACCAGGCTGACGACGGACCTGGACCAAACTTGGCACACAGATCCAACATGGACAACTTCGAATAATGGCAGGTTTTGGGAAGGATTGACTCACAATTCTGGGAAATGTACATCACAGATCCTTATGAATTTTCTAATGGGAGCATTCATAAAAAAGGAAAGACTGGCTTTTTATTAATAAATAGCATTACACATTACCAAACTAATATTACCAAACTTTGCAAAACAAACAATGCCTTTTCAAATAACTGGGCACGACTAGGTCCACAAGCTAGTGACTAGTGACTCACCAAACTAGAAATTGTAGTATTCCATAGGATGGAGCAATGGCAGTTAAAGTAGTATGAAAGCTCAATTGATGTTGAAGTGCTCTAATTGTGGAAGAGATGCTGGTGAGAATTCAATGTGTTTTTGCAATTATATTTTTTTAAAATTTCGTGGAAAGAATATGAGATTAAAAAGTAATTTATGTACCTACCAACAGTATCAATTTGGCAGAGAAATGCCAATTAATCTCCAGTCCGATTTCTTCACCTGCTTTTTAATGTCCCAGATTTTTTTCTCCTCCCATTCCCCCTTTGTTTTCAGTTTACTTCAGTTGCTGCAAACTAAGCTCACAATATTCTATGCCCCCATCATCTTGACGCATGTCTGCTAGTTGTGATCTGTAAAATGTTATAGAAACTGTATCCCAGTATCCCAGGCAAATACAACATAGCAATAATAATAACAATAACAACAACAACAATAATAAACAATAATACACTTTACTTATATTCCATTTTACCTTCCCGTTCCCGGCGGGACTCAGAGCGGATTACAGAATACACATATAAGGCAAATATTAAATGCCCTTTACACAGTGAACAATGGCATACAATACCCTTTTTCATCTCTGGCGTCTGGAGGCAATACTCAACTCTGGACATGGGGAGGTGCGCTTGTTCCACTTTACCATGTTGAGGAACCTGTTGTCTGTAGATATCTCCAATTGTGTTGCCAGCAGGGCCGTAGCCAGGATTTTGATTCGGAGGGGGGGCTGAGACTGGGTGGAAGAGGGTCTACCCTAGCAAACCTTTTGTATTGTTATCCCAATAACCCCATTAATGTGTGATATAATGAGCATGGTGATCAGATCATGATATGAATAAACATAACAGTTTAAATAATGTACCAGTAAGGCCTTTTCGCAGACCACCCTGAGAATTTCGGGGGGGGGGCTGAAGCCCCCTTAGCCCCCCCCTGGCTACATGCCTGGTTGCCAGCATGTGTGCATATCTGCACAGGGTGCCCCTTTACTTTCCTGCCGAGTCGGTACCTATTGATCTACTCACATTGCCTGCTTTCTAACTCTTAGGTTGGCAGAAGCTAGGGCTGACAGTTGGGAGCTCACCTCGGCTCGCAGCTTTGAACTGCCAATCTTCTAGTTAGCACATTTCCTGCAGCTAGTGGTTTAACGCGCTGTGCTACTGTGTACCCATATTCAAGATTACATTAAGTCCAGTTGTGCCCAACTAGGGGCTGGTGCTCATCTCCATTTCTAAGCCGAAGAGCCGGCGTTGTGTGTAGGCGCCTCCCAGGTCATGTGGTCCGTATGACTGCATGGAGCACCGTTACCTTCTCACCAGATTGATCTACTCACTTATTGATCTACTCACATTTGCATATTTTTGAACTGCTAGGTTGGCAGAATCTGGGGCTAACAGTGGGAGATCACACCACTCCCTGGATTCGAACCTGCGACCTTTTGGTAAGCAAGTTCAGCAGCTCAGTGGGTTAACCCACTATGCCATTATAGATTATGACATTATACTCCTATATTATAGATTATGACATAAATAAATAAATAAAATAAAATTATGACATTATAATCTTAATTCTGGGACGAGCATTACACATTGCATTGGGTCAGCGTAGGTAGCTGATCTTTGGTTTTCATTGTGTGTGTGTGTTTTAAGCCTCTTATTCAAATCCATACATTTCTTCATATATTTGAAAGAAAGAACTTGTTTGTTTTTTTATATAAAAAAATGAATATATGGGAAATACAAAATGTACTATCTCTCTGGGAGGCATTGACACAGAACAAAGGCACTGCCATTTTTGTTCTGATAATTATCAGTTCTGATAATTGGCAATATTTGTTATGGCTGACGTTTAATCCACCTCCCTCCCTCCCTCCTTTCTTTCTTTCTTTCTTTCCTCTTCTAAAGCAAAGCCAAGTGCTGGAGCCTAGAATATTGCTCCTTGTGATTCTTCTTTGCTAGACAGTCAGTGCTGGTCTTGTTTCTTTCTCTTGTTCTTAAAAAGCCCTGATGTTGCAAGTTCCACCCTGTCATGATGAATTACACAAAAATCAGCATTGTGCTTCATGTTCCATTGGAAAGCTTTGGGTGCTAGATATTAAGCAGCCAGCAGAAGGATGGATTTTGCAACATGCTCTGTAAAGATATTTGCGTGTCTCTTTGCTGCTGCAAGAATCCCAGTCTCTTTACGCATTTAGCCATATTAATTGTAGTGTCGGAGTCTTTGAATGGAAGTTTACAAAGGAAATTGGGATTTTTATTCCAAATAGCCAGGAATATGTGGCCCTCCAGATGTTAAAGGACTGGACCTTCTGGTCTTTGTTGCCATTGACTATGCTGGGTAGGGTTGCTGGGACTTCCAATCCAACATGAGATGTATGATTTCCAGCCCTGATATAAATCATTTGGATGTATACTTCCATTGTTACATACTTCTTGAGCTCCAGTCAGGGCCGTAGCCAGGATTTTGATTCGGGGCTGAGTTTGGTTCAGGGGGGCTGAGACTGGGTGGAAGAGGAAGCAAAAGAACGCCAACACAGCAGTCGCTTTTCAAAATCAAATAATTCTATTTCTTGATATATTTCTTTCAATCATCATACAAAGTACGGTTGAAGTGGAAACCAAATCATGAAGATTGCATTCACAAGTCTCAAAATTATAATCCTCCCAAGGAGTCAAGGTCTCCGGTTGTCCAAATAATCAATATCAATACTATATTAATGGCATATAGTTCATCAATTGGTCAGCCCGGCATATATAGTTCATCAGGTGGTCAACCCAGATTTCGACGATCTGCCGTTCGCCATCTTGGCCATTCGGGACCTTCAGACCAATGCTCCAAGAAATAAGTTTCCAAAGTGATCCGAAAATGTCACGTATATAATCTCTCGGTTATTACCATCAACAATCTTGCCGGATAGGGAAACAAAGATTGTTGATGGTATTAACCGAGAGAATTATTGATTATATACGTGACATTTTCCGGATCACTTTGGAAACTTTATTTCTTGGAGCATTGGTCTGAAGGTCCCGACGAAGCCAAGATGGCAGAAACGGCTAGAATATCGACCAATCTGGGTTGACCACCTGATGAACTATATGCCATTAATATAGTATTGAAAAAATATTGATTATTTGGACAACCCGAGACCTTGACTCCTTGGGAGGATTATAATTTTGAGACTTGTGAATGCAATCTTCATGATTTGGTTTCCACTGCAACCGTATTTCTTTGTATGATGATTGAAAGAAAAATATATCAAGAAATAGAATTATTTGATTTTGAAAAGCGACTTTGTGTTGGCGTTTTTGCTTGTTCTTTTTGAATTACTCTGAGAACTAACGCCAATAGATTTCACTGGGTGGAAGAGGGTCTACCCTAGCAAACCTTTTGTATTGTTATCTCAATAACCCCATTAATGTGGGATATAATGAGCATGGTGATCAGATCATGATTTAAATGCACATAACAGTTTAAATAATGCACCAGTAAGGCCTTTCGCGGACCACCCTGAGAATTTGGGGGGCTGAAGCCCCTTAGCCCCCTGGCTACATGCCTGGCTCCAGTGTAGTTTAAATTAGTGGCAGCTATGTTAACATGCATAGGACGGACTTATCAGCAACAAATGATAATTTTATCATCAACTATTGATTGTAATGACTTTAAGAACATAAGAACATAAGAACATAAGAAGAGCCATGCTGAATCGGACCTCAGCCCATCTAGTCCAGCATTCTGTATCACACAGTGGCCCACCAGTTGTACACGGGGATCTCGAGCAGAAGGGAGGGCAAAACCCTGACCTGCTCCCGACCCCCACAACCAGTACCCGGGGAAAAGGCATACAACAACAACAACAACAACAACAACAACAAATAGATTCGGAACTGTTACCGTTTGTGGTGTTCCAGCCTAGTCTGCCCAGTGGTCAGAGTCAGGCACCGGGGGTTCCCCCTGATCAGGGTCAGGTCCCAGCTGATCAGGATCAGCTTGTAGATGATGAATGGCCAGATGGGTATGGGTCTCCAAACGAGAGTTTGCAATGGGATGATGAATGGCTAGAGGGATATAGGACTGCAGATGAGTTTACTGAGGATTCCATGGAAGCTGATTCTGGATCAGACTATGAGAGGCCCGGCGGCCTTGGTTCCCAAGAGAGGGTTTCTACTCCCTTTCCAGATGAGCATTCTGGAGAAAGGGAGTTTCCTGCTTCTCACTCTGATAGTAATGCACCTGGGTCTGCTAATGAGATGGAATTTGACCGAAGGGCTAGTATCAGGGATTCTAGGAAAACATGGAGCTTGAGGAAGGGGGTGCGATGGGCACATCGAGACCAGTCCTCCTTATTAGTTTCTGACCAGGGGATTCTGGTCAGACCTGAATCTACGTTCAGCTTGATCAAGTCTCATGTTCTAGTCTCCAAGCTCAAGTTGACCGCCGGAGCGGTTCGGACTCAAGTTCATGTTGACCGCCGTTGCGGTTTGCCTCAAGTACCACGTTTGACCGCTGGAGCAGTTTGCCTTGTTTGGGAACTTTGCTTGCCTTGGGATTTAAGCCGCTTGGGCTTGCAGCCACAGAACTTTATTGGACTATTTTTTGATTGCTTTATTCTTACTTCTTTGAACTATTCTTTATCATTTATTCTAAATAAAAGTACATTTATTGCATCTGCCTGGTGTGTGTGATCTAGGGGGGCTGTCCGCGATCTGAGGTGCAACACCATTATAGATGAAAATGTATGTTTTTTGCAGAATTGTTCTGCTTTGTGACAAGTTTCAAAATGTACAGTATGTGTCTGTCTCTGATCAGAAATCCAGTCTTTTTGCCAGTGTTGACAGCACTTCTTAGGGCCCTTCTAGATAACAAAGAACCAGGACAAAGAACTGGGGCACAAAATTGTGATACTTTAAGGAAATGGAGCCCCCAGTGGCACAGTGGGTTAAACCGCTGAGCTGCTAAACTTGTTGACCCAAAGGTTGCAGATTTGAAGCCGGAGAGCGGCATGAGCTTTTGCTGTTAGCCCCAGTTTCTTCCAACCTAGCGGTTCGAAAACATGTAAATGTGAGTAGATCAATAGGTACCGCTCCGGCTGGAAGGTAACAGTGCTTCATGCAGTCATGCCTGCCACATGACCTTGAAGGTGTCCGTAGACAATGCCGGTTCTTTGGCTTAGAAATGGAGGTGAGCACAAACCATCAGTCGGACATGACTGGACTTAACGTCAGGGGAAAACCTTTACCTTTACTAAGGAAATTCCAGATATGGAGCTTGCAGTCCTGGTAAATGGTCCCCCAGTGTCCTGATAAGCTTGGTTTTAGTGGATATTTCAAAATGGTTGTGGGTCATTGTGACGACTCTCTCCTTTATAACTTCTTCCACCACCAAAATGTTAGGAACTGAGGTATTTCTAATCAGGGATCCTAATTATAAAGATCTCAAATTCTGCCTCAAATTAATGGAGGTGTGTGTCACCAAACTGTAACGACACAACACCTTTGTAAATCTGCTGCCACCAGTGAGTAATTCTTGACCACTCGATGTTTCTAAAGCTTGCACCAAAAGAGGTCACTGAGAGAGATTTATGAATAGAGAAATTTAACAGTTTATTTGTTAACAAAGTTTAAAGCGTGGAGGTTTTAAGGCACACAGAGCATAGTTGGTTACAGTAACTTCTTAGAGGCACATTTCTTAAGGTTACTAAGTTTCTAAATGAGGTACAATGTTTAACTGTATTTCCCCAAACACTGACTCAACAATGTTATAGATACTTTGCCCACTTATAGGCCTTTTATCTATCTTCTAGGTTAGCTTTTCAGCCTAACCTACAAATGGCGGTCTTTAAAGGCTTTCTAAACCCTACTGCCTTTCTGCAGTATCAAAACACAGCCTTTATCCTGTTCTTCTCAGATCAGATCACAGCAGCCTCCCAAAACTGCCACCAGCCAGTCTAACCGCTACTAACTAACTGATGAATTCCAAATCTGGAAATGCTAAGGCTAGTTGTAGGCTCCGCCTCCTGCTGCTATGGCAACGGAACTTCTCAGAGGCCGGGCACTCTAATACTCTCCGTTAACCCTTTGTGGTCTGTCTAACATTTAATCATCTAACACAGTACCAATGTAGTAATACAAACTACACATTTAACAATAAAATAAAGATAAAACCGAAAATACACATAGCGATTTCATTACAGACATCCATCTGGAGTTTTTTTTAAATTGATGCTCTGAGATGTGCTTTTAAGTGTTGATGTGAATATAAGAAAGTGTACCCGAGCAGATTTTTTTTGTCATTATCTCTCCTCACGCTTCTGCTGCCTTTATGTTTGCCCTCTTGAAGCCTGTTTCTTTTTGGGGTCACTTTGATATTCTGGGATATAAGGCTGTGTGGAAGGGCCCAGAGACAACTGCCTCCCTCTGGGCCCTTCCAAAAAGTCATATAACCCAGAATATCAAGGCAGAAAATCCCACAATATCTGCTTTGAACTGGGTTATTTGAGTCCACACTGCCATATATTCCAGTTCAAAGCAGATAATGTGGGATTTTATTTAGCTGAGTGGAAGAAATAAAGAACAACTGTGAAGACTTGGAATTGGCCCTTGGCAATGGAAATAGCGTCTTCTCATATATGGTTGTGATGATGAACAAGCAGAACCATTCTTCATAGTTTTGGAAACCTAGAGGAACCAGTTTTGGAGTCTTGGTTAATGTGAAGGCCCCGCCACCTGAAAGACACATTTCACAACACCTCTGTGCCCTTGAGTGTAACCGGCACAAAGTATTTCACCCTTGCACCAATTTTGCTGTCTAGATTCCAGACAACACAGATGCATCTAAGATGGACTGGCTGTTACAGCAAACATCTGTGACAATATCTCTGGAGCTAGATGGCTTATTGCCTGTCTTATAATGTTCTGTCTTGGGTAACAAATGGAAGTGCCATAAACAGAGACATCTCAATCCATTGAAAAGTACATGGCCAGAACAGAAAGATTACTTTTGCACGTTGCTTGTTGTTTCTTTGGCAGAGTTTAGTAGGCATCTCTCTGGTGTGGTCCTCCTCCCACCCTGTCTTGCTTTTGTTTCCATTTTTTTTCTTATTCAGCTGCCCAATTTTTCTCATTCAGCTTGCAGAGGTGGGGACGGGGAATGGTTGATGGTTGGGAGAATAAGGCGAGGAGGAAAAGAAATGGCCAAGCTGTTCTTAAATCAAGCCATGCTTATGCCATCTGCTCTGTATCCATTTAAATGTCTGGGGAAAGTGGCAGTGCCTCCTTTTTTCTTTCTTCCTCTCAGTTTTCATATGTTTCTTGTCAGTATTTTTTTCTAAAATAATTTGCCTGTTTCATGCTGGGAAAGAAACCTTTGTGTGGCTTTGATGATGTTTTTTAATTGTTGTAGACATTTGAGAAGTTCTGATAAGAAACTATTGTTCATTCTGATGACTAAGGCACAGAAGAGGGCATATGCTTTGCATCTAGGGAATTCCAGGTTCAATTCTGGTATCTCCAGATACTGCTGGGAAATGACCCTGTCTGAATCTCATGGATACAAATAACAGACAGTGTAAGTCAGGAGTGTTGGGCTCATTTTCACTGAGGGCCACATCAGCCTAAGGATTGCTGTGGCGTTGTCATGCCCAGGCCTGACTCCATAGCCAAGCAAGACAAAAGCCATGTTAACTTTAAGATCTCAGCTAGGCCAGAAAGCAAGCCTCTGCAGAGGCTTCTGGTTCAGCAAGCGGTCAAGGGCAGATGCAGCCTTTCCCCTTCCCAGGCCGATAAGAGGCGCGGAGCAAGCAGAACCTGGTTGCCTCCTTCGTCTCCAGGTGCTAGGTCTAATGAGCTGACATACCATCCTGATTCGGGAGGCATGAGAAAGCCCAGCCGGCAAACTACTCATGGGAACGGGGTGCGCCGGAGTCAACGTCTTCAAGATCAAAGTCTTGGGGGGCCTATTTAAGTTGGGCCCCGGAGATGCTCTGCATCTCTCGCCAACGTTCAGCTTCCTTGCCGAGCTTCACAGAACTTAAGCCTGGGCCGTTGGGCCTTCCAGTCCTTGCATTCAAGAAATTGCCAAGTCTTTGTTGCCAAGAACCTTCCCCGGATTTAACCCATTGGGGCATCAAGACTCTTTCTACTTTTATTGAGCTTTTACTTTTTGGACTATTGCATTGCAATACCCTGATGCTGGGGGCATCAATGGACTATACTTTTTTATTTTTATTTTTTACAACCAGATAGTATTTATTTTACAATATGCACATTTATTGGAGGTGGGAAAACTTACTCTCCACAGGCAAAATACACTTAACAGAGGCACGTTTGGCCCAAATGTAGTACTTATTACAATTCCAAACCAATGTGTATTTTTTTTTGTATGCAAAAATATGGGAAACCAAATGCTCTCTTTCCAAACCTCCAAAGGGCAAGGATGGTCCAAGGCGGACACTGTTTACCAGTGGAGCACAATCTCACGTCAATTTCAGTGCTAAGTCTCTTACCGAAAGGAAACCAGAGTTGTAGCTTTGGACAACAAGAGCCTGGGAATTGACGTAACAAACATTCAAAATGGGGACTGGAAGCATAGGTTTATGTCTTTTCTTTTCTTTTTTCCTGGCACGAAGACGTTGCCTCTTTAAATACAGCCCGGCCAGGACTCACGGAACATAAAAAAGAAGGAAGGTTTCCTCAATCATAAAAAATACTATAATTCATCACCAGACGATTTCTTTTTACAGATATAAATAATAAATAGCATAACACAGTAGATTACAAATGGATCTCTCTCTCTCTCTCTCTCGTGAAATAACGAATCCTGTGCCGACGAAGGAGGCCGACTCTTGCTCCTTCCACCGAACTCTTAAGTGTCAAGGCCAGGAATGGGCAAACGCCGGCCCTCCAGGTGCCCCGGACCCCAACTCCCACAGTCCCCAACAGCCCCAATGGACTATACTTTTATCTCTTTCATTCTTTACCTTTATTCTAAATAAACCATTTAATCACGGCTGGTCTAAAGTGGTTTACTGAGGGATCCTTCAGGTCTAGAGTGCAACAGGCGTCCCGCCCAGGGCCTGGAAAGGGGCTTTAAGAAATGGAGAAGCTTGTATAGGACCCTGGGGGTAGTTTTCTAGCTTTCCCATAAAAGGAAAACCTGGAGTCTATGAGCAATGAGTTCAGGACTCAAAAACAGGTGAACTCAAACAAGGTTTATTTGCTTACAATCAGTAAAACTGATGGCCTAAAAAGTTTGAGGTTGGTTACTAGAAAAGTCCTTTAAACAAAGGGAAAACATCCACTTGCCTTATGCAGAGTGAAGGTTCCTTTCTTTTGATTCCAGGGTTCTTTGTTGCTCCAAATGGTTCTCCAACAAACGAAGTTCTGAGGTCCCCAGAGATTACAGTCTTTGGGTGAAGGGCTGGCCTTCCTTTCACTACAATCCTGGCTTGAGAGCATTGGTGGAAAGCTATACGTGGACAAAGATGCGTTGTGTAAGCGAGCTTTAGATTTCCGCCTGCTTTGTCCATGTGCTGTGCTTGGAATGACCAAAGAGAGGAAGTCCTGCCCCTCAGATGACCTCAGAAAGGGGAGGAGTTCAGGGTGGTGATGCCAGGTGGGCACCAAGACAAAGCTCCTCCTATCAAGTGTCCACAAGGCTGAACAATAGGGCAAAGGCCTTGCAGGTAAAGGCCAAATAGGTGCATAACGCAGTACCAAACAGGCCCAGTGGGGGCCGGAACAATTGCCATCAAGAGGCCGTTTGTAATTATATTCCCAGTAGTAACCTGTGGATGCGAGAGCTGGACCATAAGGAAGGCTGAGCAAAGGAAAACAGACGTTTTTGAATGGTGGAGGAAAATTCTGAGAGTGCCTTGGACCATAAGAAAATCGAACCAGTCCATACTCCAGGAAATAATGCCCGACTGCTCACTGGAGAGAAGGATATTAGAGGCAAAGACGAAGTACTTTGGCCATATAATGAGAGACAGGAAAGTTTAGAGAAGATAATGATGCTGGGGAAAATGAAACAAACAGGGAAGAGTGGCCAACCAAGGGCAAGATGAATGGATGTTATCCTTGAAGTGACTGGCTGGACCTTGAAGGAGCTGGGGTTGGCCATGGCCGACAGGGAGCTCTGGCGTGGGCTGGTCCATCAGGTCACAAAGAGTTGGAAGCGACTGAATGAATAAACAACAACAATTGTAAAACTGTATAAATGTAACTACTCCTTAACATACTAACAAATAACCCGAGACACCGTATCACACACTATCCTCATCCATTGATCATGTTCTGAAAACAGCATCAACCAGAAAACAAAATACAGGCACAACCTTTCAAAATGTTGCAAGCTCTGGATCTAGAATAAAATGACATGGCAGGCCGAATTTGGGCTGTGGGCCTTGAGTTTGACACGTATGATGTAGGTAATGTTGACTTTGATTATTTATTTATTTATTTATTTATTTATTTATTTATTTATTTATGTAAAACATTTATATTCCACCCTTCTCACCCTGAAGGGGACTCAGGGCAGAGCACAGCATATATACGGCAAACATTCAATGCCAGGAAAAGAATTCCTTATATGCATACATAAACATTAAAAGATTTGTCGCAATATTAAAACACACTGTTTATTGAATCAGTATAAGAAATTCAAGATTGCTCAAGATTGCTTTTTTTTGGCCTTGTAAAATGAAGAGTGGACATATGTTCCTTTCCTTCTCCTCCATCCTTTTCATGTCTATCAACCCCTTCCTTCAGTGAAACCAGGGTGGTATCTATAACTCTACTTTTCCCTACTTATAAGACAGGTCAGGAATTGAGAGAGAGAGGGAGAGGGAGGGAGAGAGACAGATTGGCTCAAGGTCAACGAATGAAGTTAATAGCTTAATAGAGATTTGAAGAGTGAATTATAGGATCATACGTAGAATCATTGAGTTGAAGAGACCTGGTGGGCCATCCAGTCCAATCCCCTGCCAAGAAGCAGGAAAATTGCATTTAAAACACCCCGACAGATGGCCATCCAGCCTCTGCTTAAAAGCCTCAAGAGGGAGCCTCCACCACACTCTGAGGCAGAGAGTTCCACTGCTGAACACCTCTCACAGTCAGGAAGTTCTTTCTAAAGTTCAAGTGGAATCTCCTTTCTTGTAGTTTGAAGTCATTATTCTGCTTCTTAGTCCCCAGGGCAGCAGAAAACAAGCCAGCTCCCTCTTCCCTATGACACCCCCTCACATATTTATACATGGCTATCATGTCTCCTCTTAGCCTTCTCTTTTGAAGGCTAAACATTCCCAGCTCTTTAAGTCATCCTTATATCATGTTAGTCACCCTCCTCTGTCAACATCTTGTGATGCCTAGAACTCGACAGAGTATTGCAGATGTGGTCTAACCAAGGCAGAATACAGGGGTAACATGACTTTCCTGGATCTAGATACCATACTCCTATTGATGCACGTCAAAATCCCATTGGTGTTGTTTTTGCCACCGCATCACATTGTTGGCTTATGTTTAACTTGTGCGACGGCAAGATCTTTTTCACATGTACTGCTCTTGAGCCAGGAATCTTTCAGGTTCTGTTCAGCACTGTATTATACCACATTGCTTCCAAATATACTTTGTGTTATGTGAATGTAATGTAAACAGTGTATATGCTGTGTCTAGAACAGTGTTTCCCAACCAGTGTGCCGTGGTGTGCCATGGGAAATTGGCACTCTCCCCCTCCTAGCAGCCCCCTCACAGGTTTCCAAGAAACAAATTGAGCCTCTCAGCTTGGAAATGTTGTTGTTGTTTTTTTTTACTATTTTACTGAATTTTTCGAGAGTTCCCCCCCCCCCCAAGGAACGGTTTATAACGGCTTCATGACATCCATAGTTAACTGGAAGCAAGTTTCACGCAAGGGGAAATTTCACAAAGGTCTGGAGAACAAGCTCTATGAGGAGCGGCTTGAAGAGCTGGGCATGTTTAGCCTGAAGAAGAGAAGGCTGAGAGAAGACATGATAGCCATGTATAAAAATGTGAGAGGAAGTCATATATATGTTGTGTTCATTGAAACAGGCCCAGGTTTCACACTGAGTGTATAAATACATTTAAAAACATAGTCAAAAATAGCAATATAATATAGTCACTCCCCCTATCTAAACAGAATCAATAAGTGTTAGGAGACAGTTCAATGCAAAATAATGTATTCAATCATGCACATAAAATGCAAACATCAGCAAAAGAACAAACAAAATAAGTTGTGATATATATCTCACATGAAAGACTCTGCCACACGGCACACATTGGTACTCTAAGCGCTCTCCCTCTGAGTCAAGACGGGATTTACTTTGTTTATACTGTGGGGACTTGTTGATTATTTTGTTTGTTCTTTTGCTGATGTTTGCATTTTATGTGCATGATTGAATATATTATTTTGCATTGAACTGTCTCCTAACATTTATTGATTACATTTAAAAACATATTAACTATATGTATTACTGTGTTAGAGTGTCATTTCGTGTCATTTTGGTTGGTGGTGTGCCCCAGGATTTTGTAAATGTAAAAAATGTGCTCAAAAAAGGTTGAAAAACACTGGTCTAGAATACCTGCATTGCACAGTGGGGTTTGCATAGTGCAAAGGTCATGAACATGCTCTTCCAGCCTAGGAGAGAATCATCATACTAGGACAGCATCCAACCTGGCAGAGATACCTTCCCTCTGAGGAAAAAGTACAGTTTGGTATTCTAGCAATGTAACAGCAGATTTTTATTTGTTTGCCATAAATCAGTTTTAAGACATTTCTGAGTTCTTAGAGAACCCAGAGGGAAAACTGAAGTTTGTTTGTGTCTGTGTGTTCTCCAGCTAGTTCTGCGTTTTGTTTTGTATTTGGCATGCCAACAAATATTCTCAAAGAAATGTGCTTGAGGCCAGGAGGAACGATTGCCTGATGGGTTCAGGTAAGAGCTCTACATCTATCTATGACTGCTTGAGGTTTTATTTCCTACACTGCAACCTGTAAGCAAAATGTTTTGGTATGGCAAAGGTGAGAAACAGATTACTCTCCAAATTTTGTTGCATTATAAAACTGTCATCTCTGATCTTTCGCCAAGTTAGAACATGAGAACATAAGAGCCATGCTGAATCGGACCTCAGCCCATCTAGTCCAGCATTCTGTATCACACAGTGGCCCACCAGTTGTACACGGGGATCTCGATCAGGAGGGCAAAATCCTGACCTGCTCCCGACCCCCCACAACCAGTACCCAGGGAAATCCAGCCTACCTCAACCAACTCCGAGGTGGCACTTGAATGTCCTTTTCAGTAACTACCGATACACTTGGTATCCATGAATCTGTCTAATCCTGCCTTGAAGTTGTTCAGGCTGACAGCTGTCACAACCTCTTCTGGAAGTGAGTTCCATACCCCAATGACCCTCTGGGTGAAGAAATATTTCTCTTTATTAGTCCTAATTTTCCTACCTTGGAGCTTCAGGGAGTGCCCTCTAGTCCTAGTGTTTTGTGACAAAGAAAATTTTTTTCTTTATTCACCTTTTCTATCCCATGCATGATTTTATACACTTCGATCAAGTCACCTCTTAAACGCTGTCTTTCAAGGCCGAAAAGACCAAGGCGTTGCAACCTGATTTCATAAGGGAGCCGCTCCATCCCTTGGATCATTCTTGTTGCCCTTTTCTGTACCTTTTCCAGTTCCGTTATATCCTTCTTAAGGTGCGGAGACCAGAATTGTACACAGTACTCCAAATGTGGCCTTACCATCGATTTGTAGAGAGGTAATACAACATTTGCTGACCTATTTTTGATTCCCTTTCTGATCATGCCTAGCATAGAATTTGCTTTTTTTTTCACTGCTGCTGCGCTGGGTAGACATCTTCATTGAGCTGTCCACCAAAACCCCAAGATCCCTTTCCTGGTTTGTCTCGGAAAGCTTTGACCCCATCAATTTGTAGGTGTAGTTGGGGTTCTTTGCCCCGATGTGCATGACTTTACACTTGTTTAGGTTAAAATGCATTTGCCACTTTGTTGCCCATTCACTCAATTTCGAGAGATCTTTCTGGAGCTCTTTATAATCAGTTTCATTTTTAACTACCCTGAACAATTTAGTGTCGTCTGCAAACTTTGCTACCTCAGAATTCACTCCTACATCCAGATCATTAATGAATAAATTAAAAAGTAATGGACCCAAAACTGAACCTTGGGGTACGCCACTTCTCACCTCTTTCCATCCAGAGAAATGTCCGTTTATTACCACCCTTTAGAACATAAGAACATAAGAACATAAGAAGAGCCATGTTGAATCGGACCTCAGCCCATCTAGTCCAGCATTCTGTATCACACAGTGGCCCACCAGTTGTACACGGGGCTCTCGATCAGGAGGGCAAAACCCTGACCTGCTCCCGACCCCCCACAACCAGTACCCAGGGAAATCCAGCCTACCTCAACCAACTCCGAGGTGGCACTTGAATGTCCTTTTCAGTAACTACCGATACACTTGGTATCCATGAATCTGTCTAATCCTGCCTTGAAGTTGTTCAGGCTGACAGCTGTCACAACCTCTTCTGGAAGTGAGTTCCATAACCCAATGACCCTCTGGGTGAAGAAATATTTCCCTTTATTAGTCCTAATTTTCCTACCTTGGAGCTTCAGGAGTGCCCTCTAGTCCTAGTGTTTTGTGACAAAGAAAATAGTTTTTCTTTATTCACCTTTTCTATCCCATGCATGATTTTATACACTTCGATCAAGTCACCTCTTAAACGCCGTCTTTCAAGGCTGAAAAGACCAAGGCGTTGCAACCTGGTTTCATAAGGGAGCCGCTCCATCCCTTGGATCATTCTTGTTGCCCTTTTCTGTACCTTTTCCAGTTCCGTTATATCCTTCTTAAGTTGCGGAGACCAGAATTGTACACAGTACTCCAAATGTGGCCTTACCATCGATTTGTAGGGAGGTAATACAACATTTGCTGACCTATTTTCGATTCCCTTCCTGATCATGCCTAGCATAGAATTTGCTTTTTTCACTGCTGCTGCGCACTGGGTTGACATCTTCATTGAGCTGTCCACCAAGACCCCAAGATCCCTTTCCTGGTTTGTCTCAGAAAGCTTTGATCCCATCAGTTGATAAGTGTATTTGGGGTTCTTTGCCCCGATGTGCATGACTTTACACTTGTTTCGGTTAAAATGCATTTGCCACTTTGTTGCCCATTCACTCAATTTCGAGAGATCTTTCTGGAGCTCTTTACAATCAGTTTCATTTTTAACTACCCTGAACAATTTAGTGTCGTCTGCAAACTTTGCTACCTCAGAATTCACTCCTACGTCCAGATCATTAATGAATAAATTAAAAAGTAACGGACCCAAAACTGAACCTTGGGGTACGCCACTTCTCACTTCTTTCCACCCAGAGAAATGTCCGTTTATTACCACCCTTTGTTTCCTACAGTTTAGCCAGGTTCCAATCCAGGACAAGACCTGTCCTCTGATTCCATGGCTGAAGAGCTTATTTAGGAGCCTTTGGTGAGGGACTTTGTCAAAAGCCTTTTGAAAGTCAAGGTAAACTATATCAATTGGGTCCCCTTTATCTATGTGTTTATTTACACCCTCAAAGAATTCTAACAAGTTAGTAAGACATGATTTGCCTTTGCAGAAACCATGTTGATTTTCTTTCAGCAATGCCTGTTCTTCTATGTGCCTAGTAATTTTTTTAAAATAATGGTTTCCATCACTTTGCCTGGAACTGAGGTTAAACTGACTGGTCTATAATTTCCTGGATCACCTCTGGATCCTTTCTTGAAGATCGGTGTTACATTTGCCTCCCTCCAGTCCTCGGGTACAGTGCCTGATCTTAGAGAAAGGTTATATATCTTAGCTAGAAGTTCAGCAATTTCACACTTGAGTTCCTTAAGAACTCTGGGGTGGATGCCGTCTGGACCTGGTGATTTGTTGACATTTAGTTTAGTAAGGCATATGAGAACATCCTCCTTGTTTATCTCTATCTGTTTTAATTCTTTTGATTCCCTCCCTGAAAAAACTGACTCAGCTGCAGGCATATGTTGTCTGTCCTCCTGTGTGAAAACGGAGGCAAAGAAGTCATTTAGCCGCTCAGCAATCTCCTTGTCTTCGCTGATTTTCCCTTTCTGACCTTTGTCGTCGAGTGGCCCAACTGCTTTTCTAGTTGGGTTCCTGCTTCTGATGTACTTAAAGAAGTTTTTGTTGTTTTTTTAAATACTCTTTGCTATGTGTGCCTCAAAATCTCTCTTGGCTTTCCTGACTGTTGCTTTGCATTTGGTTTGCCAGAGCTTGTGTTCCTTTCTGTTCTCCTCGGTAGGAAGAGCCTTCCATTTCTTAAATGAGTAATTTTTTCTTTAATAATGGTTTCCATCACAGTTGCCTGGGTTGAGACCTGAATGTCAACAAAACTTGGAAATAATTTTGTTTGCTGATTAAGGTTGCAATCCTGCACATATTTAAGAGTAAATCTTACATGCAAATTTCAGCAAAAGACTTGAGATACCACAAAACACAATTAATAGGTGTCCAATTAGATTCTCACGTCAGGAAATGTTCCTGAATGAGGGGAGCCCCTATGGACCAATGGGGGACACACACATTGTCTAGAGCAGTGTTTCTCAACCGCTGTGACGCGACACAGTGCCGTGACGGACCTCCTGCTGTGCCATGAGAAAAGCTCTCTGCCCCCCTTCCTTCCCCCCTCCTGCCGAACTCTTGCTGCTTGGGGGAGGAGAAGGAAGGACCGGGCGGCGGCGAAGAAAAAAAAGAAGAAGGGGCCGGGGCGCCGCCTCCATTGGCCATTTCCCCAGCCAGCCTCCAATCCACCATGACTTCCGCCATGACTCTCGCCCCTCACTCGCTGAAGCTGTGCAGAGGAGGAGCCCCGCCCACTGAAGCCCATCCACCGCTCATGCTCCTCCTCCTCCGCGTGGCTTCAGCAAGCGAGGGGCAGGAGTCATGGCGGAGAGCGGCGCCGGGAACGGAGGCCATGACTCCCGCCCCTCGTTCGCACTGTCCCCTCAAGGCTGGAGAAGCTCTGGGAGAGCTGAAGCTGGGAGAGGAGGCAGGGCATGGTGCGACCTGGCTACGCCCCCCTCCCCCCCAGCTTCAGCTCTCCCACAGCTTCTCCAGCCTTGGGGGGGCAATGCCAAGACAGCATTGTGCTGGCTCTGCCCCCGCTGGCTTGGCATTGCCCCTCAAGGCAGGAGCTGTGGGAGAGCTCAAGCTGGGGAGGGGGCGGGGCATGGCATGGCCTGGCTCCGCCCTCCCCAGCTTCAGCTCTCCCACAGCTTCTCCAGCCTTGAGGGACAGTGCCAAGCCAGCATTGTGCTGGAATGGCCCCCTCAAGGCTGGAGAAGCTGGGGAAGAGCTAAAGCCAGGGGGAGGGGGCGGGGCATGGCACAGCCTGTCTCCACCCCCTCCCCCAGCTTCAGCTCTCCCACAGCTTCTCCAGCCTTGAGGGGACAGTGCCAAGCCAGTATTGTGCTGGAATGGCCCCCTCAAGGCTGTAGAGGCTGTGGGAGAGCTAAAGCCAGGGGGAGGGGGTGGGGCATGGCATGGCCTGGCTCCTCCCCCAGCTTTGGCACTCCCAGCAGCTGCTCCCAGCAGGCCACCATCCCCCAGCCGTTCTTTACTGTGTTAGAGTGTCATTTTGTGTCATTTTGGTTGGTGTTGTGCCCCCAGATTTTTTTTAATGTTAAAAGTGTGCCGCGGCTCAAAAAGGTTGGGAAACACTGGTCTAGAGACTTGCATAGACTGTGAAGCTACAAAAGGCTATTGTCTGAATTTAAAGAAGCATGCTAAATTTGTGATAATATCATTGGAGAACATTTCCCTGTTCATTATGAGCAACTTCACTAGAGCATGAGCCAACCAATGCTAATTATTTCTGATGGGAAGATTTGGTCTTAGTGGTATGTTGAACTCTCTTCATATGGGACTTCAGAGTGTTTAACCACGGACCCATTTGTGCCATTTTTTTTTCAAATTATGATAATTGATCCTATGCATGCTTGCTCTAAAGTAGATCCCACGTGAACTTGCTCTGCAAAAGGTTTTCCGATTGCTCCCTGATTCTATTAAATGCTTTCTGTCTCACTCTATAACTCTGCCACTGAAAACATTTTGCTTTCTTCTCCATGCTGCCTTTATGCTGCTAGTCCCTTACCAAGCCATCCCTCGAAACACTGGTATTTACAAAGCCCTGTTCAAGCATTATTAGTTGGCGAAACGATAAGCTCTGAAGGTTGGTATTAGCTTGCGGGCACTCAAAGATTGCTGTGTATGCAGAGGTGGCATCTCTTCTTGCATTAGCATCACATGATGGTTCTTTGGCCTCCCTGGCCATGCTGTCTCTCTCGTTCCCCTTCATAACCTGATACCAAGTGATTAAGTTCATATCACTTGGCCACTGTTAATCACAGCCCCTGATCGGTTGCAATTGCAATAATGCATATGATTTATCTTCACGTGGATTTATTTTTATTTTTATGACAGGCTAAGTAGCCCTCCAGATATATGAGCTGTTGGACTGTTGTGTCAAAATGCTGCCAAATATTGACTTTGTAGAGTGGGGCATGTTTGGAGAGGGGAAATATATCAAATGTCTGTTTATAAGCCTGAATGTCTTAAAAGCATTCTTTGCTCGTTTTGAGTTGGTGTCTGCAAGAAAGACCCACATGCGTTCTGCCCTACTTTCGATGTCATATATTATAACATGGGGTATTTCTGTATGCCAGACTCTAATGGTTTGTCATTTGTATATGTGAATGTTGACTTTTCTGAAAAATGTTCGAAACATCAATTTATTATTGTTAAAATGATTTTGGATAGATTTGTGTGACCCCCCCCCCCCATTCCTCCTTTTTTCTGTGTAAGAAAACTGGCCAGGATTTATGTGTCCCTCCAGGGCTGCTGAGAAAAGTTTTAATAAGTTCAGGAAGCAAAATCCAACTTTAGCTGCCAAGTATTATGTACCGTATAGGGAGGTGACTTTCAAGTGACGGTAAGAGAGAAATTGAATTGAGATCCATTGTCCTCAGAATAGGACAGCTTGAATCTATGGTAAAGCTTGTTTCTCAGAGTGCCAAAATTGCAATATGTGTGGGGCATCATTTGACAAGGACAGTCCTGACTGATCCTCTATTGCCCTACTTTTCAACTGCTTTTAAAATGTCCCAGGTTTTCTCTCCTCCTTTCACTTTCCCATTCATTCCATTGCTGCAAACTGAGACTAAAGTGCAAAGCTGCTGGCACGCTACAGGAGGGAGAGGAATTAGGAGATGTACAGTGTTTCCTCACTTATTGCTGGGGTTAGGTTCCAGGACCTCCCGCAATAAGTGAAAAACCGTGATGTAGGGATGCTCTATTTATTTTAATATTTATACATTATTTTAGTATATACACCAGGGCTGCCCACGAAGTCAATCATGATTGACCAGTCGATCGCGGACCCAAAGGAGGTTGATCGCAGCCGGATGGGGTGCTTCTGCCCTGCGCGTGGTGCACCTTCTGTGTGGTGCACCATCTGCGCGTGCGCGCCATCCGAGCGACGGACCTTCCACGCGCGTGCACCATCCGCTGCCTCTGGGACAATTCCCCCGCTTCCATCCTCAGTGCCGTTGCAGCGTGGCCTGAGGGGGAGGGAGGGAGAAGGAGGGCAGCAGAGCAAAGGAGGGGGTGGGCGCCCGGCCCGCAAATTCGCTTTGGGAGCATGCGGCGGCGCGCGAAGGAGCCACGAGGGAGGACAACCAGAACAAGGCTTTGGCAGCCATTTCCTGCCAAAGCCATCTGCGACTGCAAGGAGTTCATCTGCTTGTCCACATAGATCAGCATTAAATGGCCTTGCAGCTGAAAGGTCTGTGTGCTTTAATTCTGCCTGTTTATATCTGAACTCTGGTCTGGAATTATGTCAGCATTGTGGGAAAAGGAACTCTGGTCTGGATGCATTTGCTTATGTTTGCGAATAATTTTTGAATGATCTTTTTGACTTGGTTGTTTTATAAATTGCATGCTGTCACATAGATCAGCATTGAATGGCCTTGCAGCTGAAAGGTCTGTGTGCTTAAATTAATATTTTTTGAAATTCGTGAAACAGCGAGTCTGCAATAAGTGAACTGCGAAGTAGCGAGGGAACACTGTAGTCTTCTCCCTCTCAGTAGGCTCAGTCAAAAGCAAACAGCTGCAGCTGGGAATATGTATTTTTGCCAAATCCATGCAGTTTTTGTCACCATAAAAGGTGTTATTGTTACTGTTATTGTGACTTAATTTTTATGTTCCTCTTCTTGTGGCTTTATATCTCAAATAACATTTCTCCCACAGGGCCCCATCCGGCTGCGATCGACCCCATTTGGTCTCGCGATCGACTCGTCAATCGCGATCGACTTCCTGTTCTAGAGCATTCAGAAGCTAATGTGGGAATCTTGAATAGCTAGATTGGATTACTGTAATGCACTCTACATGGGGCTGCCCTTGAAGATGGCCCGGAAGTTTCAATTGGTCCAATGGGCGGCAGCCAGATTGCTAACTGGAGTGACTTATAGGGAGCAGTCAACCCCCCTGTTTAAGGAGCCCCATTGGTTGCAGTTCATCTTCCGGTCCCAATTCAAGGTGCAGGTTCTTACCTACGAAACCCTGAACAGTTTGGGACCCGCCTACCTACGTGACCGCATCTCTGTTTACGAACCCAGGCGATCTCTCCGATCATCTGGAGAGACCTTACTCTTGCTCCCACCAGCCTCGCAGGCATGGTTGGTGGGGACGAGGGAGAGGGCCTTCTCTGTAATGGTGCCCCGACTCTGGAATGCGCTACCCAAGGATATCAGACAAGCCCCCACTTTGGCAGTCTTTAGGAGGAGCCTGAAGACGTGGCTGTTCCAATGTGCCTTCTCCGAATAAAGTAAAATACACCCTGCTGTGTTCATTCTCTGCAAATGTCCTCAGAAGCACTTTAATTACTTGTTGTGTGTCTGCCCCATATTGTCTTTGAAGTCTTCCTGCTATATGCAGACTACCTCTGTCTCTACCCAGTGTTTATTTATTTCAAAATTTTAACATTCACATGTGACCCACCCAAAATGGTTTTTAAATTGTCCGTTACTGCTTGTGTTTGAGTTTTATTGATTGTATTGTTTTACAATTGCTATTGTTTTGTTATTATGTGTTATTGGGCTTGGCCTCATGTAAGCCACCCTGAGTCCCCTTGGGAAGATGGGTGAGGGGTATAAATAAAGTTAATAAATAATAATAATAGCTATAAAATATAATAAATATGCTCCGTATTAGTAATTACGTCATCTCAGTTCTTTGGAGTTCTTTCTCTGCTGACATCATCTCTGGCCATTGAGAATAAACCTCCGAATTTACCTTCAACCCATTTGTGTCTCATCTGGCTTTCTGGGAAGCGTGACATGCCAGGCTCTGAATCCACAGTTCTTGCAGAAGCTGGAACCACAGCATCATCACTAAGAATAGTGAATCAGATACAAAAAAATTGAAAAAAATTATCGGTTGTATCTACAAAAGCTTTTACTGCTCCCTCTCTTATCTTGACAGAATGGTCTTCTTTCATAAGATCTGTTGCCTGACTCCCAAAGCACTGGGTGAGTTCGGGCCTCTTATATTATGCTTTTGAAATGGCTAAGTTTTGATTTAGGGCTGGAGGTCCTAAGTGTTTCAAGGTTCATGACTCCATTATTATAAGATCATCTGAAATTTCCCCTAACTGGATGGTTGAGTGCTATTGCATTTAATGGCCTAGATCCAATTGTGAGCCCCAGCCTAAATCAATGGAATTTACTAAATGCTGACTTAACAATTTTTCATTGATTAAGAGATTAAGCTCTACTAAGAATTGGAATTTGGCCAGTTTCACACTATTCTTGTCATTCACTGTAGGAGCCTTTATCTTGGGTTGTTGTAGGTTTCTCGGGCAATATGGCCATGCTCTAGAAGCATTCTCTCCTAATGTTTTGCCTACATCTATGGCAGGCATCCTCAGAGGTTGTGAGGTCTGTTGGAAACTTGGAAAATTGGATTTATATATCTGTGGAATGTCCAGGGTGGGAGAAAAAACTCTTGTCTGTTGGAGCTAGGTGCGAACGTTCAAGTTCTTTGAGGATGGTGTGAATCAGGGGTGCTCACACTTTTTCAGCATGGGAGCTACTGATTAAAAAACCGCGTCCCAAAGATCACCTACCCAGAAATGTAAAATGTATAACTATTTTCTTATTTATTTATATTTATTATTCATTTTTATGTACCGCTCCTCCCAGCAGGCTCGGGGCAGTTTACATAAAGTGAAGTTATAAAACATCAACATTTCAATTTAATAACAACAATATAAAACACAGCATAAAAATACATCCAACCACCCCATTTCTCCCACACTGCCATATTACCACACATATTATCAGCCAGAAAGTAAGAAGAAAGGCTTTTGAACTGCAAGGCCATTTAATACTCAGCAAGGTAAACAAAGGGGCATGCAAAAATACATCCAACCACCCCATTTCTCCCACACTGCCATATTACCAGACATATTATCAGCCAGAAAGTAAGAAGAGAGGCTTTTGAACTGCAAGGCCATTTAATACTCAGCAAGGTAAACAAAGGGGCATGCAAAAATACATCCAACCACCCAATTTCTCCCACACTGCCATATTACCAGACATATTATCAGCCAGAAAGTAAGAAGAGAGGCTTTTGAACTGCAAGGCCATTTAATACTCAGCAAGGTAAACAAAGGGGCATGCAAAAATACATCCAACCACCCAATTTCTCCCACACTGCCATATTACCAGACATATTATCAGCCAGAAAGTAAGAAGAGAGGCTTTTGAACTGCAAGGCCATTTAATACTCAGCAAGGTAAACAAAGGGGCATGCAAAAATACATCCAACCACCCAATTTCTCCCACACTGCCATATTACCACATATATTATCAGCCAGAAAGTAAGAAGAGAGGTTTTTGAACTGCAAGGCCATTTAATACTCAGCAAGGTAAACAAAGGGGCATGCAAAAATACATCCAACCACCCCATTTCTCCCACATTTCCATATTCCCCAATATATATTTCTCAAGGAACAGAGCAAGCAGAGAGGCTTTGGAGCTAAAAGGCCATTTTTAAACATTAAAAATAAGCAAAGAGACATGCCACAGAACAATCAAGCACCCACCCCAAAGTAAAAAGACCAACCTTTGAGATGCGGTAAGGAAGTGACCCCACAGCGTCCTTCTCCTCCGCCATTGCTCCTATTTCCACGCCGCCAGCATGCGTGCCGCCTCCAAGAGCTCATGAGAAGTCTGAGAGGTAGAATGGGCGCTTCTGTGCATGCGTGCGGGGGCCAGCCATGCATTGCTGGAGAAGGACGGAGGGGGGGGGGAGGAAGCCAAAAGAGGGACCCATTCTGCCTCTTGGACTCTGGAGCTTTTGGAGGCGGCACGCAAGTAGGGAGGAGCAACGACGGAGGACTTCTTTGCAGCGTGCAGGGGCGCGTGAAGAGGACCAACAGCAAAAAACCTCATCAGGGGCCTGAAGATCACCAGGATGAGGCCCAAAGATCACCCTGGTGATCCCGATCACCATTCTGAGCACCCCTGGTGTGAATTCTTTCTCATAAGAGGTTGCGTTCGAGGCAGCCATAGATACGGTGAGCCTGTGGTGCTTTGAAAATCCTTTTAGCTGCAAGAAATTGTGGGATAGTATAGGACATTCCACAGATACATATAAATCCAATTTTCAAAGTTTCCAACAGACCTCACAACCCCTGCCATAGATGCAGGCGAAACACCAGGAGAGAATCCTTCTAGAACAGGGGTAGGGAATCTACGGCTCGGGAGCCAGATGTGGCTCTTTTCATGATTGCATCTGGCTCTTCCTTCCTTCCTTTCTCCCCCTTCACCCTTTCCTTCTCTTCTTGCCTTCATTTCCCCCCCTCCCCTTCCTTCTTTCCTCCATTCTCCCTCTTCCTTCCTCTTCCTTCCTTTTTTCTCTCCTTCACCCTTTCCTTCTCCTTCTCTCCTTCCTTTTCCCTCCCTCTCTCCCCTTCCTTCTTTCCTCCATTCTCCCTCTTCCTTCCTCTTCCTTCCTTTTTTTCTCTCCTTCACCCTTTCCTTCTCCTTCTCTCCTTCATTTTCCCTCCTTCTCTCCCCTTCCTTCTTTTCTCCATTCTCCCTCTTCCTTCCTTCCTCTTCCTTCCTTTCTCCTTCACCCTACCCTTCTCCTTCTCTCCTTCCTTCTTTCCTCCATTCTCCCTCCCTCTTCCTTCCTCTTCTATTCCTTTCCCCCAGTCTTCCTTTCCTTCTCCTTCCTTTCTTTTCACTTCCCTCTTTCTCCTCTTCTTAATTTTCTTCTTTTCCCTTCATTATTTTACTTTTCCCTCACTCTGTTTCCTTTCTTTCCCCCACCTTTTCTGTTCCTCCCTTCCCATTTACTTCTTTCTCTTCCCCTCCTTGTCTCTCTCCTGCTTTTCTTGTCTCCCTTTTCCATAGTTTGTTCTTCTTTTCTTCCTTCCTTTCCCCCTCTCTCCTTTATTTCCTCTGTCTTTCTTTCTTTTCCCCTTCCTTCCTTCCATCTTCTCTTCCTTCCCAGAGTCCTGAGCATGCCTTTTGCAGAGCCAGGTCTGAAGTGTCTCGTCATTCTGCCGGGGGAATCCTTTTCTCATAGTATGTACATATATACTCACATTTAGTTGAATTCAGTCTTAAAATATATTGTATATTACAGTATATGGCTCTCACTGAAATTAATTTCCAAATATTTTGCTTTTATGGCTCTCTGAGTCAAAAAGGTTCCTGACCCCTGTTCTAGAACATCGCCATATAGCCCGGAAAACCTACAACAACCCAGTGATTCCGGCCATAAAAGCCTTCGACAATACTTCTTCTCTCCTTTGGATTTGCACCATCTTGTGCTTGCTTAGCGTTTGTGTACTAGTGACAATTGTAAACAGTTCTTGATTTTCTCTCTCAACTATGTTTCTTGTTTCTGTTCCATGCTTGGTTAAGTGATCATTTCATATATGTTTATAAACTTGTCACAGGCAAGCTTCAATCTCATTTCCCAGACCCTTTTATGCTGTTCTGCTAGTGATATTAGAGTGTTTTCTTCTTGTGAACGCCTGTCAGTACCAGTGCTTTAAAGCTTATCAGTGTGTCTGTGTATGTGCATGCGTTTTTTCTTTTGCTGGAAGCATCCAAATTGAATGTAGTGTTGACATTTTAGGCTGACAAGATGCTGGTTTGACCTTTGATTATGTGAAATGTTCTATCCAGTGCCAGAATCGAGAAAACCTACTCAGTGGTTCAGCTCAGTTGCTGTGAACAAACCTGGGTGAGCAATAAGAGAGCCGAGCTTATGTGTGATGACTAGCCTTTTCATCAGCAGCTCCCACAAATGATCTCTACGGTAGTTTGAGACATACCATGCTTGATTGCCTGTGTGATAATACCTTATTACTTACATGATATTGATCGGAAGATGCTCGTTCTGAGCCGTGAGGTTGCATTGATTTGTAGCACGTACTTTGAGTCTAGGATATTGCTCTGATCTGTTTCACGAATGTTTATCAGCGATCATGCCAAAAATATAACAGAACAAATAGTAATTACGAGTACAACTCAGCAGAACACAGTAAAACAAACACCGGGGATGCATTGGATACACTGTTTTTTCTCTCTAGGACAGGTGAGAAGTACATTTGGCATTAGAAACCTGCTAGATGTGGGATGTGATGAAGGAAGGGAAGGACAGGATGCATTGTTTTTTTATTGATTTGTGCAATGGGTTGGAACATGAGAACACAAATTGCTCTCAAGATGATCCTCTGCTCAGACTAATTAATTGATGGCAGGTGGGGCTAGACTATTAATTGCAACAATATATCACTGATTTGTGGTCATTTTTACAGCAGCTGCTGAAACAACTGGTGCTTTTCCAATGTCACAAATCACAGAAGAGCCTTAGTTGCCTTCAGCCTCTTATGGTGAAAACTAGCTGCCTCAATTCTCTAGTAACATGCATCTTGTGTTTGCTCACAGTGCCACTTGCTCTATAGCAGTGTTTCCCAACCAGTGTGCCTTGGCTAACTAGTGTGCCGTGAGCGATTATCAGATGTGCCGTGGGGAGTTGGAGATAGAAGAGAGAGAGAGAGAGAGAGAGAGAGAGAGAGAGCCCCCGCCCGCCCTCATGTCCTACTGGGAAGCCCTAGCTGGGGCTCGATCCCTTGCCTGAGTCCCGCAAACACAGCCTCCTTTTGGGAAGCCTTGTGCCGCTGGACTCACCACTTGCCTTCTTGGGCTTCCTCCTCCCCTCCGCTCCTTCCTCGGCCTCGGAAGGGTTTGAGCCGAAAGGCGGGGACTGAGTCAGGCAGAAAGAGCCGCACAGAGAGAGAGAGAGAGAGAGAGAGAGAGAGAGAGAGAGAGAGAGAGAAGATCCTGGGATGGGACTTCCCCGGGCCCCCTGGCTTCCTGGGGGCGGATCTACACTATAGCATTCATGCAGTGAGGCATCCCTTGGTCTTCCAGGGCTCAAGGCTGGGGAATCCTGGGATTTGTAGTTTGGGAGGCTCAGGATGGTGTTAAACTACCACTCCTGTGATTCCCTCGCACTCAGCCAAGGCGGGTCAAGAGGCGTTCAGGACACAGGGTTGAGGCACCTTTAAGCAGGGGCCGAAAACTAACAGGGTTTGCTCACTTAAGGCAGGCATGGGCCAACTTGGGCCCTCCCTCCAGGTGTTTTGGCCTACAACTCCCACCATTCTCCCTTTCTGTTTAGGCTATATGTGTTGTGTGTGTATATGCATATATGTACTGTGTATATACATATTACTAAGTGGCGTCTGTTCGCGGCATATTAACTATATGTATTACTGTGTTAGAGTGTCATTTTGTGTCATTTTGGTTGGTGGTGTGCCCCAGGATTTTGTAAATGTAAAAAATGTGCCTCAGCTCAAAAAAGGTTGAAAAACACTGCTCTATAGCACATTGTGACCCAAGCTGTCTTAGGCTCCTTCCACACAGCTGTATAAAATCCACATTGAACTGTGGATTATATGGCAGTGTGGACTCAGATAACCCAGTTTAAATCAAGTATTGTGGATTATCTGCTTATATATTCCAGGTTATATGGCTGTGTAGAAGGACCCATCATTTGCTCCATATGTTATCAGTGGCCACCATGAATTGAGATGGTGGTGGGTTGGGAAAGAGAAGGAAAAATGCAGACAGCTATCACACAAAGCCACCATCCCACAGCATTGGCACGGTTACAGATTTTTGGTATTGCATATCTTCTACTCACTCAACAGTAATGCCTTAGATTAGAAGCCCGTGGTCTTGTGGCTGTACTTTCTGTGAAGAAGGTAACACCATTTGTCTGCAATTCTGCTCCTCTGTAAGTTTTAAAAATCTTCTGCTTAAAAACAGTTTTCAGTTTCAGCAAAGTTTAGTAAATGCTTTATTTACTGGGAGAGGAGAGGAGGACAATTTCGGCCCCTGACGTCACTTATTTGCTGGCATATCAGTATAGAAGAAACTGTACTGTGTCAATAGCAGGAAATAGGTTTGTTATGGAGAGGTGGCAGATTGGCAATGGGTTGCACATGGTGTTGTGTGATAGAAGTCTAACTACAAGGGTTAGCAAAAATAAGTGAGTCTGTAATTCTTATATAAAATCAAACAATTATGTATTTCAATATATCCAATAAGTATAGACCGTAAGCGCATACGATACCATACAGATATAATGTTCTGCTGTCCACGAGCTTGGTGTAAATCACATAAGGAGGTCCTCCGAAATCAAAATAAACTTTTCATAAAGTTATAATCCAATTTACATCCTGTTATTTCAGATTTTTCCAGGAGCCTGGATTAAAAGCTCCTTATTTGTCCGTCATTCATGAGATATTCATGAGTCTTTCACTTCTTGGACCTATCAGCACTTTGTGGACTATTCCTCCCGGACTATAAATTGGATCATAAGGACTATTATTACCTAGGGTTGCCATATGTCCCTTATTCTAAGGGACGTCCCTTATTTTGGCCCTAAAATTTGTGTCCCGTTTTTTCAGGCCCTGTCCCTTATTATTGATGAACAGGACAGGACTAGGCGGGGTTGAACAGAGGAAGGTCCGCACTGCGGTTTCCACGGCAATGCCTGTTCGGGGATTCCAACTCGCAGGGCAGGCTGACAGTCGCATGCTTGCGAGTGTGTGCCTGCCTGCCTCCCTGTTGGAAGGAAGAGGTGATACAGGACTTTTTCAAAGTACAGTAGACTCAATTAACCGTTACCCAAGGGGAATGTTAGATCATGTTGGATAAAGATAGTTTCTGGTTGCTTGAGAGTTACTCTTAAAATAGGCCTAGCTGTGTATCCCAATACTAAACAATGCCGTGTATCCCATACTATACTATACCATTAACTATTGACACAACAATAATAATGTGTTTGAGTTTTATTGATTGTATTGTTTTTATAATTTGTTATTGCTTTGTTATTGTGTGCTATTGGGCTTGGCCCCATGTAAGCTGCCCCGAGTCCCCTTGGAGAGATGGGTGTGGGGTATAAATGAAGTTAATAAATAAATAAAATAAATAAGATGTACTGTCTTATAAAAAGTTAATAAAACTATTTATACCTAATGTTTGAGTTTCAAGTTTTTAATGAAGTGTCCCTTATTTTTGTGAAAAATCCCATAAATGTCCCTTATTTTTTATATCAAAAAGTAGCAAAAGAAGGAGGTTTAGCACTCCCTAACATTAAAAAATATTATGAAGCGAGTAGATTGAGACTGGTTATAGTAGGAATGATTAAAAAAGATGGGGTAGAATGGCTAAGAAATTACTCAGGAAAAGTGGAAGAAGAAATATGGAATATATATTTAAAACAATTCACGAGGAAAGAAATTAGGGAAATTAGAAATCCAATGTTGAGTAATATATTAGAAGTATGGAATAAATACAGGAGAATGTTAATAACGGATGGATCAGTAATAACCCCAATTGTAATGGAAAAGAAATTTCCAAAGAACTTAAAACAAATAATGGATAAAAAGTTAAGGGAATTTTTTTTTGATAAAATGGGGATTGATAAAAGTAGGAACGAAGAAGGAAATGATTATGGAAGAATTTAGAGAAATAAAATTGACATGGTTCCATTGTATACAATTAGAACAATGGTTTAAAATTGGCTAAAAACAACAATAAAAGGAAGTAAGGTTAACCAATTTGAACAAATAATACAAAATGGGAGGGATGTAGAAGAGCACTAAAACTTGAAAGGAATAACTAGTAAAATATATAAGATAATAATTGAAATAAAGGAAGGAAAAACAAAAAATAACACCCTTAAGGAGGTCTGGGAAGAAGACTTAGGGATAAAAACAAAGGAAACAGAGTGGCAACAATTGTGGAGACAAAGACATCTTAAAAATTTATCAATAAGGATTAAAGAAAATTATTATAAATTAATATGGAAATGGTACCTTACACCATTAAGAATGGCAAATATAAATAAAAACTACTCAAAAAACTGTTGGAGAGGATGCCAAGAAACAGGAACATACATACATATGTGGTGGCAATGTAAATATGTAAGCAAATTTTGGGCGAAAGTATTTAAAGAAATAGAAGATATAATGAATATTAAAATAGAAAGAAGTCCTAGTATAGCTTTATTATCATTATATAATAGTATACAATTGGAAAAAAGGATAAAGATGCGATAACAAACCTATTAACAATAGCAAGACTGCTTATAGCAAGGACTTGGAAAAAGAAATAAATATACAAATAGAGGAATGGTACAAGGAAGTATGGAAACTGGCAATAAATGACAAGTTAACATGTATATTAAAAGTAAAAAGAGGTATATGGAAACAAAGTGATTTTTATGAGGTATGGAGAAAATTTATTGAAAAGGATTAGAAAAAGAAGAAGGAAGGTTACCTCCACAAGAAGAAATGAAATATTGACGAATGATATGTAAAAGCAATGGCTTGGGGGAGGGGGAGGGGAGCACAGCGGTGAGGGATACAAAATGTATAAAAAACATAATGGCAGATGCTAAAGATTGAAGTATTGTACCTAGAAATGAATAACATGAATCTGCTGTAAATAGACATTGTATAATATTGTGTTGATAATGATAAAACAATAAAAAAAATTTAAAAAGTGGCAACCCTATTATTACCAGAACTTTATGAAAAGTTTATTTTGATTTCGGAGGACCTCCTTATGTGATTTACACCGAGCTCATGGACAGCAGAACATTATATCTGTATGGTATAGTATGCACTTACGCTCTATTCTTATTGGATATATTGAAATACAGAATTGTTTGATTTTATATAAGAATTACAGACTCACTTATTTTTGCTAACCCTTGTAGTTAGACTGTTGTTACTACCCTGCTCAATTGTTGTAAGTTGTGTGATAGAAAGCATCATCATAGGTGATGGTCCTTCTTCTGTTCTAGTTTGCTACCCTTGTGTGATAAAGTCCTCAATCGCCTACCTATGTGTGTCTGTTCATGAAGTTTAAAGGATTCTGTGCAGCCTTTGAGATCTCTCACTAGTCCCCAAAGGTGTGCCGTATGTATTACAGTTTATTGCATATGTGTATTACATGCAGTATGTGTAGGTTTCTGAAGTAGAGACAGAACTTGTTAACATTATGCCAGCAGCCTAGTCCAGCTCATCTCATTTGTGTTCATTTAGCACAGTAATCAGAACTTGGAAAGACTCTCTCATCTCTCAACCAGCTTGGCCACTGAGGAATTCCAGGGACTTTTAGGCCAAAGAGTAGATTTTGACAGCATCTGATGCAGCTCTACAATGCTCAAACGTTTAGCTGTCATAAGTATGGTTTCTATGTACAGCACTAATATATTGCTTTTAATAAGTGTTGAACATAGAGCTAGGCAAAAACAATTCATTCATCATTAATGAATCAGAGTGCTTTTCAAACTCTTGTCATCCAGGACAAAATATTTTCTCCGTCAATTCCCAGAATTGGCAGAGAGCTTCCTTGCAGTTGTGCTTCTATCTGCCTTCCTTTTTCCCAGAAGAGTCCAAAGGGTAGAACAAGCACTACCTGAATGGTACGTGAATTGGATGGAAAAGGTCCCAGGTTCAGCCTCTGGCATTTTCAGACAGAGGTGGGGAAAACCTTTTGCTACACCAGTTACTGGTTAAAATATTGAGTAGACTAGGATGGGAAAAGACTCAGTTGTGACCCCCAGAAACACAACAGTCCATTTTCAATTTTTTGCCCCCAAAACGGTCTCTAGATGGCAATTTTACCATGTTTTGGAGCCACTCCAGGCCATTCTCCCTCTTAATAGAAGTGGACAAGAATTTGATTGCCCAGTTTCTTCCTTTTGTCAAATAAGCAATTTTTTTTGTGTAGGACCCCAAAACAATGTGAAATTCCTCACATGCACACCCAAAGTCATTTTGATAAAATTATTTTTATTATTGGTGTGTTTATGTGGTAGGAAGGTACAGTCTAGGGCAGTGTTTCCCAACCAGTGTGTCGTGGCATGCTAGTGTGCCGTGAGCGATCATCAGGTGTGCCGTGGGAAATTGGAACCTCCAATACCCCTTTTCCCCCTCCTGCCGGGCACTTTTTCTTCTCCACTCGGGCTCCCTTCTTCCCAGCCTCATTCTGCTTGCTTTGCCTCGCTTTGCTCACGCTGCCGCTTCTGCGGGAGGGGGGAGGGAGGAAGACGTGACCCGTGTGGGCGTTACTGCGCAGACTCACCCCATGTCTTCCTCCCTCCCCTCCACAGTGCTCTCTGGATATAGGTGAACCACAACTCCAAAACTGAAGGTCAATGCCCACCAAACTCTTATAGTATTTTCTCTTGGTTATGGGAGTTCTGTGTGGGAAGTTTGATTCCATTCCATCATTGGTGGAGTTCAGAATGCTTTTTGATAACTATAACTCCCAGCTGTTGAGCAAGGGAAATATTTCTTCACCCAGAGGGTCATTGGGTTATGGAACTCACTTCCAGAGGAGGTTGTGACAGCTGTCGGCCTGGACAGCTTCAAGGCAGGATTAGACAGATTCATGGATACCAAGGGAATCAGTAGCTACTGAAATGGACATCCAAGTGCCACCTCTGTGTTGATGGAGGCAGGCAGGATTTTCCCCGGGTACTGGTTGTGGGGGGTCGGGAGCAGGTGAGGGTTTTGCCCTCCTTTCTGCTAGAGATCCCTGTGTACAACTAGTGGGCCACTGTGTGACACAGAATGCTGGACTAGATGGGCTGAGGCCCGATTCAGCATGGCTCTTCTTATGTTCTTATGTTCTTATGTTCTTAAGACCTTTGTGTGTGTCTTTCTGCCATTCCTGCCAGGATATCTATGTTGTGTTCATTGAAACAGGCCCAGGTTTCAAACTGAGTGTATAAATACACTTAAAGACATTTTAAAACATATTATCTATATGTATTACTGTGTTAGAGTGTCATTTTGTGTCATTTTGGTTGATGGTGTGCCCCAGGATTTTGTAAATGTAAAAAATGTGCCGCGGCTCAAAAAAGGTTGAAAAACACTGTTCTAGGGGGTTAATACAGTCACTAATTCTGAAAATTGTCATTCCTGAGCTAGGGACTCAATTGATCAATTAGGCAACATCTTGGCTATGGGACCAGGCCTTTGCACAATAGCAGAATGCAGCACTATGGACTGGAATAGGAATGGCTAAATGATTGACGAGAATAGGGATAACTGTTTAATAACATAGATTTATGGAGGAACACTGTTTTTAATTTACTTGAGTGTTGAATATTTGCTTGTTTTTAATTGTATTTTAGTGATATATGTTTTTAGGATTTATATTGTATGTTATGGTATTGAATTGCTGCCTTGTTGGCCACCCTGAGTTCCTCCCCCCCCCAGGGGTGTGTGTGCGTGCGTGAGAAGGGTGGGGTAGAAGCATTGCAAATAAATAAATAATAAATAATATCTTATATTCTTATGAGATGGAATGTCACTACCTAAGCCTTGTTTTCTAGGCAAAACGATAATGTAGCTAGAAAGTCCCCACTATGTCCATTGAAGCAAGGATCATAACATATTAACATCTACATGCGTCCACTAGCCCAGCTGGTATGTAGCTTTGGTCTGGAGTGTCATCAGTACGCTGATGACGCCCAGCTGGTGCTGAGGATGGAAGGCCGACTGGGCTCCGTACCCAATTCTTTCCATCAGTGCCTTGAGGCCATGATTGGATGGTTATGGTCCAGCCTGTTGAACGTGAACCCATCGAAGATGGAGATCTTGTGGCTGGGCTGTCCGGGTGGAGGGGAATGCCGGCTGCCTACACTGGATGGCGGGGGCGTTATGCTCGTCATCGTTAGTAAAAAGCTTGGGGGTCCAATTAGACCCATTGTTGACTATGGTCTCCATGTTGACCCAGGTCTCCATGGTCAGCAAAAGCATTTTTCCATCTGCGCCAGGCTAGGCGGCTGGCACCCTACCTATCCGTGAACGACTTGGCTACGGTGATCCAGGCGACGGTCATCTCGAGACGGGACTACTGTAATGCCGTTTACATTGGCCTACCTCTGAGGGTGACCTGGAAACTCAAGCTAGTGCAGAATGCTGCGGCTTGTCTCCTTGCCGGGGCTTCGGCGAGATGTCACATTAGACCAGTACTGCGGCAACTGCACTGGCTACCAATTGAGTACCGGATTACTTTCAAAGTGCTGGTGTTAACCTTTAAGGCCTTGTATGGTCTTGGGCCGGTGTACTTGAGGGACCGCCTCTCCCCATATGTTCCCCAGAGATCTCTGCGTTCTGAGGAACAAAATCTCCTCAATGTCCCCTTTGTTCAATTATATCGTCTGTCCTCAACGAGACAAAAAGATTTCTTGGTGGTGGCACCAACTTTGTGGAACGCACTGCCAGAGGAAGTCAAAGGAATTACAGAGCTGTCTTCATTTCGTAGAGCTTGTAAGATGGTCCTCTTCCGCTTAGCGTTCCCGTCCGAGTAAAGCTGTAACATCTGATGTTTAGTTTTAGAATTATTGTAGTGAAAGCAGCATGTAGTGAAAGCAGCAGTAATTTTATTACTCTGCCTGTATTTTTATATTGTTGGAAACCGCTCCAAGCTTCTAGAAGGAGCGGTCTAGAAGCCGAACTAATAAATAAATAAATAAAAATAAATAAACACAGAAGCCCATTGCATTCTTTCTCCTTTTAGGCGATATCAGTGTCCAGGTATTAGCAGAGAAGGGGACAACCTTGCCTGTTCCAAGAAACAATTAGTGGTGGGTGCATCTGAAAAGGTATTTTGGATATACTGTTCTCCTTTGTTAATAAACCCTGGCACACATTATGGGAATCAATGAGTCTTGGAGTGTTATTGTACCTGGCTTGTAAATCACTCAACTTGATATTTCTTCTTGTTGTTCATTTGGGATTCATCACAAGTTCAAAATCAAATGAGTATGTTCCCAATGTAGTCTGAGAAACCTTGGCTGCCTTTTGAAGCCAAACCTGCTCAAAGAAAAAAGGGAGCATGCTAACCTCAGGGCACCTGAAGGATACTGGAATGAATTTTGAATGAGTGCCATAAAAACGGTTTGAAACAGTGTCATGTATAATTTAACACAATAAAGCAGTTTGAAAGGAGAATGTGACTTGTCGAAAAGATACAACATAATCAAGCTGTATTTTAATGGTACACACTATGCATCAGCGTCTCCCCTCCACACAAGAGCATTTTAATGCTTTGATGAATCAGTCCAAAAGCAAACAGTAGTAAAAGTCTTCAGCTAGACAGGATTTTTCTATTCCCTTTGGTAATGTTTGTATCAGTTTTAATGGCCTTCTCTGCCTCAATGACTATGCACATACACAAGTTATTAAAGTAGACGGAGATTAGATAATCCTATCTTGTTAACAGTTACAGTTTAGGATTTATTGTAGTAATTTTGCCAATTATTAAACATGCTTCAACATGGATTCTACCATGTTCGCTGAGATGTATATTTTGATTTATAATGATTACAAGCCAAATGATTTCTGTAAAATCTTCTCCACATTCACTGTGAAGCTTCAGCTATTCAGAATATGCATTTGAAATAACATAAGACATTTTAGTTCTTTTGAGGAAATTTTTTCTACATGTTTGGGTTTTTTTTTGCTGTTTGTTGCCATTATGATTATTCGCCCTTTCACACCATAATTTTGAATAAATATTAATTTTGTACAAATAGTATAATTCCTCTCATCAACATCAGATTTTTTTTGCTCTCTTCAACATAGTTGGGCACAGCCCAAAACATTTTAAAATAAATCGTTACTGGAAAGGGAAAAAACCAAGGATTAAGCTTACAACATTAATTGACAAAAAAACAAGAAGAGGATTTGGATTCCCAGACTTAAGAATGTATCATGAAGCCTGTGCTTTATCTTGGATTAGGGAATGGATTACCCTTAAGGAAGAAAAGACTTTAAATTTAGAAGGATTTGATCTACGAGTAGGTTGGCATGCTTACTTATGGTATGGAAAAGAGAAAAAGGAAAAGAATTTCGGCAACCACTTTGTGAGATCATCCTTATTGAAAACTTGGCAAAAATATAAAAAATATTTTCATATGAAAACTCCCCTATGGATTTCTCCAATGGAAGCCAACCAAAGGAGACAACTAGGTTGGCAAATATGGCTCACATACAAAGATATCTTAATGAAAAATACGACAGAGTTAAAGCCCCATGAAGAACTGAAAAAAATCATTAAAAATATATCATGGCTGCATTATTTACAAATCAAAGAATATTATCATAAAGATAAAAAAGACTGGATTTAACTTAGAAGAAGGAATATGGGACAAAATATTGCAAACAAAGAAAAAAATAATAACAAAAATATATAATAAACTATTAGATTGGGCAACTGAAACTGAAGAAGTAAAACAATGCATGCTTAAATGGGCAGAAAACTTGAAAAGACCAATCCATTTTAGGGAGTGGGAACAGATTTGGAATAAAAAACTAAAACATACATACGCATCAGATTTGCAGGAAAATTGGCTTAAAATGTTCCATAGGTGGTACATTACACCAAAGAAACTAGGTTTGATGTATAAAAATACATCAAACAAATGCTGGAAATGCCACGATCAGGAGGGAACCTTTTTCCACATGTGGTGGACTTGCAAGAGTGCCAGTAAGTTCTGGACAAGGATACATGAAGAATCTCAGAAAATTTTGAATAGAAAATTTAAGAAGGAACCAGAATATTATCTACTGGGAATTATGGACTCTGACCTCAGTCTCGCCGATAATACAGATAGGCTATTTACTCATATGGTAACTGCAGCAAGAATCTCTTATGCAAAATTATGGAAACAAGAAGAAGTCCCGGATATAGAGGACTGGATTAATAAGATTAAGGAAATAAAAGATATGGACAAATTAACTTTCTTGTTGAAGAGAAATGAAGGAAGGCCACCAAAAAGTACAAATTGGGACCTCTTGATAGAATATGAAAAAAAAGTCAATAGAAAAGATTAATGAAATATGGAAGGGACAAAGAGACAGAAGAGAAAAAATTAAGAGAAGACAAAAGCTTGGAATTTTAAAAATAATTTTTTAAAATATCTTTTGACTTTTGATTTTTGATTTTTTAACTTTTTTTGCTCCTTTCTCTCTCCTATTTAGCTTTTCCTACTTTGCTATACATATATTGTTCCCCCTCTTTCCTTGATAATATTCACTTTATATATGTTGAAATAAAAAATATGAAAAAAAATGTTACTGGGTTTCCATTTTCTCATTCAAATGGTTTGTGAGTAGTGCCCTCTCTTCTACAAAGAATTTGGATGTTTGGTTTGATATCTGTATACCTTTATAAAACGGAATGTTTGTATGTGTGTATGTGTGTATGTGTGTATGTGTGTGTGTATGCGGAGGGCGGAAGGGTGGATATGTGGCAGCTATTTGCATAAAGTCCTTTGATTGGACAGCCTCTCCACTCCAAAATTCTAAGGCACCAGACAGAGGGCATTGATAGCCACTGATTAGCCAGCAACCCAGAATCCAGGCCTCTACATTCAAACAACAGGATTTCTTCCCACTGAGGGGAAAAAAGCCAGCAACCCAGAATCCAGGCCTTTACATTCAAACGGAGAATAACAGCCAACAGCTATGTGTACAAGTGAAAGAAACAGACAATAGCACTAGGCTAATAACAAATATAAATTCTATAATTTCTATGATTCAATAATCGTACATACGTGCACCTGGGAAGTAGACCGCATAGATAAGGCTAATCCTCAGCATACAGGAGTAAGGGTATAATCCCCAGGACAACCCATATGGTATGGTAAGTCACAGTTGTGAGTCCCACAGTTCAAGCCTCATAGGCTAAAGAGTTCCTGAGATGCTGTATAGGTCCAAGTTCCGAGGTGGAAATCAATAGTAAATACGTAGATGGGATTTAAGGTAAGAATGTTCAGGTCCAGGTAAATAGGAGGGTATCACAGGGAAAAATTCCAGGACGCAGGAGACAATGCATAGGCGTCTCCTCATGTAGATGTACTATCGAAGTGCCGACGGAAGACGTTTGCAGTGTATTTCGGCCGCTTGGCCTTTTCAAGGCGTTAATACAAGTTAAAGGCGTCCCATATTTACCATTGTAAAGGATTGACCATCTTAACCCCGCTTCAGTGAAGTAGGGTGACCCGTGGTCACCCTACTTCACTGAAGCGGGGTTAAGATGATCAATCTTTCACAATGGTAAATATGGGACGCTTTTAACTTGTATTAACGCCTTGAAAAAGCCCAGCGAAACGGATTCCAAGCGGCCGAAATACACTGCAAACGTCTTCCGTCGGCACTTCAATAGTACATCTACATGAGGAGACGCCTATGCATTGTCTCCTGCGTCCTGGAATTTTTCCCTGTGATACCCTCCTATTTACCTGGACCTGAACATTCTTACCTTAAATCCCATCTACGTATTTACTATTGATTTCCACCTCGGAACTTGGACCTATACAGCATCTCAGGAACTCTTTAGCCTATGAGGCTTGAACTGTGGGACTCACAACTGTGACTTACCATACCATATGGGTTGTCCTGGGGATTATACCCTTACTCCTGTATGCTGAGGATTAGCCTTATCTATGCGGTCTACTTCCCAGGTGCACGTATGTACGATTATTGAATCATAGAAATTATAGAATTTATATTTGTTATTAGCCTAGTGCTATTGTCTGTTTCTTTCACTTTACATTCAAACAACAGGATTTCTTCCCACTGAGGGGAAAAAAGCCAGCAACCCAGAATCCAGGCCTTTACATTCAAACAACAGGATTTCTTCCCACTGAGGGGAAAAAAGCCAGCAACCCAGAGTCCAGGCCTCTACATTCAAACAACAGGATTTCTTCCCACTGAGGGGAAAAAGGCCAGCAACCCAGAATCCAGGCCTTTACATTCAAACAACAGGATTTCTTCCCACTGAGGGGAAAAAAGCCAGCAACCCAGAGTCCAGGCCTCTACATTCAAACAACAGGATTTCTTCCCACTGAGGGGAAAAAGGCCAGCAACCCAGAATCCAGGCCTTTACATTCAAACAACAGGATTTCTTCCCACCGAGGGGAAAAAAGCCAGCAACCCAGAATCCAGGCCTTTACATTCAAACAACAGGATTTCTTCCCACTGAGGGAAAAAAGCCAGCAACCCAGAGTCCAGGCCTCTACATTCAAACAACAGGATTTCTTCCCACTGAGGGGAAAAAAGCCAGCAACCCAGAATCCAGGCCTCTACATTCACATAACAGGATTTCTTCCCACTGAGGGGAAAAAAGCCAGCAACCCAAAATCCATTCCATGCAGGCCTTTTCCATTTTTTTTACTCCTTTCTGTTTTACACCGGTATACTTTCACAGGCCAGGACGAATATGTGGCAGCCACTTTCACAGGCCAGGGCGGATATGTGGCAGCCACTTTCACAGGCCAGGGCGGATATATGGCAGCCACTTTCACAGGCCACAGCGACCAGCGCGGGTGATGGACCTGCACCAAACTTGGTACACATAACCCCCCCTATGACATGACCCACATATTATGGGATTTGTAGTACTTTCCAAGACTTTGGTTCCCACAGACCACTGAGGCCACCAAAAAGGACCAATACAGACCACACTCAGCACACACAGCCCCCATGACCCACTCTACGTCCTGGTGCAGTTCGGAGGAGGGTGGGCCATGGATGATGGGACTTGAAGTGCCTCTACTCACTTCCAAAGTCCGCTGCAACCCTCATCCAATCACTGATCGAGACCAAACTTGCCATACATAACCCCCATGACTGCCTTCACGTCCTGGTGAGGTTTGGGGGAGGACTGACAATGGATGATGGGATTTGTAGTACTTTATACCCCTCTGTTCCCACAGACCACTGTGGCCCCCAACAAACACCGAGAAAATCCACACTTGGCACACAGAGCCCCAGTGACCCACTCTACATCCTACTGAAGTTTGGAGGGGGACAGAACATGGATGATGGGACTTGCAGTACCTTCCCTCACTTCCCAATCCTGCTACAAACCTAATCCAATGACTGATCAACACCAAATCTGGCACACAGAGCCCCCATGACCCACTCTACAGCCTGGTGCAGTTTACTGTGAGACGGACCACGGATGATGGGACTTGAAGTACCTTCACTCACTTCCGAAAAACAATGCATCCCTCATCCATTCACCAATACAGACCAAACTTAGCACACAGAGCCCCCATGACCCAATCTACATCCTACTACACTTTGGGGGGGACGGGGCACACAGAGATGATGGGACTTGCACTACCTTCAGTAATTTCATGATACCACTGCAACTCCCAATAATGATGGATCAAGACTAAACTTGGCACACAGAGTCCCCATGACCCACTCTACATCCTGCTGCACTTCTCAAATGACCCGGGCAGGGCCGGGTCCCCAAGCTAGTGAAAAATAAAACAAAACAAGGAGTTTGCAAATGACATACTAGCATAAAAAGGCATAAGGGAATGCAGTAGCAGTGATGAAACTACATGGAATAGCAGAAGCTTTCATGGACACAGGGCAACTTCAGCAGATCCCAACATTAGTTAGTGTAACTTCCAATCTGAATCTGTATTCTTGGATTTTGATAAAATTATATATGTTCCTTTGTCTCACTTTGCTGTTGATAAGCTAGGACTCAGTGGCCATTTGGACACACAATGGTTACTTGATAAATGCCTTGCACATTCTTGACTGTAATGTTGCAAAGCATCATGGAATAAAGCAAGTGATATTTTTCCACATTTCTATTTTTGCAGGAAATGTACACGAGTGTCATGTGATAGTATGAATTGCTTATGATGGGGACTGGTCACAGTGAGAACCTGGGTAGGTTTGTATGGGAGGCTGCAATATTTTAGAAAGAGAAAGAGGGACCTTTATTTGTTGTTGCTTGTTTGCTGTCAAGTTGACTTCTATTTATGGCAACTGCTTTGCTTAGGTCAGGGCTGTCCAACTTCTACCCGCCCAGGGGCCTGAATTCCGGTCACTGATGACCTGGGGGGCTGTAGGGTCTGCCCCTGCCCCTGGCTCCGCCCCCACCCCAGCTCCGCCCCCTCCCCACCCCCGGCTCCGCCCTTTCCCCGGCGCCCTCTCCCCTCTCCCCTTATTTTAATTTAATATTAAATATATTTAATTCCATCCTCCCATCTCCCCTTATTTTTATTCAATATTAAATATATTTAATTCCATCCTCCCCTTATTTTTATTTAATATTAAATATATTTAATTCCATCCTCCCCTTATTTTTATTTAATATTAAATATATTTAATTTCATCTTCCCCTCTCCCCTTATTTTTATTTAATACTAGCTGTACCCGGCACGCGTTGCTGTGCCCTATTTTGGAGATGCAAGGAAGTCTGAGTATGTAAGGGTTGGAGTTGTTGTTAGTTATGGTGTTGTTGGGGTCATGGCTGTGTTGTTGTGGGTTGTTTTGGTGGGTGGGATGTTGGAGTCCTGGGGAGTTGTTGTTGTGTGATGTTGCTGGCGTTCTACATAGCTTGTGGATATGCAATGTTTTTTGTCTTTCCGTCTGCTGTGTTGATGTAGAGGTTGATGCGTGTGTGTGTGGGGTACTTTGGAAGTGAGTGGAGGTACTTGAAATCCCATTATCCATGGTGTGTCCTCCTCTAATCTGCAGTTGGATGGAGTGTGGGTCATGGGGTGCATTGTTTGCCAAGTTTGGTCTTTATCGGTCTTGGTTCTTGGATACAGTGGTCTGTGGGGAATAATGGGTTTTGAAGTACTACAAATCCCATTATCCATGGAGGTACTTCAAGTCCCATAATCCATGGTCCACCCTCCTCCAAACTGTAGTAGAATGTAGTGTGGGTCATAGGGGCTCTGTGTGCCAAGGTAGGTTACTGTAAATTCAGGCCGTACACAATGTCCCATGAGCTGAGGCCTAGTCAGGAACAGCAAGTTAATGAAGCCTTACTGTCAATTCAGGCCATACACAATGCCCAATGAGCTGAGGGCTAGTCGGGAGAATCAAGTTAATGAAGCCTTACTGTCAATTCAGAGCGTAAACAGCATTCCATTAAGTGAGGCCTAGTCAGGGAAATTAAGTTAATGAAGCCTTACTGTCAATTTTGGGTGTGGTCTGTGATTTGTAGGGGTGTAAATTTTCTGTGGGAAGTGAATTGGGTGTTTGTGTTTGTGCCTCAGCCCTTTGCCTTATCCTCCTCTGACAGTTTATTATGGGTCAGAATGTTCATGTTGGCTGGCCAGTACAAGAGTTATGCAAATCCGCCCTTATTGGCAGCCAATCATGTTGTCAGAATGTAGAGGCTGGGAGAGTCGTTGGCAGCCCTGGAGGATGCTGGGAAATGTAGTTTTTTTACTCGTTGTTTTGGGGGCCTTTTAGGTTTTTTTGGGGGAAAGTTTCTTTGCTACAAACGTACCTTGTCTGAGGCCTATTTCTGTTGGCAAGTTTGGTGTCTCTGTGTTGTAAGGTTTCTGTTTGGGATGGTCTTTCCATAACGACTCTTCCTTTATATATATAGATTAAATATATTTAATTCCATCCTCCCCTCTCCCCTTATTTTTATTTAATATTAAACATATTTAATTCCATCCCTCCCTCTCCCCTTATTTTAATTTAATATTAAATATATTTAATTCCATCCTCCCCTCCCCCTTATTTTAATGTATCCCATCTCCCCTTATTTCATCTTTAAATATATTTAATTTTATATTTAATACATGAGGGGAGATGGGGAGGGAATGAGGAGCCCCCTGAGGAGCCCCCTGCTTCGGCCTACCTTTTCCAAATGCGCAGGATCCAGGAGTACCCGGACGACGAGAGAGGCAACGACCGACTGAGTGGAAGAAGGTCCTAATCGCGTCTGTGGGCCTCAGCGATCCAGTAGGCGAGTAGCCGAAGAGTATCGCGAGAATACGCAATCCACACGGGATTTCGCTGTCAACGCCGACGTGATCTCGCGTTGACAGCGAAATCCCGTGTGGATTGCGTATTCTCTCGATACTTGCTCCGAAACCGGAAGTAGGTATTTTTTTAAAAAATTATTATTTATTTTATTTTTCAATTTTTATTTTTTATTAAAAGCTTAGGGGGCCGTAGGGGAGGGGCTGGGGGGCCCTATACGTTCCCCGGGACGCCAGTTGGACAGCCCTGGCTTAGGTCTTACTAACCCAGACTCATTGCTTCCTTGACTCAATCTACCTTCCTATTGCTTTTGATTCTACTGAACATTATTGTCTGTTCTAGTGAGCCACATCTTCTCACAATATGTGCAAATTATGATAGCCACAGTTTAGTTCTTTCAGCTTCTAGTGAGAGGCTTAATTTGCCTTGAGACCCATTTTTTGTCTTGTGAGATTCAGTACCACATTTTTGCCAGCTTTCTTCACTCTCCACCTTTATTTTTTACATCATTTATATTCCGCCCTTCTCACCCTGCAGGGGAATCAGGGCGGATCACAATGCACATATACAGGCAAACATTCAATGCCATTGACATACAATATATGACAGACATAGAGGCAATTTAACATTCCAGCTTCTGGCCATCAGGGGGAGCTGTCACATTCCTTCATTCTTTTTCCCCCTGGAGATTTTATGGCCTCGTAAATCAGTTAAATTTAGCCTCCCCACACAAAGTGGTACCTAAATTTCCTACTTGACAGATGCAACTGTCTTTCAGGTTGCAAAGGTCAACAACAAGCTACACAAATTGGCCGAGCGCTCACCCCGACCTGGGCAGGCCTTGAACTCATGACCTTCTGGTCAGTAGAAATCTTATGCAGCTGACTCCCAGCCAGCTGCGCCACATTCCCAGAGCACCACCTTCTATGCTCATACACAGAAGTTTGTTGGAAAGACATGATTAAGCACACAAACTGTTCATTATGAGCATGATAATTTGATCCAAGGGACTTTGGTGAAAAGACCACTGGCTGGGGGATGTGTTCTTTAGACAAACTCCCATTCACTTCTCTTCTATCCATTGTTTTCCTCTTCCAGGTATCTAAGAGCTTCATCAGACTCATTGCAGAAAGTTGGGGGTGAGATTTTGTTTTTATTGTAATTCGTTGTTTGGACTTTGCCTCATGTAAACTGCCCCGAGCCCCCATTGGGGAGATGGTGGCGGGGTATAAATAAAGATTATTATTATTATTATTATTATTAATATTATGAAAGAGAAAATGCAGCAAAAGCAAAGTGGTGGTATCTTATAATAGTGCTATTCCTTAGAATTACATTATTTTAAAAATTACTCTTCTAGGCTCATGCAGAAGGATTTTGTAAAAAAAAAAGAGTGGAGCATAGGAGATTGCTCATAGGAACACCCATTCCTCCTTGTTGTTGAAACAATTATGAATCTGGCAGATCCTATTCCTTGTGTTTTTAATCAGTTTCTCTCATTTCCAGGTGCATCAGGAGCTCTGAAGATGGTTTCTCCCCTTTTCTCTACTCTTCTACTACATTTCAGGGATGAAGTGCAACAGATGACAACCGGAAGTAGTTTTACGTTGTATGAAGGGCTCAGTGGCACTTCATCCTTGGAATGTCGTAGAACAGGGGTGCTCATTATGGTAATCGGGAGCACCTAGGTGATCTTTGGCCCTCTTCCAGGTGATCTTTGGGCCTCACCAGCCGGATGGCGCGCTCCTGCCATGTGCGCAAGATGTGCGCTCCCGCCACCGCCTTCGCGGGGCTTCTTTTGCCAAAATGAGGCTTTAGTGGGCGGGCCCTGGCGCTCGTCTTGCCACTCACGGTGTGGTGACATGACTACCCATTGGTTGCTGCTGGGGGGGGGGGGCAAGGCAAAGGCACACGCATGGATAGGATGCGAGGCTGTGGGAGGGATGGAGGGAATGTGTGTGTGTGTGAGAGAGAGCCAAGGAGAAAAGAAAGAAATCCGGAGAACGTTTTCGGATCCTTTTGGCAGGCAGGCAGGTAGGCGCTGGAAGGAGAGAGGGAGAGAGAGAGAGAGAAAGAGGCGAAGGAGGCCGGGCAAAGTGGGGCAAAGCCAAGCAAGCTCAGCCGCAAACCCTGCTGCTGCCCTCGGGACTCCCATTCCAAGCCGAGACCTGGGCGAGCGAGCTGTGTGGGGCTGCTTTCTTTCCTTGGTTGGGGGCGAGGAGGGAGGGCTCTGCCGTGTTCCTGGGGCTGAACCCGAGGAGGAGGGGGCTGCGGGGATGGAGACTCCACTTGCTGGTGCTGCTTGTGCCCTCACCGCCTTTCTCCGCCTTTGCCGGGAATGGCGAAACCTGGTGGCGACGCCTCATCCTCGTCTTCTTCTTCGTCCTCCGCCACTGGCCTCGGGGGAGACGGCGGAGGCGGGCCCAGCCTCGCTGCCCCCGGGGGATGCCCTGCTCATTGCCCTCATCGTCGGGCAGCTCAACGCCTTCCGGAGGTACTGCCTCGCCAACACCAAGGTCCACCATGGCCCCGTGCTCTGCTCCCCCTTCCTTCCTTCCTTCCTTCCTTCCTTCCTTCCTTCCTTCCTTCCTTCCTTCCTTCCTTTCTCTTTCCCACTCTTTTCTTTTTCCTCCCTCCCTACCTTCTTTCCTCCCTCCCTCTTCATTCCTCCATCCCTCTTCCATTCTTTCCTTCTCTCCTTCCCTTTCCCTCCCTTTCTCTCCTTTCTTCTTTCCTCCATTCTCCCTCCCTCCCTCCCTCTTTCTTCCTTCCTCCTCCATTCTTTCCCCCAAATCTTCCTTTCCTTCTCCTTCCTTTCTTTTCACTTCCCCCTCTCTCCCCTTCTTTCTTTTCTTCTTTTCCCTTCATTATTTTACTTTTTCCTCACTCCCTTTCCTTTCTTTTCCCCACTCTTTCCTTTCCTCCCTTCCCATTTCCTTCTTTTTCCCCCCTCCTTGTCTCTCTCCTGCTGTTCTTTTCTTCCTTTTCCATCGTTCGTTCTTCTTTTCTTTCTTCCTCTCCCCCTCCCTCCTTTATTTCCTCTGCTTGTCTTTCTTTTCCCCTTCCTTCCGTCTTCTCTTCCTTCCCAGAGTCCTGAGCATGCCTTTTGCAGAGCCAGGTCTGAAGTGTCCCGTCATTCTGCTGGGGGAATCCTTTTCTCATAGCATGTACATATATACTCACATTTAGTTGAATTCAGTCTTAAAATATATCACATATACTGTATTATATGGCTCTCACTGAAATAAATTGCCAAATATTTTGCTTTCATGGCTCTCTGAGTCAAAAAGGTTCCTGACCCCTGGTTTAGAAAAATGGTATCCCTATATGAAACAACAAAGATTTCAAATGAATGCCACAGAGAACCCGAGATCTGGGAAATGGTGGGAGGTTATAATAGGTATGCCTTATATGTCAGCATAGTACTTAGCATAAATTTCAGAATATTTTTGAGGGGTTTTTTGTGTCAGAAATGGCTTGAGAAACTGCAAGTCATTTCTGTTGTGAGAGAATTGGCTGTCTGCAAGGACATTGCCCAGGGGATGCCTGGATGTTTTATCTATTTATTTATTTAAAACTTTTGTGCCCCGACCTTCTCACCTCTATCGAGGGACTCAGTCCAGCATAACAGCAAAAATTTAATGCTATATGTAAGGACTCACCCATTCTGAGCAGGCCGAAGCCTGTGTGGCAGTTTGGCTCCCTGGTTAGAATAGCTGGCATCCATCTTAGGAAGGGAGATCCACACAGCAGCCATTAGGAGAAGGTAGTTGCCAGAGACAGGGGGCGTGGCTTTAGAGTTCCTCTGGCTAGTTACAAAGTCTCCCAGGAGATTGGCTGAGAGCCAAGGGGGAGGAGTTAAGCTGTCTAGGAGGGAGAAATCCTGACAGGAAAGTTTAGTCTTGAGCGAGGTCCAAGCCTCAGCTGTAGGTCTGATACAGTCTATTTCTATAGTGACACATCCAGAGAGCTTGGGGTGACACTTATAGTTTAGAGCCAGTAGGGCTGACTTGGAATAGTCAGACAAAACACCTTGCAGTCTCTGGGTTAGAGAGGCAGGTGGGCTCTGGGACTGGGGAGTTAGCAGTAGTTAGCTAACTCCATCAGACAAGACTCAGGGGACTTTTAGTGTAGAAAAGTTCCTAGTTGGAAACACTTGTTTGCCGCTAGTTTTAGTATTAGGGTGACAGTAATATTCTTAGTCAAGTTTTAGCACTGACTGGAATTGTTGAAGATCTAAGCTTTAGTAGAACCTTATCTGTAACCATACGCTCCAGCACATTTTATCTGTAACCATACGCTCCAGCACATTTTGTCTGTAACCATACGCTCGTTGCCTCAATAGAAGTAAACCATCAAGATCTGTGCCTTATTGTAAAGCCTGCTTGGTTTAATAAATTCTTTCCTGTTCATTTTGAAGAAAGTCTCCATCGTACTTCTTCCTCTCTTTAGAATCCTCTCAGTTAATGATTTCTTTAGGAGCCTAGCTGGTGATTATATTTGATTTTAAAATCCTAATAGTATTAGGTTGGTGGCGGCATTTTTGTTAATTAGGGTGGACCAAGTTGTCATAATAGGACCTAGGTCGTTATAATTGGTGTCAGGACCGTTACACTATACAATTTAAAAACAACTATGTTTTACCATCTTGTGGAAGGCGTCTCTCATAGTAAGCTGCAGCTGACAGATGGGAGCTCACCCTGTCTCGTAGATTAGAATCTTCGACCTTCAGGATAGCAATGCAGCCGGCATAAGGTTTTAACCCATTGCACCATCACAATTGTGTTGTGGTTGGTAGAATCTGGAATGCAGAATACATGTAGACAGAGGGCCAACTATGTATGGATGTGAGTGTGATTATATTCATTCATATTATTTTCCCCTTGATACTTATTTTAAGCCTTTCTTATTTATATTCTCACAATTATAATTATACAGTAATTCACGTTTCCGGTAATGGAGACCTTATATTCACCATTATAAAGAATCACTTTCATTATAACTTGGCTTTCCCAATGCTTCTTGTATAAATGTGTTTTACTTCTCTGTTCATAACATTATTTTCCTATCCTTTAAAAAATGCCAGTTCTTGTCCTTTTAATAGTTTTCTATTAATAGAAAAAATAGTTTTCCATTAATAGAAAAAAAACTATTAACAGTTAATAGAAAAGCTATTAATATTAATAGAAAGCTATTAATAGAGCCAATGTGGTATTGTGGTTTGCACACTGTACTATATGACTCTGGTGACTATAGTTTTATTCTCTGTTTGGCCATGGAAACCCACTGGGTGATCTTGGACAAGTTACATACCCTCATCCCCAGAAAACCCCAGGATAGGGCTGCCTTAGAGTTGCCATAAGTCACAATCAACTTGAAGGCATTCAAGCTGAAAATATTTCAGTGCAGTCTTGAGACTTACCCCCAGGTTACATTTGGATAGGGCTGCAGGTCATGCATGGAAAGGCACAGTGGTTTTTATTTAAGTTATTTTAATAGATCTTGGGGAAAGCTGCAAGGAAACAAGAATGGACCTTGATGCTGTTGAGAAGAGAGGCCGTCATGTCCCAGAGGGGCTGCCGACCAACATCAAAATGAGAAAAACGGAATTCACAACAGGGAGAAACCATGCCCAAGAATAATCTCATTAACTACTAAATGCTACAATGGAGAGAGAGAGAGAGAGAAAAAGATTTTGCTCTTGCTGAAGGTTTCTGTCTTAGCTTTGGATTCTTTGCAGAGAAGCTTCTGGTGATGAATTCAATGAGCCACTTTCGAAGAGTGTCCTGCTCCCCTTTTTACGAATTCAGTGTGTCGGCTGAAATAATCAAGGGAAAATAAACGGGTGGAAGTGTGTGGCTTTTGAATGAATATATTTGGAGCTTCTTTCTTCAGCCTGATATTTCCAGATTTAGCTCTCTATACGTGAAGCCTCCCATTTGTAGCTGGCTATCTCTCCGCTTGATTAATGGGGACTCTCCTTTTGCCGCAGTGCTCTTGGCTCTTCTCTCTTGAGCCTGTCCAAAAGACTGCTGCTTTAGTAATTTTCCTCTCCTGCTTCCCTGACGGTCACTTCTTTTCTGGTGGCCTTTAAAAAAAATCCTTGAGACAATAAAAGCTCCTCTTCAGGTCACTCTGAAATGTTTTCCTTACAGTGATGGATGTCCCTTACCACAGTAGGAAAGAATGTAGTTCCAAACTTTCTTTCGAGCTACAGTACTAAATGGATATCTGACCAAGTCAAAGGGGCTTGAGGAATCTCACAACTTTTATTATTGAGTTTATTTTACTTAAATACTATTTTTTCCCTTTCCAGACTAGTAAGATTTAAAAATAAAGGCACCAGATCCCATCTGATCTTGGAATCTAAGCTCCCATCTGATCTTGGAATCTGGTTAGTACTTGGATGTGAAACCAAGTAAATACCAGGTGTAAAATAAACGAAAATAGACAAAAAAAATACAGCAATGCCTGCTGGAAATGTAAATGTTGTGATGCAGTGACCAAGAAGCTGTCACAACGCAGGCCCTGACTCCACCCCGTAATCACACACACACAGACAATGTCAATTAACTATTTATTAAGCACAAAATTAGGAGCAGGTGAAGAAGGTAAAATGTCCAAAAAGTAAGGGTCAAATAGTCCAAGGTAAAAAGCAATCAAGTTCAAAAGTATTCAAAGCAAGGTCCATAAAAACAAAGCGAATCAAGCAAGGCAACTTAGTCCGTGGTAAACAAGGTAATCCAAGGTTCATGGAATCAACAGGGTCCCAAAGTAGTTCTTGACCAAGGTAAGCTATACTCTAGCTTCCAGGAAGACAGCAAACTGCTACGTCTCTCCAGTTCAGACGTGGCCACCAAACTGAGGAACTTTCCCACCGAGTGACTACTTAATTCCCTCCTTTGTGGGGCCAGCGCCTCTCCAGGCCTCGTTTCCAATCTTTCCTTGTAGCTACAATACTCCCCCTTCGGTCGAATCTCCGCTCAGGAATGGCACTATCTGAGCCGTTATCTTCCTGGGAAACAGACTCGGCCTCGGCTTCCATGTCCTCCGCCACATCTGGTGAAAACAGCCTTTCCTGGGAACCGAAACCTCCTGGTCTCTCATATTCCGTATCAGATCCGGAATCAGGAGAACCTTCATCATCAGAGTAAGCCTCCGGCCAGGTGTCTTCCCACTGCTGGCTGTCCGTTGGTGATGCGGATCCACCATCCTCATCATCACCTTCATCTGGATCCAAAGCAAATGGAACCCCTGGGGCCGGGCCCTGCTCCCCCTGCTGGGGTGGGGGCTGATTGGCACCCGACCCCCCCCCCTGGGTCAGATGGGGGCAGATTTGCTACAGAAGCCAAGCCCAGGAGTAAAAGGGGATAACAAAAAGTTTATTGAACAATCACTGGAGAAAGGACAAACAAAAAAGTAGCCAACTCGGCTTTAAAACCCTCAAAAACCCCAGGGAAAAACAACCAAAACAGCCCAAAACAAACAGTAGACGCCCGTCTGCGATGTACGTAGGGAAAGTCTGGAAGAGTAGTGTCAAAACCGGTCCAGGAGTCCAAAGCCAGAGAAAGCCAGATGAAAAGGAAGAGACGTTCCAAGGGTCTGTAGCACCCATGGGCCCGTTCGTGCCACTGGGAGGGGGTGAGGCGCCGGGGGTCCCGATGCCATTGGGACCCGCACAGGCTGAAGGGGACTCGGAGGACGAGCTGGAAGGCCCAGAGCAAGATTGGTCAGCAGCGCCTTTGCCCAGTTCACCTGCAAAGAGTTTAGCCTGGGATTTCGAGTGGGAGCCTTCTCCGGGAAGGAGCGGACCAGGTGGAGATGGGATGCAGTGAAGCAGAGAGCGGAGATAGTTATGAATTCCCAACCGGACGATGTTCCCAGGACCTGGCCGAGCAGCAGATGGAGTCCAGCGGATGGGAAAGTTCGGGGTAGGCTGATTCTCAATGAGATAGCGATACTGAACTGGAAGAGCGGGCCGTTCCCATAACAGACGCAGGGACATAGAGCAGGGCAGGAGGAGCTGGCATCTGTCCCTAGACCGTCACCGTTCGGAAAGTAGAGACTGGAGACGCCGGGCCCTAGATCGTAGAGGGCCCGGCCGAAGGATTAAGAACGGCCCCGTGGGAACTGATCCTCAGTTCTCCGGCCACGTCTGATCTGAAGGGCGTGAACGCGGAGTGAACCACGGAGCCTAGCTTGGCTCGCCTTGGACCAAGACCTTACCTTGTTATTGATTCGCATTGCTGCGGATACCCTGCTTTGTTCCGGAGTGAATCCGGGAACTTGCCAAGTTTATTGCCACGATTGCTTTTGGAACTATCTTTGGAACTATGCCTTCTTAATTGGACTACAGCTTTGCTGTTTGCTTTATTCTTTGATCTCTTGAAGAGAATTGCCTTTTGGACCTTTTTATATTCAATAAAATTAGTTAGCCTTTGCTACGTCTCCGTGTGTGTGTTAAAGGGGCAGTACTAAGTCGGTGTTTGTGACAGTGTCACAGGAGGTAAACTCAGTGGAGACCAAGCCCCGCCTCTGGGACACACGGCAGATAAGAGTATCAGGAAAACTGGAACAAGGTACTGGATATCAGGAACACAAGATAGTCAGAGACAAGAACCAGACATCAACTCTTTGACCGCCGCAAAGGCAGTCCCCAAAACTCATTTCTTAAATAGCACTTACACATCACTGTCTTCTGAAGAGTCCCCAGCTGCTGTATTTCCTACAACTGCGGTGCTCTGTGTTTGCCTCCACTCTTGCCAACGCTGTTGTGTGCTTAAAGAGTCCCACTCTGTTTCTGAACCCCCAGAAGGCCAGAATAAATCACTATCAAACCCAAAAAAACGAGTCCGAAGTAGATTCTTCGTTACACACATCCCTTACTTCCTGCACCAACGTTGGATCTAACTCCGTATCACTTTCCTCTGAACCCATTTCTTCTTCCCCAGAAAAACCCTGGAAATTGTCTGAATCAGAAGGTGCTCTAAGTATTTTCTGAATTCCTTTCCTCTGTTCCAGTCCTTCCACACTAGAATCACTAGCAGCCCTTTTCCTTCCAGCTGCAGAGTCCTGATCACCCAGAGCCACACCCCAGTCCATACTATTGCTTGATGCTATTGAGCCAGCATCTTCCCCCATACTACTAGTAGTAGTAGCTGAAGGCTCAATCACAGCAGTAAATCCATTGAAGGAACATTTATACATTGCTGGTGGCTCTGTACTCATGCCAAAAGGTTTTTTTAAAAAATATATACATCAAAAGATACAAACCATTTTAAATTTAAAATATAATGTGAAATCAGAAACCTATTTACTAGAAGTGATGGACAAAAAAATTAAAATGCCACTCTCCCAGGAAAGGTTATTCACATTCTTCTCCACAGTGCCTAGGGTAATATATGCAAGACATTGGAAAAAGGAAAACTCCCCAACGGAGGAGGAATGGTATAAAAAAACCTTTAGATATAGCGCTAATGGATAAACTTACATGCTCAATCAGAGGAAAACTTAGCACATACCATGAAACATGGGACAATCACTTAAAGTTAATAAATATAAATAATTAATAATTAAATAATTAAATAACACACATGACCAATAAAAACAAAAAAAAATATTAACTAGAAATAGAATATCAGTATAGATAACAATATATATAGCAAAAATAGCATAGAAAGCAATTTTTTAAAATTAAAATTAGCCAAAAGTAATATTATACTTCTTGTTCCTACTTCTAAACAAAGAAGAAGAAGAAACAAGAAAACCTGACGTGCAAGCTCGGAAGGCCATCGTCGTGTTTTAATAGAGTCTTCTCTGTGTATGGTTTTTCTTTTTTTACCTCTTTCTCTCTCTTTCTCTTTTTTTCAATCTTTCTCCCTTTCTATCCACAAAATTCCCTGCTCCCCTTACACAACACTTATTTTACCACTCTCCCGCCCTCACTTCCCCTTTCTCATATATGTTTTTTATACGTTTACATGTTGTTTTTATTGAAAACTTAATAAAGATCATTTAAACGCAAGTAAATACCAGGTGCCGCAGGCTATATTTCATAGGAAGGAACTGGCAAAACCATGTCTGGGTAATTCTTGCCTAAGACAACCCTATAAAGCATATGGGTCCATCATAAGCCAACACTCACACACATGTAGAGCAAAAGTTTAAAAAGTTTAAGATGTTCCTGAATGACAAATGAATGTAAATAAGGTTTGTGAAATGGGGCTTGTCGAGGCCACCACTCATGTGGAAAGCCTTGGTGAGCAGCTACTGCTTTGTCACTGTCACGGAGGTATCCCAATGGAGCTGTTGATCTTCAAGGCTGGCTCTCTTATTGACACTCTGGTTGTGATCTCTCGGAAGCGTATCCCTTCATGGAATTTTATCTAGTAAACAGGAATATTTGTGCTACGAACATATGCTAGCATGGTTTCCTTCCAGGAGTGCTGGGAACGCTGCACACTGGCAATCTGTGACCAACAAGTCTCCTTGGGTCTCCAAGTGGATTAGACTAGACTGGGTCAAGTTATCAATAACAATAAATTATCTAGAAAGATCCTTATTTGAATGAGGGTCTTAATATTCATGGGATTGTGTGTATGGGTGGGGAGAGCAAAGTGAAATCCCCGGGGGTGGCCTTTGTGACCCTTGGACACTGCAGGGGTACAGACCCGGATTACCCATAAGACCACACTAGGCCATGGCCTAGGGGCGCAAGCCAAGGGGGGAGCAGTTCACACGGACAAAAAAAAAGTTGAAACAAAACCGCAACATGCAGCATGGAGATGACTCTCTCTCTCGGGGGAGGGCAGGGGGAGAGCGCTGCAAGGGGGCGGGGGAGGAGGGAATGGCAACCCCCTTGCCATCACCCTCGCCCCCTTGTCAACGAAGGAGGGCGCGAAGAGGAGGAGGCGGAGGGAAGCCCCCGGGTATGCACGGCACCCAGGGACATGGCGGAGGAGGCAGAAGCACTCGTGCCGTCCTGCTGCGCATGCCCGGCAGCGACCCCAGGAGCGGGGCCAACACTCACACACATGTAGAGCAAGGGGTTAATCTGGGCCTGCAGGGGTAAGAAAATCAATTTCCCCCTGAAGGTGATGTAGGAGCATTTTTGCTAAATGTATGCCCCTCTTTGGCCATTTTTTAAGAAAAGAGATGTGAAAATGAAATGTTTTCTACTCACCTCTTATCAAGAAAAACTCTTCTGGGTCAAAAATGTCTCGGCAGAGGAGAGAAGCTAGAAATGTGGCAAAAATGCCCCCATATCCCCAGAAAGGCATTTGAAAGTATTTGAGGGCAAAACATATATTTTTTTGAAGTGGAAGTGAATGGCTTTCCAAGATCTTCTGAAAAGTGAATGTGGCCAACTACATACATACCCTGGTATTTGATTACTATGCCAGTCTATGGGTTGATTGATAATGTTATTGTATGTTGTTTATGTTGTTTTATGATGTTTTTATAAATTTTAGCGTACTATGTTTTAATTCTATGTTTGACCTGGCTTTTCCTCATGTAAGTTGCCCCTACTCCATTCGGGGAGATGGTGGCAAGATACAAACATAAATTATTATTATTATCTTACTGACACAAAAACACAGTATGTCACAGCAAATGAGATCTATATACTGGATTTTGTATCACAAAATCACAAGTCAAGCATTTCCCAAGCATCTAGGACTGTGTAATTTATTATTGTTTTTGATTTTATGATGTAATGTACTGCTTGTGTTGTATTGTAAACCGCTCCGAGCATTCATGGAGTGAAGTACAAGTTGGAAAAATAAATAAATAAAATTATTAGTATTAGTATTATTACTATTATTATTATTATTCTCCATACTTCCCATCCCAACTGGGTCTTGATATTTGCAGTTTATGTTATCAAATTGTAATCTTTAACACAGTGTTTCCCAACCAGTGTGCCGTGGCACACTAGTGTGCCATAAGCGATCATCAGGTGTGCCGTGGGAAATTGGAACCTCTAATACCCTTTCTTCCCCCTCCTGCCAAACACTTTTTCTTCTCCACTTGAGCTCCCTTATTCCCAGCTTTGCTCTGGGGCGAGTCTGTGCAGTAGCGCCCGCATGGGTCACATCTTCCTCCCTCCCCCCTCCCCTCCTGAACACGCTCATGTTGCCCCCTCAGATCAAAATGGCAGCAGAAGCAGCAGTGTAGAAGAAAAAGTAAGTGTTCGGAAGGAGGGGGAAGAAAGGGGGCGAAGGAGAAGTGGGAGGAAGAGGTCTCTGTCGAAAGCTGGCATGGGCAAACTTGGACCTTCCAAGTGTTTTGGACTCCAGCTCCCACCATTCCTAGCAGCCTCAGGCCCTTTTCCTCCCCCCCCCACTTAAGCAGGAAAGGGCCTCAGGCTGTTAGGAATGGTGGGAGTAGAAGTCCAAAGCACCCAGAGGGCCGAAGTTTTCCCATGCCTGTTGTAGGGACCTTAAAGTGGCAAACCTCCTTCCAACATTGTGATTCTGGATAGAAAACAAACAACAACATAAGATAACATTGTTTGAGTCCACAGTACTCTCTGGGTGTAGGTAAACTACAACTTCCAAGTTCAAGGTCAATTCCCAAGCAAACCCTTTCAGTACTTTCTGTTGGTAATGAGAGTTCAATATGCCAAGTTTGGTTCAACTCCATTGTTGCAAGAATTCAGGATGCTGTTAAAAAAAAGAATTCAGGATGCTCTTGGATTGTGTGTTAACTATAAATCCCAGAAACTGTAACTCCCAAATGTCAAGGTCTATTTTCCCCAAACTCCATCTGTGTTCACATGTGGGCATATTGAGTATTCATGCCAAGTTTGGTCCTGATCCAACATTGTTTTAGTCCACAGTGCTCTCTGGATCTAGATGAACTACAACTCCAAAACCCAAGGCCAATGCCCACCAAACTCTTATAGTATTTTCTCTTGGTTATGGAAGTTCTGTGTGGGAAGTTTGTGTCTTTCTGCCATTCCTGCCAGGATATCTATGTTGTGTTCATCGAAACAGGCCCAGGTTTCACACTGAGTGTATAGATACATTTAAAAACATATTAACTATATATATTACTGTGTTAGAGTGTCATTTTGTGTCATTTTGGTTGGTGGTGTGCCCTAGGATTTTGTAAATGTAAAAAATGTGCCTCGGCTCAAAAAAGGTTGAAAAACACTGCCTTAACATACAAATATGTTCAGGGTCTCAGTGACTTGGTCTAGGTATAGCTAGAAGCCATAATTCTTCTTGAGATTAATAAGTGAGAGGAAACATCAAGGTCATGTGTGTCTCTTTCTTTTGCACAAGAGGTGGAAGATGAGAAGTTTTCATACACTGTTATTAATAAACTACAGTCTTGCCATTTCATTTTTAAACATATCAGGCTATTAATCCAAGATCAAATCAAGGTCTGCTGTTACCATCTGGATCAAGTCTTTGGCTCCATGATCAGAGACATTTTCTGTTTGTTTTGAACTTACTAGGGGAACAACAATATGAATCTACAGATAGATTCCAGAAACTCTTATTTTGCTCCACCCAGTTAAACAGCATGTTGAGCTTGCTGTCCGGCAGATGTCACTTGAAGAAGTGTATTACCAATGGTAAAAATTCTATATTAAGATACACACTTACGAGCCATAGAGTAAAATTAAACATATATAACCATTTATTCTTTTTTCTAAATCAGAGTTGGGAATCAGGAACTTTCGCAGATGTTGTTGGACTGCAACTCCCAGTACCCATAGCCATTATAGCCTATGGTGAGGAATTTTGGAGGCCCAAAACAATTGGCGTGTCATACAGTTTCCACCCCAAGCTAAATCCTATGTCGATCCCATCTAGAGAAGACTGGGGGAAATGATTGGAACTTGTTTGTCATAACTAACCTAAACTCTGTTGATTTCAACAGGTCTGTTCTAAGAAGCACTGACATTGGATTTATCCCTCTGTGTATGCTTAGCTGGCTTTTCAGCTTTTTGCTGCTAGTGTAAACGCAAAACTAGCCAAACTAAACAAGGAAGCATTTTGCTGTGACAACTTTATCTGTTCTCTAGTAAGAATGAGTTCCTTTGTCTGAATGGGATGCAAATATCAAGAGTTACTGATGTGAAATAAATCTTTCTCATGAGACATTTCACCTTGAGAAGTAACAAAACGCAGTGTTTCATAGACACAGAAGCTTCTTTATGTACATAAGGTCAGGATTTGAGAAATTGGGTGAATGTATCAACTAATTACAAACTAGGTTAACTTTATAAATAAAAAGCACAACATTTTTGCTTGATCATAGTGTATTCAGATATTGTTTTATGAAATTTCTTATCAACATCTAGTTGGCTAACATTTCCCATAATTTATAATGTCATCATGATTTTTTTCATAAATAAAACCCACATTTTCCCAATTACTTGCATTTGTGTGATAACCCAACAGAAATTGCACAACACCAACACATTCTGAATATTGAATAAATTAAATATGTCATGATAAATTAGGCTTTAAGAATGTAAGTAGGTGTGGAAGTTAAACCTGATAACAAATATGTTCTGGAAGGAAGTCCCAAAGGGATTAATTTTTGTTTTATACAATATCAGTACACATATAGGTGATTGGAGCAATGCTTCATAATCTGTTACACCAGCATTTCACAACCTGGGGATCGGGACCCCTGGGGTGGGGGCAGGGGCGGTCTAAGGTAATTTTAAATGGTAAGCGAACATTATTTTGGCACCCCCCAAAAAACATTATTTTGCCCTCCCCCATGTAAAACAAATATACAATTATAATAGCACAATACCTGTCACGATGCACAGACTTGACCGGCCCCTTAATCACACACACAGAGACGGACTGAAGGCTAACTACTTTATTGAATATATAAAAACAGTTCAAAAGGAATATAGTCCATAAAAATAGCAAAAGCAATCCAAAGGCTGTAAGCAATCAAATGTCCAAAAGCAACTTGGGAATATCCAAAAGGCTTGGCAAGGCTCCGCGCAGCAATGCGGATTCAGGAACAAAGCAAGGTACAAGATGCAAGGCAAGACTTGGTGGCCACTAGCCAACTTAGCTCCGTGGACCAACTTCGCTATACGTCTACTCAGAAGAGACATGGCCGAAGCACTGGGGAGTCGTTCCCACGGATCCTATACTTAATCTTTCGGCCGAGGTCCCCGACGCTCTAGGCTTCGTCGTCTCCAATCTCTGCTGACGGACCTCGGCCTGTCTAGGCTGTGGTACCATCCCCTTCTGCTGGACTCGATTCTTTCTTCTCCTAACAAAGGTTCGGCCTTGTCTCCCAGCACCTGGGTCTCTATCTCCATGAGAGCTCTCCTCCCTAGAATCTTCCCAGCCACTCTCTTCCATGTTTTCACTCACAGAATCCTGTGAGCCTCTCCCACCCGGCCGTTCATAAGTTTCACTATCACTGCTTTCCATTTGCACCTGGTTATCTATGTCTGCATAAGGGTCAAACCAACCTTCATCCCAAGCCAAGCTTTCAGTGGGGGAGAGAGGCCCAGTGATGGGAAACGCTCCTTCAGGCAACCCTTCCAAATCCTCTTCAGAATCTATCTCTGCTGGTGCAGGCCCTAATGCTAATGGAACCCCCGGTCCTGTTCCCTGGCCCCCAGGCACAAACGAGAACTGCTGTCCTACAATACCATTAGTAGTATTATATTGTATCAATGTATATACAATATATTATACCATACTCATACTATATTATATCATAATTATATTATACTACATTACAATATAATTATATTATAATATATTGACATTATAATATAATATAACATTCTATTATATTATTATAATAAAATAATAAATAAAATTATTTATTTAAATAAAATTATTCTCTACTTAATATTTTCATTACTCCTATAAAACTCAAATAACCCAAAATAAAGTAAAATAAAATCTATTATATAAATGGGTTCACGTCATGTGATGTATACCTCAAACAAAGAAACCATACAACGCAGAAACACAATACTTGCCAACAGAAATAGGCCTCAAGCAAGGGACGATTGTAGCAAAGAAACTTCCCCCCCAAAACCTAAAAGGCCCCCAAAACAACGAGTAAAAATAAAACTACATTTCCCAGCATCCTCCGGGGCACCCAAAGACTCACCCAGCCTCTATATTCTGAACAACATGATTGGCTGCCAATAAGGGCGGATTTGCATAACTGCTGTAACCATAGCAACGCTGGCAAGAGCCATCCAAGGCTAGGATAGAATGCTGAGAGATTTCAGTTGGTGTTTGAGGGTTAAACTGCCAAAACCAAACTCTGAGGGAGCAATTCTCCAGCAAATTCCTACCCACACAACACAACACAACTTCCAAACACAACCCATCTCACCAACCTTACGGCACCCGTACACACAACAACTACAAACACCACAAACAAAAACCATTCCTTCCTTCCACACAGACATAAACTGACCCAAAAGACAATGCCATGCCTTATAAAAATAATAGCATCGGACGACACACTCACAGCGCTACATACATTAAAAAAAGGCAGAACAAACGCCAGAACAGAAACACACTGCGCAGCAGAGACACAGACAACAGGTCACTGCATGACGCACAGCTGAGAACCAAATGCAAAGAACTGCACGACAAGAAGAAGCGCGCAGCCAGGAACAACAAAGACGCAGAAATGCAACACAACAGCAGCGCGCAAGGAGCGCAGAAAAACGACGTCGCAACACAGAAAAAAACTTCAAAAACACCACAACCAATTCCACCCCCTAGCCTTCAGATACAACGCTGCAGAAGACTACAGCATGGTGCCAGAGGCCGACATTGGCACCCTAACGCACATCTGCACACACTGCAAAGCCCTGAAATACCCAGCAGAAACAACAGGAATGTGCTGCCTAACCGGTAAAGTCTCTCTACCACCACTTGCCACTCCTCCACAACCACTACAGACTTTGCTGAGTGGAGACACTCCAGAATCAAAACACTTCCTCCGCTATATAAGACAATACAACTCATGCTTCCAGATGACATCATTTGGAGCACACATAGAAAGTGCGCAATTCATGCCTACTTTCAAAATCAAAGGACAAATTTATCACCGAGCTGGCTCCCTGCTCCCAAACATTGTATATCTACAAGCTCTGCAGAATGCCAGGAACACCACACACCGACAACTCCACAGGACTTCAACATCCCACCCACCAGAACAACCCACAACGACACAACAACAACAATTTTATTGATTAGCCAGAAGCCATATCAAATACACACAGAACACAGACACATTGCAATGATTCTAAAAACAATCTGAGGAGAATTCTAGACCATTACATCACAACGACACAGCCATGACCCCACCAAGTAACATCATTTCCAACCCTTACATACTCAGGCTTTCTTGCATCTCTTAAATAGGGCACAGCAACGCCTGCCGGGTACAGCTAGTATTATATATTACTATTTTGTACAATACCACTATACTGCAATATTGTTTGTAATATTACATGTAATATAAAATATATCATTATTCTATTTTTATATTGTATTTTTATTATATTGTATGACAATATTAAGCAGAACTGTATAATAATCAACAAGAAATGCAATGTAAATGCATCAAAATCAGAATATATTACCTACCACCCGTCTCATAATTCATAGGAGTCTCCCATAAGTCCAAAATTAGGATCCCAATGTAAATGTAAATAGAAAAACAGCCAAAATGTTCAAATGAGGTCGAATACAGGCAGCGCGGCCTGGGCAAACTTGGGCCCGCCCTCCCTCTAGGTGTTTTGGACTCCAACTCCCACAACTCCTCATAGCCTCAGGCCCCTCAGGTCTAGACAGAAATAGTGCCGAAGAAAGGAATGAGGGAGAGAAGAGATCGCAGAGGAGGAGGAGGAAAGCCCTTCATTCATTCCTTCACTTACACTTCCTTCACTGATTCTTTTCTCCTTCCCTGCAAACACGCGCGCGGCGGAGACAAAAGGAGAGGGGAAGCACTCCCTGCCTGCCCGATAGGGAGTGCTTTGCTTACAGGCTTCTGCGCAAGGGAGCTACTGGGCATGCGCAGAGGTTTTCGCGGATGTGCAGTTGCTCCTGCGCTCAACTTCAGCTCTGGAGCAACTGCGCCTGCGCGAAAACCTCCGCGCATGCCCAGAAGCGGCGTCAAAGCGCACAAGGCCGGGGCCCAAAAGCAGGCAGCTGTGGCGCTGTCTGAGGAACATCAGCAGGGCTAGGATGGCGCCCCATGCGGCCAGGATGGCGCCTCCTTCCCAGATGGCGCCCTAGGCGGCCGCCTACTTGGCCTACCTTGTAGGACCGCCCCTGATGACTAGTCATCTTTTCATTGAAGAAGCTGGGTACATCCCAGGAGGAATTCAGGGACAGCGGGGGGAAATCAAGGGATGGCAGCCCATGGCCAACCATGGTAAGGAGATGAAGCTGGGCACTGCCCCACAGTTTCCCCCGCTGTCTCCAGGCTTTTGGACCTCCATGTGATGAGATCCTTAAGTAGAAAAAAATGAATAAATACAAGATTAGCAACCCCAGGTTTTGACAACACTACATACAAAAATAATACAGATCCCAATAGGCCACAAACATGAACCACAACAGCTAAAAAAAAAAGATGATGCAATTATATGCAGCATCTACTGAACGATATTGTCCATGTCAAGAGAAATAAAAGTACCAATCTAGTCTGCTTTGATTGGATTTCATCTGGAACTATGTCATCTGGAACTATGTCTAGTTCTGAACATCACTGTTCAAGAAGGCTTTTGAAAGCTGGAATATGGCGCAGCTGGCTGGGTGTCAGCTGCATAAGATCTCTACTGACCAGAAGGTCATGAGTTTGAGGCCTGTCCGGGTCGGGGTGAGCTCTTGGCCAATTTGTGTAGTTTGTTATCGACCTTTGCAACCCGAAAGACAGTTGCATCTTTCAAGTAGGAAATTTAGATACCACTTTGTGTGGAGGCTAAATTTAACTGATTTACGAGGCCATAAATCCGGCCAGAAGCCGGAATGTTAAAATGCCTCTATGTCTGTCTATATATGTTGTATATCAATGGCATTGAATGTTTGCCTGTATATGTGCATTGTGATCCACCCCGAGTCTCCTACGGGGTGAGAAGGGCGGTGTAAGGACTCTCTATATTTCACTTTCAACTGTGGCCGGGTAGTTTTCTTATTCTACCCTTACCACCAATTTATATAAAGACTTCTTTTATTTCCACTTGCTGTCACCATATAATGTAATAAGTATTCACACAGGTCAGCTTTCCCACTGACCTTTCGATTACTGTGTCAGGGCAGGGTATCCCTCTAACCCAAACTCCCACTGACACTATTTGTTAACTTTCGCTGCCACCAATCACTATACTTGGCTACCCACTAGGAAGAAGTTGTTTTCGAGGCTTGTGTGTGAAGGAACTACGCGGGGAGATATCTTTGTTAAAGAACTGTAAAGTTTATTCAAACAATGTTCTAAGCGTGGAGGTTTCAGAGTTCAAAGCTTAGGTGGTTACAGTATCTTCTTAGGGGCACGCATCTTAAGGTTACAGTAGTATGGAGATTCAACTTGATACTATATAGCTGCACTCACAGAACCAATAGCTCAGCAGTCTTTACACTTTACACAGTCTTTACACTAACTGCTTGCCCTTTAAACCCAACTGCTTTCCTAGCAGTTCAAACACAGCTTTTCTTCTACTCTCTCACAGAGTAGAGTCAGAGTCTTTTTTTAAACCGGCTGACAGCTGGCTAAAACTGACTCTCTAACTCTCCACACATCCTCTCTCCTTCGACTTTCACTGCCAACTGCCAACTGCTAAAGTTTGAATTTAAAGATTCTAAGGCCAGTTGCAGACTCTGCCTCCTGTTTCCACGGTAACAGAAACCCCTTGGAGGTTCTGCATGCTAATATCTCTGTTAACCCTTTAGGGCAGGGGTGGGCAATTACTGACCCTCCAGGTGTTTTGGATTTCAACTCCCAGAAATCCTAACAGCTGGTAAACTGGCTGGGATTTCTGGGAGTTTGTCACAATGCACGGACTTGGCGGGCCCCTTAATCACACACACAGAGACGTACTGAAGGCTAACTTCTTTATTGAATATAAAAACAGTTCCAGGGAATATATAGTCCAATATGAAGTAAGTGTCCAAAAGGCTTGAAGTAAGAATGTCCAAAATAACGTAGCAAATAGGCAAAAGGCTTGGCAAGGCTCCGCAGCCAATGCGGATCAGGAAACAAGGCAAGGCTCCGCAAACCGATGCGGATCAGGAAACCAAGGCAAGGCTCCGCAAACCGATGCGGATCAGGAAACAAGGGCAAGGCTCCGCAAACCGATGCGGATCAGGAACCAAGGCAAGGCAAACAAGGCAAGGCTAGATAACCACGGCTTAGCTTGTGGTCCTATTCCGCTTCACGCCTATTCAGGTAAGACGTGGCCGGAAAACTGAGGATTCGTTCCCACGGACCCTATACTTAATCCTTCGGCCGAGGTCCTCGGCGCCTAGGCTTCTTCGTCTCAATCCCTGCTGACGGACCTTGGCCGGTCTAGGGCCCGGGACCAATCCCTCCTCCTAGACTCGATGTTCCGTCTCCTATCGAAAGTTCGACCTTGTCTCTCGGCAGCTGTGTCGCTATCTCCCTGAGAGCTTTCCTCCCTATCCATTTCCCATGCGCCTTGCTCCATATCTTCCTCAGGGGCTCCTGGGAAGATCTCCCTCCCGGGTGTTCATAGCTCCCTGGATCGCTATCAGACTGCACCTGGTAATCTGAATCATCCCTTGGACCAAAACACATTTCTTCCCATGCCAAGCTCTCTGTGGGTGAAAGAGGCCCAGCAGGGGAAAGCTGTCCTTCGCCCCAGTCATCTAGCTCATCCTCAGAATCCAATTCTGGCCTTGCTAGTTCTAATGCTAGCGGGACCCCAGGCCCTGGTCCCTGCCCCCCCAGGCACAAACGAGAACTGCTGTGCTACAGAGTTCAAGTCCAGAACCCCTGGAGGGCCGGTAATTGCCCACCCCTGCTTTAGAGTTTGCTAAGTTTTTACCCCTTCAACATATATACATATATATAAATATCAACCATATTTAAAACCTGTAATAAAGAAATATAACTTCACCACAGGCAGAATATAAATGATGTAAATAAATAAATGTGTGCAGAAAAGGGCAAGAAAGATTGTGAAAGGTCTGGAAGCCAAATGGAATTGAATAGTTGAGGATGTTTAGCTTGGAGAAGAGAAGACTTTGTGATGGCATAATAGTCTCCTTTTAATATCTGAATGGATGCCATGCAATAGATGAAGCGAACTAGTTTAGTTCTGCTCCAGAGACTATGACGTGGACCAATGGATTCTAATTGGATGAATTAAACAGAGTTTGGATGGCCATATCTTAGGACAGTATAAGATGTATATTCTGGACATGCTAGCTTCCAGTTCTGTGGTTCTGTGTGAAATGACATTAATGATAATATCTAACACAGATGAAAATACATCCTGCATATCAGGTATTTACATTACAATTCCCACACAGAACTCCCATGACCAAGATAAAACACTGTGTTTTCTGATAGTCTTTGGCGATCCCTCTGACACCCCCTTGTGACCCCCACCCAGGGGCGGTCCTACAGGTAGGCCAAGTAAGCGGCCGCATAGGACGCCATCTGGGAAGGGGGCGCCATCCTGGCCCTGTTGATGTTCCTCAGGCAGCGCCACAGCTGCCTGCTTTTCGGCCCAGGCCTTGTGCGCTCCGACACCGCTTCTGGGCATGCGCTCAACTTCAGCGTGAAAACCTCCGTGCATGCCCAGGACTCTGCAGCTGGAAGGAAAAGGGCTGCTCTGGAACAGAGGAAAAGAATTCGGCAAATACTTAGAGCACCTTCTGATTCAGACAATTTCCAGGGTTTTTCTGGGGAAGAAGAAATGGGTTCAGAGGAAAGTGATACGGAGTTAGATCCAACGTTGGTGCAGGAAGTAAGGGATGTGTGTAACGAAGAATCTACTTCGGACTCGCTTTTTGGGTTTGATAGTGATTTATTCTGGCCTTCTGGGGGTTCAGAAACAGAGTGGGACTCTTTAAACACACAACAGTGTTGGCAAGAGTGGAGGCAAACACAGAGCACCGCAGCTGTAGGAAATACAGCAGCTGCGTACTCTTCAGAAGACAGTGATGTGTAAGTGCTATTTAAGAAATGAGTTTTGGGGACTGCCTTTGTGGCGGTCAAAGACTTGATGTCTGGTTCTTTTCTCTGACTATCTTGTGTTCCTGATATCCAGTACCTTGTTCCAGCTTTCCTGATATTCGTGAGTTATGGGCTATTTCTCCACTTTGTTCCTGGGGTGAGCTGCTATGGCAGCTCTAGCTGATGTTTGGGCAAAGGTGGGGGTTTTGGAATTCATGTATGGTTTTCTGTTTAGTTATCTGCTGTGTGTCCCAGAGGCGGGGCTTGGTCTCCGCTGAGTTTACGTGAGTTCCTGCTACAGAACCTGGTATTGTATGAAATGGAAGGAGGCTGGTATTGTGTTATGGGGGCTATGATTTGTGCTATTCATGTATACTCAGCTCCTGTGACCTTTGGAACGTCTCCTCCTTTTCATCTGGCTTTCTCTGGCTTTGGACTCCTGGACCGGTTTTGACACTACTCTTCTGGACTCTCCCTAAGCACATCGCAGACGGATGTCTACTGTTTGTTCTGGGCTGTTTTGGTTGTTTTTCCCTGGGATTTTTGAGGGTTTTAAAGCCGAGTTGGCTACTTTTTTGTTCGTCCTTTCTCCAGTGATTGTTCAATAAACTTTTTGTTATCCCCTTTTACTCCTGGGCTTGGCTTCTTGGTCACTGCATCACAACAGTTGGTAAGCTGAACAAAAGGGATTTAAGTCTTTAGCCACAGTGCTAAAAGGAAGGACTGATCCTAGCTATGTAAGGGCAGGACTCAGGGGTTTAATATAACCAGTTTGATCTTCAGCCTTGGTATTTTAAGAGTCAAAGTAATTAATTTTGAAGTATATTCTAGCCGAGGTACTAGAGGAAAGAGATTCCCAATAGTTTTATTGTGTCTTCAGTGTCAAATCTGAAGTAATAAAAGTGGGAATTTGGATTTACAGTCAGTCAGAAAGACTGAGGTGAAAAATGCTCGTCAAAGAGTAAATATTCAGTTGAATTATAAGTAAAGAGAAGAAACCGTAAGTTTTAAGTGACGCAGTCAAGGGACTGAGAAAAAGGGACTAAGTTTTAAAAGAAAGGAACCACAAACATTAAGGTGGCAGAAGATGAGCCACTCTTAAAATTTAATAGTAACCATTTCATGTTTTCAGAAGAACAAGGAGTTAACTGTAGCAATGATAAGAAGGTATTGTGTAACCGTCCAGCTTGTGTGAACCTGAGTAATCTTTAAATAAATACCTTTCTGTTCAGTTCAAATGCTGAGAATTTGTGTCTTAATTATTAAAGAGAAGGTTCTCCACAAAAGAGGAGGCTGAAGATCCGGTGGAGCAGAATACAGTTTTGTGGTATTGAGTTATACATATTAACAAACACTTGTTTGTGCCTCTTTAACACTACATATGAAAAAAAGTCATTTCTCTCCCATACAAGCTTCACTCATTTCTCAAATATATATAAAACTAGCTGTGCCCTGCCACGCGTTGCTGTGGCCTATAGTAAGAATTTTCAAAGTCGAGGTAGATATCTGGACTATTATATCTATTCCTTCCCCCCCTTTCTCTCCTTTCTTCCTTCTCTACCTCTTCCTTTTATTCCTTCTTTCACTTTTTAGTTTCATCGTTCCTTCTCTCTTTCCTTCCTTCCCTCCCCCTTTCTCTACTTCTTTCTTGGTCTCCTTCCTTCTTTCACTTTTTATTTCCTTTTCTCCTTCCTTCCTTTACTTCTTTCCTGCCTTTCCCTTCCTTTTTCTTTCCTTTCTACTTTCTCTTCTTCCTTCCTTTGGTACCTCTTTCCTGCCTTCCTTCCTTCCTTCCTTCCTTCCTTCTTTCTCTCCCTCCTTCTCTCTTTCCTTACTCCCTCTTTCATTCCTTTCCTTTCCCCTCCCTCCTTTCTTCTCTCCTTCCTTTCAGTGTGTTCTCCCCCTATACCATGGTAGAGTCCCTTCTAACTCTATTCTATGAGTCTATTTAATATAGTAATATATAGTAGTAACATTATATTATATAGTAATATATATTTAACAATTATATATATATATATAATATGTATTATATAGCTATATATATATTATAGTAATATATCTTTAAGATACTCACGGCAAGACCATTTATATATATAAATAAACAAAGCCTCAGCAACACACACCATCATTATCTTAGGCTCCTCATCTTTTACACAATTGGTGGCAGCAGTGGGATAGAAAAGTAAGATCCCTCCTGCCACGTAAATATTGGCTATGGCTGCTTCATTAGTTAGTTTTCTTTTACACATACCTTCTATTCCATCATTGAAATTGTTTATAAAGATGTTGAGCTATACTAAGATCAGGACAAAATCTCGAGGCACTCCATTAGTCACTTCCCTTCAGGATAAAAAAGAACCATTGGTAAGAATTCCCTGGATTTGTCAACGTGTTAAAAATCTGCTGTCTACTTCATGTTTTACCAGCTTGTCTGCAAAGATATTAGGGAATCTTGTCAAAAGCCCAATTGAAATCAAAATATCCTTTATCTATATGGCATTTCCCTGATTTACCAAACTTGTGAATTTTTAATAAAGAGAGAGAGATAGGACTAGTCTGACATGATTGGGTTTTAAGAAACTTACACTGGATTTTAGTAACTAGTTCTTTCCAAAATATTCATCGTTTCGTGTTTTGCTGTAGAGCCTTTCCTGATATTTATAGTTGCCCAGGTCTTCTCTCCCCCACCCTGCTGGAAAATGAGAAAAATGTTATCTTCCTTTAGTCCGCTGGGATGGCTTCAGTTATATCAAAATTCTCAAAGATTATTGACAGAGCTCTGGGTTTATACTTGCGAGTTCATTTAATATCCTTGGATGCAGTTCATCTGGCCCTGGAGAACAGAATTCATTTACGGTAGGAAAGGATTCCTTTATTATCTCTTTACATACTCTTATTGTGTCACCACCATCTTCTCCTTCTTTTTGGAGAAGCAAACACAAAGTATGTGTTGAGCAACTCCAACATTTCCCAGCCCTCCTCTTCACAATTTTCCTCTACGCAGTGTTTCTAGCATTTCCTAGTTCTTTGTATTGCCCCAAACACAGGAAGACTTTCCATTTAAAATAACGTTTAATCCCTGCAGCAACTTCAGCTTGTTCTAAGCCAGGGCTGTCCAACTTCTATCGGCCCAGGGGCCTGAATTCCGGTCACTTATGACCTGGGGGGCCATAGGGTCTGCCCCTGACTCCGTCCCTCCCCCGGCTCTGCCCCCGCCCCTCCCCCAGCTCCAATTTACTTACAATTCCTAGTTGCATTATTAATTATTTTACTAACATTAAATGCAGGGTGGGCATTCAAATACACAATAATAACATAAAGGTTAGCCTACCTTCCCAAACGCGCGGGATCCAGGAGCAGCCGGACCACGAGCAGAGGCGATGACTGACCGAGGCAGCAACCGGGAAGGTACAAATCACGTCTGCATGGGCTGCAGGGAATAAGTAGCCGAGATTTCAGCAACAGGAGTATTGCGAGACTACGGAAGCCACATGGGATTTTGCTCTCAACGCAGGTGAGATTTCGCGTTGAGAGCGAAATCCCGTGTGGCTTCCGTAGTCTCGCGATACTTGCTCAAACCCGGAAGTGGGTAATTTTAAAAATATTTTAATTTAATTTATTTTTATTTTTATTTTTATTAAAAAGCTTAGGGGGCCGCAGGGAAGGGGCTGGGGGCCGTATACGGCCCCTGGGCCGCCGGTTGGACAGCCCTGTTCTAAGCTTTAGCTCTGATTTTCTCCCCAGTGGTGATTCATTGATATTCCCCTGGTGATTCCCCTCCATTCCTCTCATCTTCCATTACTTTTACATATTTCTTGTAAATCTCAATCAACTGAATGTTCTTTTTATATATCCATCCTTGTTTTTAAAGATACTTTCCAACATTTCTCACTGAAATTGCTTGAAATTGTACCATTACAGTATTGCCTTTAAGAAATCCCCCAGCTATCAGGACCTCCCTTTCCATTGATGATTTCAATGGAAAGGGACTTCTATATTTCTCCTTTTTGAATGACAATTTTTTTTCTTGAAGATACCATACACATCCTTAGTCTGTCTTTGTGGTCTATTGTAGACACCCACATTGATGTTCCTTTGGTTCTGGTTTTGTTAAAACATTGAATGTTTGCTGCTGCTTGTTGTAAACCACTTTGAGTCCCCACAGGGAGATAAGGAAAGATATATATATATATATATATATATATATAATTATTATTATTCCTGTTGTTCCCATCAATCCCCAAAGTTGTTTCCCAATTTTTATACAAATGTTTTCAACATATATTATTGAAGCCATAGATTTTGTCAGAAATGTACAAACTCCTAACATAGGATGGTAACCCCCCCCCCCCAACCTGGGTTGAGCTCTTTCCTTGGAATGGGCCAGGGCTGTAGCCAGGATTTTGATATGCTGGGGGGTGAGTCTGAGTGAGAGAGGGTCTACCATAGCAAACCTTTTGTATCATTATCCCCAAAACCCCATGCATATGGGATATATTGAGCATGGTGATCAGATCATGATATGAATACACATAAGGCCTTCTCACGGACCACCCTAAGAATTTGGGGGGGGTTGGAGGCTTCAGCCTGGAATAGGCTATTTCTACTACTACATTTTATTATTTATTTATTTATTTTTTTTTATTTATTAAGTTTGGCTTAATATACCGCTCTCTCTGGCGCCCAGAGCGGTTCACAAAATTAGTGCGAATAAAACAAGTAAAACACATTAAAATACAATAAAACAGTTAAAAACACCCGAATTAAAACAAATTGCCAGCCAATAGCAATAATTAGCAGTGGCATGCTAACAACGAACCCATAGGTGCCGATAGTGGCAGTTGGCTGGGCCGAATGCCTGCCTAAACAGCCATGTTTTACTGCTCTGCGAACGGCAAGAGAGCCCGGATGGCCCGGATCTCTTCGGGAGGCCGTTCCGCAAAACTGGCGCGGCTGCGGTAAACGCCCTCCGGCGTGTAGTAGCCAATCTGCAAACCCTGATATTAGGCACATCCAAAAGGTTAAGTCCCTCTGAGCGCAGTGATCTCCTGGGCACATAGGGGTAAGCCGCTCCTTCAGGTACACTGGCCCCAAACCATCTAAGGCCCCAAACCATATAAGTTTGAACTAACACCTTGAAGATTACCCGGAATTCAACTGGAAGCCAGTGCAGTTCGCGCAGGAGTGGGGTCACATGGTTGGATCTTAAGGCTCCCGAGAGCAGACGCGCTGCAGCGCTTCTGCACCAGCTTAAGTTTCGGATTGCCGACAAGGGTAGGCCAATGTACAGCGCATTACAGTAATCGAGCCTCGAGATGACCGTGGCTTGATCACCGTGGCCAGGTCGCAGCGGAGAGGTAAGGAGCCAGGCGTTTTGCATATAGATGTTAAATAACAGCGGGGATAGGATGGCCCCCTGAGGGACCCCACAACATAAGAGGGAGCCCCCGGAGGCCACCCCTCCCCACTTCACTCGCTGCCGGCAGTTTTGGAGGAAGGAGTACAGCCAGTTGAGGGCTGTCCCCCTCATCCCCGCCACTGCCAGGCTCAGAGACACGTCCTATGAGGTTCCAGTAATGCCTATTAAATCACACGTACCTTCTTATATTAAGTTTGAGCTCATCTCATTTATTCCCCATGCTCTGTTCACTACTGCATTACACACATGGGTCATTTTGTTTAGCTGCTGTCTTATTTTTAATGCCTATTGGTGTGTCCTTGTACTATAGCCCTAGTTTGTCCTATTTAGGCCAGTATTTGGCCTTTCCTTCCCTCTGGAGTATTGCTTCCCTCTCACACATTACATATTGCAGCCTTCCTGGGCTTGTGAGATGCCTAGGAAATGCTCCCAGGTCTTTTCTTACTGGACATGTTTCTTCATGAAAACACATGGTCCAAGAACCCAAATATTTCTTGACAGCATCATCTGCTCATTGCCATCATTCTTCTTTCTCTTCCTTAATCATGTCTTTTACCAAGAAGGGAAATAACACAATGTGCCTCAACTCTTTCCACTCCCTCCTTTCTCCAAATACCATAGTTTCCTGCAATATGTTGAAGGCTTTATATTTGTAGCATTTGAGTTTCGGAATGTGATGTCATCTTTATGCAGATGATGTCCAAATCTGTCACTCCTTTCCACCTGTCACCAAGGAGGCTGTCCAGACCTTGAACCAGGGCTTGGCTGCTGTGTCGGACTGGATGAGAGCTAGCAAATTGAAATTGAATCCAGACAAGACAGAGGTCCTCCTGGTCAGTCGAAAGGCTGAACAGGCTATAGGGTTACAGCCTGTGTTGGATGGGGTTACACTCCCCCTGAAGATGCAGGTTCACAGTCTGGGAGTGATCCTGGACTCATTGCTGAGCCTGGAACCCCAGGTTTTGGCGGTGACTGGGAGAGCTTTTGCACATTTAAAACTTGTGCGCCAGCTGTGCCCGTACCTTGGGAAGTCTGATCTGGCCACAGTGGTTCATGCTCTGGTCACATCCCAAATAGATTACTGCAATGCACTCTACGTGGGGCTACCTTTGAAGACTGTTCGGAAACTTCAGCTAGTCCAGTGGTCAGCAGCCAGGCTACTAACTGGAGCGGCATACAGGGAGCACACCACTCCTCTTTTGTGTCAGCTCCACTGGCTGCCTATCCAATTCCGAGCACAATTCAAAGTGTTGGTTTTGACCTTCAAAGCCCTTTATGGTTCTGGCTCAGCTTACTTGTCCAAACGTATCTCCCCTTATGTCGCATCTCGAAATTTATGATCTTCCAGGGAGGCCCTGCTCTTGATTCCATCGTTATCGCAAATATGTTTGGTGGGGACGAGGGTCAGGGCCTTCTCGGTAGGGACCCCTCGCTTGTGGAACTCGCTCCCCAGCGAAATAAGGTCAACTTCTTCCCTCCTTTCCTTTAGAAAAAAGCTAAAGACGTAGCTGTGGGACTAGGCATTTGGTTGATGTGGAGCAGCGGACGGACAATTTGAGTAGGATAGGGTAATGTTGGCGGACTGCGGATCGGCTTGAACAACCTATGAATATGGAACGGGGATTATGAGGTATCTAATATATAATTGTTTGAATTTGTCTTTGTCACACCTCAGCGTGGTCCCCAACCTGACCCTAGCCCCCAGCCAGATTCATGCCATGTTACATCCCAAGTCAGAACCAAAGTTTCACAAGGGCCTGACAGGCCTGACAGGCCTAGGCAGCAGAGGCTGGTTCATTCTCTGTTCAAGGACACCGTTGCCCAAGATTCACCTTGGCCTCAGAATGATAAATAGTGCCTGGAGAACCAAGCCGTTAACTCCCTATTGCCAGCTGCCCTTGCTAATTGGAAGCGCATACCAATCTGATGCGGTGGGGATAGGAAAAGCCCAGCTGGGATCTGTTTGGAGAACTGACATTCAACGCACCTTGGCGTTGGAGGGATCAAAGCCTTTGAACCCTATTTAAGTTGGACCCCAGCAATGGAGACCTATCCTTCGTCAACGTTGAGAAAACCACCCTACGCTTCCACGGAACCTCTGCTTGGGCCCTGGGCCTTCCTGCTTCAAAGACTCTATTTGCTAAGCTTTGTGCCAAGACCCTTCTTTGGATTTAGCCCGTTTGGGGCAAGAAGATTCCTTTACCTTTTGTTTCTGTTTGCCAAAGGACTATAGTTTACTCCTGCTTCCTTTTGGACAATTTGCTTCTATCTATTGCTGTCTGAAGAGCAACTATAGACTATATTCTCTAGCCTCTTTCCTTTCATCATATATTCTAAATAAAGCATTTAACCTTTGCCAGTGTCTAAGTGGTTTACTGAGGGTCTCCAGGACCGTGATGCAACAGTTTTGTTGTTTTTTGATATGTTGATGTTTTGTTCTTTTGTATGCGGGTTATAAAATAAATAAATAAATAGTATCATTTGTCCAACTACAAAGGTAAAGAAGGTGAAATAGTTAGTAGGCTTGATGAGCCTTGTCAGCTTTTGTTACATCATAAATCTTTGCTCCTGAAAGATAGCACTTATTCCTTGACAACCTGCCTACACCTCACTTGCTCAGTCCCTCTTCTTTTGGTATCACCATCATGCATCTTCTCACTCTGTGAGCTGTCAGGAGATCTTTTATCTACACAATCCTTCAAGACCAACTCCATGGCCTCTGAGGACTGAGACTGTTACTCCTGCTCCAGACAATGACTGACCAGCTATATAGAATGAGTGGCTGCCAGCTCATTCTCCAATTCAGTCACTGACTATATTCCTCTCAGCAGGAGTCCTGCTTCCTTAAACCATGTCATCAGACAGGGCACCTCGCCCCTCAAATAAGCAAATTTTCTAAACATCTCAACCAAACATTGGCCTCAACCCAAAGACAGACGCTCATATTATTCAGTCTCGTCCACCAGTCTTGCACAAAATGCTGGTTGTCCTTATCCTGCTGATTGAGCTTTTGCTTTTGTATGCATGTAATGCTTGGAAATTATGATAATAGCTTCTGAGTTCAACTTCAACTCCATATGCTCTGAATTATATACTGAATAATCTTTTAAAAATAGTGACAGTAATTAATGCATAGCCTATAAAGTAGGGTGGGAAAGATCATAATACAGTATAATTAAGCTGGACTAATGTACAGAACACTATTGGCTACAAAAAGCCAACGTAAACCAAAAAGCATGTTATAAAATACTGCAATGTTAACTTTGACTAATCTCAAAGAGAAGAGCATGTCTGTAGCTATGAAATGTCTCACTCTACCCTGAGAGTCGTGTTGCATGAGTAATGTAGACAGAAAAAAACCAACACATCTAGCATATAGACCTGAGGTATGTAGAGTTTTGTAATGCAGCCCTATGCATGTCTACTGAGAAGGAAGTCCCATTAATTTCACTGACACTTTCCCCATATTATTAGTCTCAAGGCTTTATAGATTAGCACCGACCCTGCAACAAATGCGTAGTTTGGTATTTCAGGTTGAAAGTAGTCACGTGGAAAGGAGGAAATCAGTTGTTGTTGTTAACTGCTTTCAAGTTGTCTTGAACTTACGGAGCCCTCATGAATGAGAGATGTCCAAGTCATCCTGTCTTCAACAGCTCTGCTCAGGTCTACAAATTCCAGAATTTCATACCATTGAGCCGGAGAGATAGCACACCGGTAGCAACAGCTGTGCTGGCAATCTGAAGGTTGCATGTTCGAATCCCGGGCTGGTCTGGACACCCAGTTGTGAGCCCTGTCCACTGTTCACCCAACAGTTCGAAAACAGCTTAGCTGTGATTAGATAAAACTGGGAACCGCCAAGCGGGGAAGGATTTTTTCAAAGAAGGACTTACAACGCCTAAATAAAGTAAGATCGGCTGTCGGAAGGTGGAATGCGGAAAACAGAGGCTCTCTGTCATGAGGATGAAGCAACAGCACCCCCTTGTGACGTAATGACGCAATCACACCCGCAGCCAGAAGAAAAATCCTTCTGAAATTTTTTTTGTTATATCTTGTATGTTGTATGTAATTGTATGAGGAACCGGCAGGGACTGTCTGCCATATGTGTGATGTAATCCACTCTGAGTCTCCTTCGGGGTGAGAAGAGCGGAATATAAATAAAGTGTATTATTATTATTATGTCAGTTAGTGGTGTCAAACAGGATTAGTTCTACAGTGCTGTGCAGATGTATCTTTTCATTGGTCTCAGTCAAGAAAATCAATTTATGGGTTTCCCTTAGGGCAGTGGTTCTTAACCTGCGGGTCTCCAGATGTCTTGGCCTCCAACTCTTAGAAATCCTAACAGCTGGTAAATTGGCTGGGATTTCTGGGACTTGTAGGCCAAATCACCTGGGTTGAGAACCACTGCCTAAGGGTTATTATTGGTCAGAAATTACTTGAAGGTGGATAACCATCATGCAAAGGCTGCCACCTCTTGGTGTTCAGGAGCAGGTGGAATAAACCTGAATACACTCTTTGCAACCAAGGGAGACAGAGCTGTGCCAAGGAGCTCCTGGCTGTTATTCACAAGAGGACACAACTGGGCAGACTTACCAGCTGTGCTGCCTGCTGTAAGTATGCTGGTCGAGACAACTATTCAACCAATGCAGTGTTAGCCTAATTGTGTTATTGTAAAAGCTAATAAATCTTGTCAATAAAACACATCCAAGAGATGTTTTAGATGTCCATGTAACCAAAAAAGCTAATAAAACCATCAGTCATATAAATCTTCAATAAAACAGAATGAAATAAAATATATAGGGTTAGCAGATAATCACATGATCAATTCATTTCTGGTAACTAAAATTGGTTTTCCAAGATGCACTGAACATCAAAAAACCTGATGGAATAGATTGTCCTGAAACTGTAACCAAAATACAATTTCTTCTTGCAGTCTCCAGTTGACCATACTTATTTGTGACTTTGTCTTTTGCAAAGTTGATTATTCATGGATTTGATTAACATGTTTTCTCTAGTTCAGTGTTTCCCAACCAGTGTGCCATGGGAAATTGGCACTCTCCCCCCTCCTAGCAGCCCCCGCACAGGTTTCCAAGAAACAAATTGAGCCTCTCCACTTGGAAATGTTTTTTTTACTATTTTACTAGATTTTTTGAGAGTTGCCCTCCCCCCCCCAATGAACTATTTATAACAGCTTCATGACATCCATAGTTAACTGGAAGCAAGTTTCACTCAGGGTGAAATTTCACAAAGGTATGGAGAATAAGCTCTATGAGGAGCGGCCTGAAGAGCTGGGCATGTTTAGCCTGAAGAAGAGAAGGCTGAGAGAAGACATGATAACCATGTATAAATATGTGAGAAGAAGTCATATATATGTTGTGTTCATCGAAACAGGCCCAGATTTCACACTGAGTGTATAAATACATTTAAAAACATATTAACTATATGTATTACTGTGTTAGAGTGTCATTTTGTGTCATGTTGGTTGGTGGTGGGGGATTTCGTAAATGTAAAAAATGTGCCACGGCTGAAAAAAGGTTGAAAAACACTCCTCTAGTTGATCACAGAGTCATGCTGGAGGACCTAGAAATTCCTAGGCAAACGTTCTCTCAGGTTTTAAATAAAAAAGTTTATTTATTGAGATTTATAGAATGCCAATAAAAAATAAACAATAAAATAGCTTTTTTTAATTCATGGTTTTTCACTTTGATGGGGGCGCTGTGCCCCTAACCTCACTAAATGTGGAGGACTAACTGTACAAATGAGAAAGTTCTAAAAAAAAAGATTCTGTGTGAGAAATGGATTGGCAAGCTTGTAATGGAAATTCACAGCAATCACAGAGTTATTTTGCGGATCTGTTTATAGCTGTTGTTATTAATGTATTTTTAGACAGATTTATAATTAAGATCTTAGAATGCTATTAATATTTTAATACATTGAAAGCCCATGTATATAGTGCACTGTAAATAAATAAAATAAGGCTATAAAGAAGATGATGTAGTTGACAAGTCAAAGTGATGGATTTTTCATTCTACCACTGCTTTTACAGGAAGGGAAATAGTACTGAGTGGGTAATAAATATGCCATCTGTGGGACTACCATATTTTCCAGCTTTTCTAGTGCAGTGTTTCCCAACCAGTGTGCCGCGGCACACTAGTGTGCCGTGAGCGATCATCAGGTGTGCCGTGGGAAATTGGAACAATCAAAGCACCCCCAATAGACAACCCACCAGCATGTTGATCTGAGGCAGCAGCCGCTGCTGCTCCAAAGCCTGGGCCTCCCCTGGATATAGGTGAACTACAATTCCAAAACTCAAGGTCAGTGCCTACCAAACTCTTATAGTATTTTCTCTTGGTTATGGGAGTTCTGTGTGGGAAGTTTGATTCCATGCCATCATTGGTGGAGTTCAGAATGCTCTTTGATTGTGGGTGAACTATAACTCCCAGCAACTACAGCTCCCAAATGACAAAATCAATTTTTTGACTGATGGTCCCTCCTTGGGTTAGTATTAGTATGTTTTGTGGCCAAAAAGTAATTTGTCCAGTGGTTTTGAGTTAATTTGCCCAGTATATATTTTGAGTTATGTTAGAGAGAGAGAGAGAGAGAGAGCACAACAGCGCAGGCAGAAAAGCAAACATCACAGGGAAGCATGTCTGTGTGGGAGGGTGAACTTACTGACTGTGAGAGCTGTTCAGCAGTGGAACTCTCTGTCTCAGAGTGTGGTTCCGTCTGGCTGCTCTCTTTCCAGCCAGCTTCCCTGAGGACCGGATATGTTTTCGTGTTTATGTTTACCAGCTATTACTACATTTGGCATTGGATGGATGTGATAGCCCTTCTAGTGACTGTGTATCAACTCTCCTGTTCAGGCCCAAGTTTCACACTGAGTGTATAAATACATTTAAAACATATTAACTATATGTATTACTGTGTTAGAGTGTCATTTTGGTTGGTGGTGTGCCCCAGGATTTTGTAAATGTAAAAAATGTGCCGTGGCTCAAAAAAGGTTAAAAAACACTGTTCTAGTGTATGACTTGGATCCAACGGACTCAAGATCTCCTCAGCATTTTCTTAGCATTGCTCCTCTCCTTAAACCCAGAAAGCTCCATTTTGGACTGAGGCAATATAACAAAAATGGTGGAACGTTTGCTTCAGCCCTGGGAAAACCCCTATCCAATGAAAAAGAGATCCACAAGATGCAATCACCCTGCTACTGTTCCCTCTGGAAGCATTGGATTGCTCACACGCTTAAATAATGGGTCTTTTTATTGTTACACCATATTTTCCCCCACTGTGAATTGACCTCTAAAGCAACACAATTTAAATTGCTCATGGCCTTCAACAATTTAAAAGCAAACAAGCTTTCATAATAGAACATGACTATCTTTTTGCCGTGCATGTTCCTCTTCTAAGAACCACTCAGAAATGTATTTATCTAGGGAAAAAGCATATTATACTTGCTATATATTTTGCTTTAGGTGCTCTGCTAGGGAGCTAAGAGTACTATACCCATGCACCAATTAGGAAACAACATATAATGGCACCGGGGGGGCGAACATGTTTTTAAATGGGGAAAATAGTTTTTTATATGAATATATAAGATCAGACCAAAAGTATATTTGCTCAAACCTCATACTTCCCACAAGGCATGCCAGTGAAATAGACAAACAGGGTTTGAAGACAACGGTTCTCTCCTGTTGTCACTTGTACGTGAGCAATGGCTGTTGGTGACTTCTGTGTCACAGGGCAGTGAACCAGCTCTGAGTACTATTTGATCACCTGAAGCATGGGCCTGGTGACACAATAAATTCAGTACCTCGACAGGTCCTTTCAGCCATGTGCTGCCTGACTGACATGGAAGTCACTCTATGCACTTCAGATATCTAAATTTGGTCTTTCCATTGGGACAAAGTCCTGATGGATTGCTTCAGACTCACAGTGTCTGTTTTGAGTAGAACTTAAGGTTTGACAGACACTTATCTAACATGACCACCTAGGAATTCTTTGTTGTAGAGTATTTTATACTTTGAACCTTGTGAATTTCTTCATATAGCCTGATGTGGCACAATCCAGGATGGCCTGCTCTATTTAAAGGATCCCATTCTAACTAGAGCAACCATTGACTATTTCTCTTCTATTTACAGTGTTTTAAATATTTAGTGTTTGGACTTCCAACTCCAACACCACCCACCCTATCTGGAGGATTCCAGCAGTTGTAGTCATGTTTCTAACTTCAGCTACAGCCTCTGAATCTGATGGTTCTTTACCCTTAGAGCAGTGATTCTCAACCTATGGGTCCCCAGGTGTTTTGGCCTACAACTCCGAGAAATCCCAGCCAGTTTATCAGCTGTTGGGATTTCTGGGAGTTGAAGGCTGTGACGACTTGGGCTATAAACTGAGAGGCTTTAACCAGTTGGAACGCTGCCACCAACCTAAATATTATTCTTAGGATTTTCTTTTAAAATAACATTTCTGCTAGGCTCCTTTCTAATACACAAACGAAGGGGATTCTGAGGTAAAAATCTTTCCCCCTTTCCTGGAACGGTGGGAAGGCAGGAACTGGCACCCTCAGATGTAAAGAGGTACAGTGGAGGATTTTCTTAAGAGTTAACAAACAAACTTTTATTAACTTAACAGGCTTTTGAAAGGCACAGAGCGTAATGGTTTTCAAGTGAGGCACAATAGCGTAATGGTTACCAGAAATGTACTAGAGCGTGTTGGTTACTATAGATTACTTTCTTAGATCTTAGTTACAACACTAGACAGTTCTAAACTTGTCTATCTAACCTTACTCACTTTAATGCCGCTGACTGATAGTGAGTAGTTGTCCACTAGCTAAACTAGTAACTCCCTGAGCTAACACTCAGTCTTTCTAGAAGCACCCTAGCTACTAACTCTTCCCTAGAGTTATCCTGTAGCTGGCTTCCTCAGAGAAGTGAGCTAATCTCCAAGCCCTAGAGATCCCAAAAAGCCTGTGACTGACTGCCTGTCAGCTATCACACAGCACTTTTCCAGTCAGCTTTCAAGACAACTCTCTGTCTCTGACCGCTCACTCTCAGCTCTGTCAAGAGACTCCTCTCTCTCTCTGAGTTCTGACAAGGGACTCCTAAATAAGCGACACTCTTTCCCTTCTAAGCAGCTCGGCTCCTCCCCTCAGCTTTGACCCAATCTCAGGCAGCTCTCTCCCTCCCTCCCAGAGAAGGATCCAAGCCACTCCCCCTTTCCTGGCTATCTTGTTTAACCATGGATGCCAAACTACTATGCTGGTTTCGGCCTAATACAGAATGGGTGAGTCACAAAACGTCTGGGTAACTACAGTTTGAGAACTACTGCCTTAGAGCATCTGATGACTTGGCTTTTCTTCATGAATGAAGATTCAGGAAGGACTCATCCCATGCTTTCTACATGCACGTTGATGATTCGGAGGTTGGATGTGTCCTTCAAGCCTGTGCAATTGACCTTTCTGGTGGAGCGCAGCGTGCACAGAACTGGCCTCACCCTTTAAACCAAAGGTTTGTCTGCCAGGGCCTAGCAAGCTGGGACGGTGGCAGCGAGGTCCTCAGGTTGTAGGTTTGGTTCAAGTTTCCTTCTCCAGATGGTTGACCAGAGTTAGACAAGCACCATCTGCCCGGGTTTGAAATCAGAGTTTTCCTTCTCCTAGGATGGTTACCAAAAGGCTAGAGAGCCCATCCTACCCTTTGACGCTCTTTGTCAGACCCTTTGGTTGTGACCTGTCTGGCATGGGAGGCCCTACCGGTGGCTATTATGCCACCGCCAGCATAGCTCACAACTTCATTAGGGTACGTAAGCCTCTCCCCCACAACAAGGGGGCACCAACGGAGAGGTAGAGCATCTGATAGTACTCCTTGAAATGGTCCAACCCCCTTTAAAGTCACCCAAACTAACTGTAGCAGCAAATCCTATAAAAGATTCTTGTATATGTTGATTAGGACTGCACATATGCTAGGATCAATCACATGTCGGGGCTCTGATTCCAATGTTCACCTTAAGATATCTAATTTGCACAGGTAAAGCTTACCATGCTGACAGTTTGATAAAGGCTGTTCGAGGGGATACACAACACACTGGATAATGGTGTGCACTGCTGTAGCTGATGAATATGATTATGCTCTCCCATTGAGCAGAAATGTCCAAATGCAGGATGTAGCTCAACAAAGATATCTTGCAGAGCTGTTATCCACCCCCTTTCTCAACTAGTCAGTCTTTTACTGAGTTAAGTAGTAATATCATGCTCTAGCACAGTGAATTTCAACCTTTTTTGAGCCGCGACACATTTTTTACATTTACAAAATCCTGGGGCACACCACCAACCAAAATCACACAAAATGACACTCTAACACAGTAATACATATAGTTAATATGTTTTTAAATGTATTTATACACTCAGTGTGAAACCTGGGCCTGTTTCGATGAACGTAAGGGTGCTTCGTTTGGAGATGGCGTTTAAGCTTGCTTGGCACCATGGCGCTATCAGACAGCTTCTCACCACACACCAAGCACAGCATAGTTGGTGCCATCGCATCCCCAGTGAAAGTGAATCCAAATGAAAGATAGCTTTCGCTGTATTGCCTCGAGCTCACCGTCTTTTCTTTTTTCTTTTGTCCACCACTCATATTAGGGCCTTCATCTGTGTCATAATTTTGTCATAATTTTGTTCAGCATTTGCATTTTCCCTTCTCAAAAACTTCTCCATCAGTGTCACTCGCTTGTCTTGCTGTGATCCCAAATTGCCACTGTCACTTGACGCGCAGCTGCAGCACTAACTCTAACTGTGTTTACTTAGCGAATCCAAGATGGCACGACCATAGCACTCTCGCGTCACCTCTTAGGTGACGCGAGAGTGCTATGGTTCCATTTCTTAAAGGGACAGATGCGCCTTATAGTTTATATATGAATGAAGTTCGAAAATAATTTCTCACGGCACACTGGTTGAAAATCATTGCTCTAGCAGATAAAAACTCCTGTATTGCTAGCAAAACCCCGACACTAATTCATAAGTGACTTATCAAATGCTGTCTTAGCATTGTCTTTGACCCACCCATTCCTATCTCAGCATTGCCTTTTATCCATGAGCTTTTCTCTTGGCTCTGAGCCTGACTCAGATGCTTCTGCCTGCCCCACTTTGCCCCTGAGAGACAGCTAGGGTTCATCCCAAAGTTGACATCCCTTCTTGCTAATTTTCAAAATAACATGGGCAATGTGGCGTGTTGGGCAATGCACAAAAATAAAATTTGATAACAAATAGTGACAATTCATAATACACAAGAGTGATCTCCTGTTTCCCCACTAATGTGGAAGCTGGAACTGACTTTCACACAGTATATCCTGCAACAGCAAATGTTGCATTGTGTTCATTAATCACAAGGCAAGTGACATTTCAAGTGAAGGGCCCATGGGAATTGTAAGTGACAGTAAGATGTGTCAGTCATGAGGGGAAGGGAAAGAATACATTTCATTAAACATTCCTAAACATACAGTTTGTGTCAGTGTGATGGGGATGATGACACTATCTCCAATACCAATGGCACCGTTTGCACCTGCAAGGAGAATATTTCGCTCATTTGACATGATTGCAATTGAAGTTACAGACAGCACTCACACCAACCCTCTTTGAAGTCTGTTCTCCTAGGCTGTTGGAATATTGCTAGAGGGAGCCATAGTGATGCTGAATGGAGTGACAGCACTTCAAGGTGTTAATTTCAACAAGGACCTCACGGGAATTGTTTTCATGAAAATTCTCATCAACATCAAAAGATACCAACACCTATCAGTGATGGATGGAGACAGTAGTGGAGGAGTACTTGCATACTCTGAACAAATATTGTTTGTCCCTGGACTACTATTACTGGCTAGAAAAAAATATGTGGCTATTCTAACTTCCTCACTCTAACATGGTTTTGTGTGCCCACCATTAAGATCAATGCATAGTGAGATCTGGTTGGATCACTGTGACAAATCTTGTTTGTTTGTTTATTTATTTATTATTTCGATTTACTAAACTGCCCTTCTCGAGGCTCAGGGCGGTTTCCAAACATATAAAAACACATCAAGATTTAAAACATCATAACATACCATAAAAACACAAAACAATCCTAACCAGTTTCACATAAAATCACACGAATCAGAACAAGACTGATTCGTGATAGGAGACAGTGGCAACACGGCTAGGCGGGAGATTATCAGTTCAAGCACCGGTCAGTCACCAAATGCTTGCCTGAACAGCCAGGTCTTGCACGATCTACGGAAGGTCATCAGGTCCCGCAGGGCCCGCGTCTCAGCTGGTAGCGAGTTCCACAGGACCGGAGCAGCCACTGAGAACGCTCTCTGCCGTGTGCTGGAAAGCCTATAGAGCTTCAAACCTGGGAACTCAAGCATGTTAAGACCCTCTGAACGCAGTGATCTTCTGGGCATGTATGGGGTAAGCCGCTCCTTCAAGTACACTGGCCCCAAACCATATAAGGTCTTGAAAGTCAAAACTAACACTTTGAAGGAGACCCGGAATTCAATTGGCAACCAGTGCAGTTCAAGCAGGAGAGGTGTTATATGAGATGTTCTAGTGGCTCCTAGCAGCAGACGGGCTGCCGTGTTCTGCACCAGTTTAAGTTTCCAGATCGCCGACAAAGGTAGGCCAGTGTACAGCGCGTTACAGTAGTCGAGCCTCGAGATGACCGTGGCTTGGATCACCGTAGCCAGGTCGCAACAGGAGAGATAGGGAGCCAGACGTTTTGCTTGCCGCAGATGGTAGAAGGCTGTCTTGCAGGCACAAGCAATTTGTGCCTCCATAGACAGCTGGGGGTCCAGTCGGACACCAAGGCTCTTAACTAAAGACTGCGGGCATAGTGCCACGCCGTCAAATGTAGGCCGCTGGATCTCTCCCCCCCCCCCCTGGGCGGCCCGGCCACAAGATCTCCGTCTCCGCCGGGTTCACCTTCAACTTACTGGCTCGCAGCCATCCAGTTACGGCTTTTAGTCAGAGTTGGAAATTATCGGGTACAGATTCCGCCCCAGCGTCCATCCTCAGAACGAGCTGGGTGTCATCAGCGTACTGGTGACATTCCAGCCCGAAACTCCGTACCAGTTGGGCGAGTGGTCGCATGTAGATGTTACATAACAGTGGGGAGAGGATGGCCCCCTGAGGGACTCCGCAATGTAAGGGGGAGCCCTCGGAGACCACCCCTCCCCACTTCACTCGCTGCAGGCGGTTTTGGAGGAAGGAGGACAGCCAATTACATGATCAGTGAGTGAAACTTGCTTGGTTTTTTAGGGCCGCGATGATGAACGCATCCACCCCTATGTCCCTCCTCGTAATCGAAAATAACCTGGGGAGGCCCTGCTCTCGCTCCCGTCAACACCACAAATGCGTCTGGTGGGGATGAAAGACAGGGCCTTCTCGGCTGTGGCCCCCCGCCTATGGAACACACTCCCAAATGAGGTAAGACCTGCTCCCTCCCTCCAGGCTTTTAGAAAAAAAATTAAATCATGGTTCTGGGACCAGGCCTTCAGACAGTTGATGTATGTGGCAGTTTAGAGCCATCATTCCCAAAGTGGGCGCTACCGCCTCCTGGGTAGTGGTGGAGCAATCCAAGGGGGCGGTGGGGAACCCCACAGACAAGCCCCATGGCCACGGCTCCCTCCTCCCGCAGAGGAAACCTCACACAGAACGAGGGAGGAGGAGGGAAAGGCAAGCCTTTCTCGGTGGAAGCAGTAGCAGTAGAAGAAGAGGGAGCCCCAGCAACAGGCTTTTCCGTGGCCTTGCTCTCCTTCTCCCTTGTCCCATGCATGGCCGCGGGCAGCCGCGGGAGGAGGCAGAAAAGCCGTGCATGGAGCGAGGGGGGAAGGGAAAGTCGCGCTCCTCTCCCCTTGCTCTCCCCCCCCCGCGTGCACCTTCCTCGGTGGTGGACATAGGAAAGGTGCATGAGGGAGAAGAGAAAGGTGCATGGCTTTCCCTCCTCCCATGTCCTGTGCGCGCCTTTACCAGCACTGCCGCCGAGGAAGGCACGCAGGGGGGGGGGGGAGAGCAAGGGGAAAGGAGCACGCCTCCCTCCCCCTCCCCCCATGTGTGGCTTTTCTGCCTCCTCCCACCGCTGCCCCCATCCCCGCGGCCACGCATAGGGACAAGGGCCCGCGCATGAGCATTTGGAGCTTTTTGCAGCGGTGAAGACGAGCCACGAGGGAGGACAACAAGGAGGCTTTGGCAGCCATTTTCTGCCGAAGCCAAAGATCTGCGACTGCCAGGAGTTCATCTGCACAGCAGCTTTGATCAGCATTGAATGGCCTTGCAGCTTCAAGGTCTTTCTGCTTTCATTCTGCCTGTTTCTATCTGTGGAATGATGTCAGGGTGGGAGAAGGAACTCTTGTCTGGATGCATTTTTGAATGTTCCATTGGCCACATTGATCAGCATTGAATGGCCTTGCAGCCGAAAAGTCTGTGTGCTTTCATTCTGCCTGTATATATCTGTGGAATGATGTCAGGGTGGGAGAAGGAACTCTTGTCTGGATGCATTTTATGAAGTGTCCCTTATTTTTGCGAAAAATCATGTAAATGTCCCTTATGTCTTCTGTCAAAATATGGGTAGGTAAATCATTTTGACTTGGTTGTTTTATAAGTAGCTCGCATGCTGAAAAAGTGTGAGTACCCCTGGTCTAGTGTTCACAAGGAAGAGAAAAGTATCACAAATCAAAGTTCGCTTTTGGTATATATCAATTGTTTCATTTATATAAGTGTCATTGTGCAAAATAGCTTATGTGAATAAATAAACATGCAAATACATTTTTACAAAATATCACAATGGTTACAGAAAACGAGGTACTTAGCGCTTTAGAGTTCCACTGTCTGCAATCGATGGAAATTGGAAAATGTTCCAAAGTTCGTTGATGAATTATATTCCGGATTATTCCAATGTGCTAATATTTCCAGGCATTTCCAAATTGAGGACCAACAAACTGTAAGCGTTCCAAAATAGGTATCGTCGGTAAATACTGAGTTTGTAATCCATCAGGATGGCTCACGAGATCGCTGAACAGGCTGTGTCTCCGTATATTGGATGTTTACAAAACTGTTTCCAAGTGGTAGCCTGACGATTTTAAGTACGGAGCTCAGGCTGTTTTGGGGGAGTTCCACAGCGTCAAGGGGTTTCCTCAGCTTCATCAGAGGCACACCAAGAGGGATATCCTGAGCATTGTACCCGCAATATAAAGGCAAACATTTATCAGTGTGGGGTCATGAAATAATGCATCCTACATCATAGGCTTTGTTGACCCGTGTTTATTACCCCTGGTCTAGACCTACTGGGAAGTGCAATACTCTGCCCTACTCCTTTCATTTCTGCTGCTGAGTTAATCAAGTGTAAACTATTTTTAACTTTGAGCTCAGTTTGCAGCAATTGAAGCCAACAGAGGAAAAGGGGGAACAATGGGAGGAGAACAGTGGGACAGTCAGTGGCGGTCCGTCCATGTAAGCAAACTACATGGCCGCGTGGGGCGCCATGTTGGATGGGCGCCACCACACCGGCCGTGCCGCCGTAGCAAACCTCCCTGCTGCTGCCTGCAGCAGCTTCGGAGCATCTTGCGGACATTTTCGCGCATGCCCAGAACCTCCGGAGCTGAAGTTCAGCCCCAGTAGTTCTGGGCATGCGCAAAATGTCCGCACATGCTCAGAAGCTGCTGCAGGCAGCAGCAGGGATCGTGCCGGCCGCGCCGCCATAGCAAACCTCCCTGTTGCTGTCTGCAGCAGCTTCTGAGCATGCGCAGGACATTTTCGCGCATGCCCAGAACCTCCGGAGCTGAACTTCAGCTCCGGCAGTTCTGGGCATGCATGCTCAGAAATGTGCAGGCAGCAGCATGCTCAAAAGCTCCTGCAGGCAGCAGCTTGGGCATCGGCGCGGCTGCGCATGCAGAACCTCCGGAGCTGAACTTCAGCTCCCTCCCTGCTGCTGTCTGCAGCAGCTTCTGAGCTTGCGGACCTCCCTGCTGCTGCATGCCCAGAACCTCCGGAGCTGAACTTCAGCTCCGAGCTGAACTGGGCATGCGGCAGAAAATGTCATGCGCGCGTGCATGCTCAGAAGCTCCTGCAGGCAGCAGGCTAGCAGCAGGGAGGTCTGCTATGGCGGCGCGGGCGGCGCGGCGGCGCCCATGCAAGTAGGCAGGGGGCGGAGGCAAAGTAGGCAGGGGGCGGAGGCAAAGGGAGAGGGGGCGGAGACAAGGGGGCGCCAAATAATGTTTGCTTACTATATAAAATAACCTTAGACCGCCCCTGGGGACAGTTGAAAGAGTAAGACGCCAGAGGATTAATTGGGACTGTCACTGCCAAATCAGGACAATGGAGGGCATCCTATCACTATTGGAACCATAGTGGACTGAACTTCTTCTTTTTCATATCCTGCTTTTCTCTCTTAAAAGAGATTCAAAGTGACTTTTGTAAATCTTGATATTTCATATCCTTTTACCATGAATTTTATACTCAAAGAGAGATGTATGTGGAATTTTCCGTCTCAAATCCCCGTCTCAAGTCAGTTTTATATATCTTAATTGGGGAGAAAGAGGGGAGTTATGGGAATTTTGTTCTGTCTGATGTGATAACATAGTTTGGGGGAAATCTGAAAACTCATGTCACATTTAGGGCTTTTTTTGGATTGAGGTGGTGTCGATGGGCTTCTCCCTCAAAAGCCGCTTTCCCAGGCCTTCCCACCCCTCGTGCTATTTTTCCTTCGGCTGTTTAAAATATTTGTTTTGAATGGAATTATGTGCAATTTAAACGTAATTTAAAATGTGAGACAAAACAATAACATAAAATAAGCCAATTAGTGGTGATAAGCAAATCACATAATTAACCGAAAGATGCAATTAGCATAATGCACAGTTAAAATAGCAATTAAAACAGCAAAGGGAAAACTTACATTCTTTTGAAATGCAGCATCTTCCAAATACTGTTTTAAAGTATGAGCTATTAGAAGGCACAGGAGAATAAACATGCCTTAACTGGAGATCTAAAACATTCTAAAGTGGTGCTAAATAAGTATTTTTGAATTAAAGGCTCTGCACCCCCCTCCCTGCTTTTAATCTGCAATCCAGAGCAAACTATGATTTTGGGCCAATAGAAACAATGGGGGGGGGTGCCAAGATAGAACTGACCACAACTGTTTTACATGACTATCCTGTATTCTCTGGACTTAGATGGCGTGGGGACATGGGATGGTACTACTTACTGTCCCTCTCCTGATCTCATTGTAGCAAGGAGTGATGCCAGCTCGGGGGGGAGGGCGAGGAGAGAATAGGGAAAAGGACAGGGCAATTCTTCTCCTTCCCAAGCCTTACACCCCCCCCCCCAGGGCAGTTTCAGGATGGAGCCCACTGGAGCTCATCACATGACTCCATATGCTTCGGGTCCAACCTATCTTTGAGATTGCATCTCCTTCTATGAACCAGTGCAGGCCCTGAGATCTGCTGGAGAGGCCCTTTTCTCTCACACGGGTGCGATTGGTGGGGATGAGAGAGAGGGCCTTCATGGTGGTGGCTCCCTGGCTCTGGAATGCCTTCCCTACAGAGGTTAGATTAGCCCCAACCAGGCCCGGATTAACACGAGAGAGAGAGAGCGCGCGAGAGAGACTTCCCGCCGCAAACACTGACTTTTATTATATACATAGATAGATAGATTTATATTCCGCCCTTCTCACCCCACAGGGGACTCAGGGCAGATTACAATGTACATATACATGGCAAGCATTCAATGCCATAGACACAAAACATATATAGACAGACACTCAGAGGCTATTTAACATTCCAGCTTCTAGCCACCAGGGGAGTGTTGTTTCTTCATTCATTTCATACTTCCTGGAGATTTTTATGGCCTCGTAAATCAGTTATATTAGCCTCCCCACAAAGTGGCACCTAAATTTCCTACTTGACAGATGCAACTATCTTTCGGGCTGCACAGGTCGACAACAAGCTACAGAATTTTGGTCGGGAGCTCACTCCGACCTGGGCTGGCTTCGAACTCATGACCTTTTGGTCAGTAGTGATCATAATGCGGCTGACTCCCATGCTGAGTTCCTTTTGAGGATAGCATGTTGTGCTAAGCATATTTTGAATGTTTGGACCGAAGCTTCTGCCACTGACACTAGAACCGGTAGTCTTCACTGACTGGACTATAACTCCCATCACCCAAACTAGCATGGGGTGGTAGGGGTGGCAGTTGTAATCCAACAAAGCTGGAGGGCAGCAGGGTCGAGGAAGGTTGCTCTCAGATATATTAACCAAAGGATTTTCAAAGCAAAGGAAAAAGTTGCTCTCACTAACACAGACTGAAGTATTAATCAAGGTTTAGTTGCAATTCTACTGACACGCATAATGAAGTTTTCCAGCTGCCACTCTCTTTTGGTCCTGACAGTTATAATGAAACGCTGCCGGGATGAAGGGTGCTCCTCAAGGACCTTAAAGTCTAAATCAGGGGGAATCAAGTATAGGACCAGTCAGCCAATTTCTTTCCAGCCTCAATCTGCAGAAGGTTTTGCGTGTACACTGGGCCAAGCAGCAGATATTAGAGCAGGGGTGGGCAATTATTTTTCCAAGGGGCCACACGAGAGCCAAAAATATTATGGAGGGCCGCACCTAAAGGCTGAACTACATTCTAATCTACATTATTTATTTATTTATTTACTATTTTACTATATATTACACATCATTAATATTAACATATTAATATATCAAGAAATATTCATATATTATCAGTATTAATATAATTAATATATTATAGTGTATATATATAGACATTAGAATACGTAGACATTATAATATAACATTATTATTTTATATTATTTATTATATTATTATTATAAAATAATAATAAAAACAACAAAAATAAAATAAAATAAAATTCAAGAACAGAGAGAGAGAAGAGCAGCAGGTCATGCCATCGGAGGCTGCAGGTGCGTGGAAACAAATGCAACGCCTCGATGCAGGGCCGTAGCCAGGATTTTGATTCGGGGCTGAGTTTGGTTAGGGGGCTGAGACTGGGTGGAAGAGGGTCTACCCTAGCAAACCTTTTGTATTGTTATCCCACCAGTTCTCGTTTGTGCCTGGAGGGCAGGGGGCAGCACTGGGGGTCCCACTAGCATTGGAGCCAGTTGATTCGGAAGAGGATTTGGAGGGGCTAGAAGAAGGGGATTTTGAGATAGCTGGGCCTTCTTCTCCCACAGAAAGTCTGGCCTGGGATGACGGCTGGCCTGACCCTCACGAACAGCCGGAAGGCCAGTCGGAATTCGAAAGCAGTGATAGTGAAGATTACGAGCGGCCGGGGGGGGCGAGGCTCACAGGAAAGAATGTGGGAAACAACCGAGGGAGAGGCCCGGGAAGCAGATGGGGAGTTTGACTCTCACGAAGATAGGGAAGCAGGTGCTGGGAGGCAAGGTCGAACCTTCGATAGGAGACGGAGCATTGAGGCTAGCAGAAGGGGTTGGTTTCACAGCCTAGACAGACCGAGGGCTCGCAGCACAGATTGGAGGAGGAGAAGCCTAGAGCGTCGGGGCCTCGTCAAGGGATTAAGTATAGGATCCGTGGGAACGGATCCTCAGTACTCGGCCATGTCTCACCTATGCAGATGTGTAGCGAAGCCAAGACCACGTAGCTAAGTTTGGGGCTAGTGGCCTGCCAAGAAGAGTTTATCTTGTAGCCTTGCTTTGTTCCTGATCCGCTAGCTAAGCGGAGCCTTGCCAGGTTTTTGGAAGTATTGCCAAGTTTGCCTTTTGACTATACCTTACTTTTGGATTACTTTGATACTTTTATGGACAATTACCTTTTCAACTGTTTTATACTTCAATAAAGTAGTTAGCTGATTATCGTCTCTCTGTGTGTGATTAAGGGGCCGGCCTAGGTCTTGCATCGTGACAATAACCCCATTAATGTGAGATATAATGAGCATGGGGATCAGATCATGATATGAATAAACATAACAGTTTAAATAATGTACCAGTAAGGCCTTTTCGCGGACCATCCTGAGAATTTCGGGGGGGGGGGGGCTGAAGCCCCCTTAGCCCCCCCCCCTGGCTACATGCCTGCCTCGATGGCCTTCTCTTCTCCTCCGGGAAGGACCCAGGGAGGGAATCGAGGAGAGGGAAGGGGGCTGCTCCTTTCCCGAGGGAAGGAGGGCGAGGAAAGGTCTTACTACTACTACTACTATTCATTATGGGGGTGGAACTCCTCCATGGCGGTGTTGTGGGTCCCTGGTCTCCCGGCGGAGGCCCTCGCCCTGCTTGGCTGCTGACTTGGCTGGGAAAGAAGGAACAGTTCTACCTCTCGCTCAGCCCCTGAGGAAGGAAGGAGGCAGGGAGGCAGGGCAGAATGGCACCTCCCTTTTGCAGCTCCGTCTGCCGGCAAAAAGAAGCACCTCCCTGCCTGCCTGCCTGCCTTCTCCCTCCTCTTTCTCGGTAGCCCTTGTTGGCAGACAGGCCGAAGGAGCCCGCCATCCCTGCAGGCGATCCTGGCCTGCAAGGGGAGCACTCGACAATCTGAGGCAGCTCATCGCCGTGGTGACCTGGAAGACGATCAAGTCTTCCGGTTCGCCACGCCGATCAGCCCCCGCAGGTCGCGGAGTGCTGCCGCTGCAGGTGCAGATCGCCTGCAGGGATGGCAGGCACTCCAAAGCTGCCGCTCCTCCTCCAACCTGTCTACCAACACAGGTCCCACAGAGCCCGCAATCGGATGGCGGCAGCGGCACTTGGCCCCACCCCCAACGCCCTTCTCTCGGGCCGGATAGAACCGGCTGCCGGGCCAGATATGGCCCATGGGCCGTAGGTTGCCCACCCCTGTATTAGAGACTGTGTGTGTATGTGCTGAGTTTTACAAAGCACAGGCCTTCCAATCTTTCTACGCTTTCAGTGACCCATATTGAAGGCAGAGGGAGTATGTTTAATTGCTGTTGCAGCATTTAGGACATGCGTCTAATTAGGAAAACAAAAAAGGCACACATTTTTAGTTCCTTCTTGTAAAGATGGAAATGTCACAGATAATAGCCATTAGTTAAACATTGTCAGCTGGCAGCAATAACACACCAGCCTCAAGGAAATCTTGCTGGAGAAAAAGTTGCTCTATAACAGACCTGTACCTGGCATGAGGTAGGGTGAATGAAATTCTTAGCAACAAGGCTTGTTTTCAAGGAGATGTATTTATTTATTTATTTATTCACTACATTTCTATACCGCCCTTCTCAGCGACTCAGGACGGTTTACAAAACGGCACAATTCAATGCCACAGTAATATAAAAACAGATTAAAAGCATATAACATTCATAACATTTCATTAACAATAAAATCAATAAAACACGAATCCTCTGTATCTCATTTCCAGAATCATTATCCGATCGCATTTGTCCCGCCGTTCCAAGGTCAAGAAATTATCTGTTACACTGCATTTGAAAAAGCCTGCTCACAAAGCCAGGTTTTGACTTTTTAATGAAATGTTAAGAGGGTGGGTGTCAATCTAATGTCCCTGGGGAGGGCGTTCCATAGCCGAGGGGCCACCACAGAGAAGGCTCTGTCTCTCGTCCCCGCCAACCGAACCTGTGAAGAAGACGGGACCGAGAGCAGGGCCTCTCCAGAAGATCTTAAATTCCTAGATGGTTCATAATGAGAGATACGTTCAGACAGATAGGCAGGGCCAGAACCGTTTAGGGCTTTATAGGCTAAAGCAGGGGCCAGGAACCTTTTTGACTCAGAGAGCCATAAAAGCTAAATATTTGGAAATGTATTTCAGTGAGAGCCATATAATATATATAATATGTTTTAAGACTGAATTCAACTAAATGTGAGTGTATACGTACATACTATGAGAAAAGGATTTCCCCGGCAGAATGACGATTCGTATGTCCAACTGAAGAATCCATAGACCAAAACCAATGCTGGAGCAATCCCCAAACAATACGGGCAAGAAAGCGCCCGTATTGTAAATAAAGCCGAAGCCGCCGCCAAAGAAGCCAAGCCGAGGCTCCCCCCACCTCTTCCTCCTTTCCTCTTCCTTGGAGGACCCTGGGAGGAGGAAGAGGAAGAGAGCGAACCTCGACTTGGCCCTCTCCGAGGCCGAAGCTGCCACCAAAGAAGCCAAGCAGAGGTTCCCCCGCCTCTTCCTCCTCCTCTTCCTTGGAGGACCCTGGGAGCCAGATGCAATCATTAAAAGAGCCACACCTGGCTAGCGAGCCATAGGTTCCCGACCTCTGGGTTAAACCCTTGTGTCGGCAGGACTGAAGACCAACAGGTCGGAGGTTCAAATCCAGGGAGAGCGTGGATACGCTCCCTCTGTCAGCTCCAGCTCCCCATGCGGGGACATGAGAGAAGCCTCTCACAAGGATGGTGTCAGATCTGGGAAATCTGAGCTTGGAAGAAGTTCAGGTTTCCAGCCTGCCATGAGGTGGTGCTGACCTTTGTCCCAGTTCTCCGGGAAGTGAAGTGACCTTTGTTCTAGTTACTGAAGGACTATGCTGAGTCAGTCTGGGAGTGATGTAACTTCCAGGTGTCTCCAGGGAAGTGAGGCAACCTCTTCTGGACTCGGACATTGGACATTGGACTATTAGTGCTGACTCAGAGACTAATGAGGTCACATCCCTTTGGACTGTGGGATTTGCTGATTCACCCGGATATGGTGCAACCCTGCCTGGACATTGCATAGGCAAGGGAGGGGTTCGGGTATAAAAGGTGTGTTTGGGTGGCGGGACGGTGCTTTAGCTTTACAAGTGTTGTACCTGCAATAAAATCGTGTTGGACCGTGCTTCTATCTACGCGTGATCCTTACCGAAATTGGAGCGTCATTACAGAAGCTAAAGGCCCATTCAACTTTCCCAGCAATGGAGAGGTTGGCCTGGAGGGAAGAGGAGTATATCGATATGTGGAATATTGCTCCTGAAGAGGTCCGGAGAACCATGGAATGGGAGTGGAATACCATTGACCAAGTGGGGTTCCCGGACGGGTCCAGAGAAGCGACGGCGTATGGTGCGTCAGCTCAGGTGGACGAGCTCAGAGAAGCGGAGAGATTGTGGGACGCTCAGGTGAGCTCTTTGAGAGGTGAATCCAGAGGAAGGGGGCAGCGAGGCCCCATTCAGACGGATGTCCGGAGGGCCGGAGGAACCAGAGAAGCTGCGCTGAAAGAAGGGCCAGCTCAGGTAGATCCAGTAGAGGGCAGGACCAGAGAAGCTGTGGGGAAGAGTGCCCCAGCTCAGGTGGACCTGGAGGAGTGTGGTAGTGAGACCACGGAACCTGAATCGCTATCGGAATTGGCGGTGATGAGGTGTAGAATGGAGGCAATGGAGCATACCATGAGAAGGATGTCTCGGGCTATGTCCAGGAGAGAGCCAGTGGATTCGGCGTGGAGTGCACCGGGAGGAGGAGACTTCACTTTTTATTCTTGGATGGATGGCGGACCGTCAGCAGCTGAACGTCCTAGATCTCCCATGGGAGTGTGGACGGATGGTGGTCATCCTGCGTCAGAAGTAAATCCGGTCCCGGTGAGCCGCTCCCTGCAGTCGGCAGGGATGGGAAGGGGAGTCCCAAGGCTTGAGGCCCCTCAGGGGAGGAGAGTACAATCCCAGGAGTTTGGAGGAAGGCTGAAGAAAGAACCCTTGCAGGTGGAGTTTGAAGGGGAAGCTTGCAAGGTGGCCTTCTTTATCGCTGCAGTGAAGGATCATATGGAAGACTACGGTCATCTCTACCCCAGTGATGGTAGCAGAGTTCGAGCCATTGGAGGAGTGTTTAAAGGAAGGGCCGCTGAATGGTATGTGCAGTGCCATGATCGTAGAGATCCATGTTTAACATCGGTCCGGGCCTTCTTGCAAGCCATCGAAATCGCTTCCGTGATCCGTTGGAGAGGATAAAGGCTAAGGAAGCGCTGCGCTGTTTATCCCAGGGATCCCGTTCGGTTACAGAATATGCGGAGGAATTTATGGGATTGGCTGGCAAGGTTGCTGAGTGGTCCCAGGCTACATTGCTTGAATTATTTAAAGATGGCCTGCGGAAGGAAATCCTAGAGTGGTGCCTGCATCGAGGTGATCCGGGTGATGTAGATGGTTGGATCCAGTTAGCAGGCAGCGTGGAGGGGATCTTGGCCCAGGTGCAGCGAGAGAGCCTAGACGTGGTGGCGGCGATGGCAGAACCAGTGCTAGGAAGAAACCCGTGATGGGACGTGGTCTTTGTTTCATCTGTTCTCAGCCGGGTCATTTTGCGTCCCAGTGCCGGCAGAAGCAGGTGCCGGATCCGATCCGTTCTGATCCGATTAAAGTGGCATCCTCCAGGGCGGCTTTTGTGGACAATACAGATTGCTGTATCATGCTAATAGATAGAGTGTTTCTATCTACGCGTGATCCTTACCGAAATTGGAGCGTCATTACAGATGGTAAACACCAAAACATCTCAGTGTCTTCTGGGCAATGTCCTTGCAACGGGTCAATTCTCTCATTCCGGAAGCGACTTGCAGTTTCTCAAGTCATTCCTGATATGAAACCCAAAAAAAAAAAAAACCTTGTTTAGTTGAAGGCCTTACTAGTGTAATCCTGGTGCAACACTGATAATATTCCAAGTTCCTTCGTTTGTTGTATAAAATTAGTGTTCAGAACAAGGCCGTTCCTTGCCCTCGCCGCATTGGCTATGCTGATGGGAGTTGCATTCTAACAGTCTTTGGAGGACAATACGTTGTTCACCCTTGTTTAGTTGAAGACCTTACTGGTGCAACACTGATAATGCTCCAAGTTCCTTAGTTTGTTGTACAAAGTTAGTGTTCAGAACATGGCCATTCCTGCAGCTCCTTGCACTTGTTGGAAGAGTAAGTGACTGCAATAATGATTAGTAGCACGCCCGATGGCATGCTTGAAAGCTGGGCATAGCTTGTCTCTGGTCCCAACTGAAGGATCGAGACAGCACGGTCTCTTTTCCACAAAATGAAAAAGGCATTAATTTTTAAAGCGTATTAACATATAATGAAGTACATACATAATTCAGCTTGGGAAGCTCTGCTGGCCATGGCTCTTAGTAGTAATAAAGTACCTATTTAAATGCACCGTGTTCTCGGTTTTACGTTCCGAAGCTGAATGGCTCCCGCAGATGCTGCAGTTCTGTTTGTGTTGTTAAGGATAACTCAATGCTGGGAGGGGGGCTAGATCTATTCACTTGCCAGAACCCTTTTCTGTTGGTTAGGAATGAAAAAAACAAAAACACATGAGGGTTTAAGTTCTTGAAGTTTCCGTCTTGTCATAGAAGTTCTAACGCAGCTATCGAATATATTCGAGTATAAGCTGACCCGAATATAAGCCGAGTTTTTTTACTACAAAAAACTGGGAAAATGGATTGACTCGAGTATGGGCTGAGGGTGGGAAATGCAGCGACTACTGCTAAAATCCTGTATATTAATGTGTACCTTCAATTTTGAGACCAAGAAGCAGCAGATAATATCATCCTTTTTTGAGCCGCGGCACATTTTTTACATTTACAAAATCCTGGGGCACACCACCAACCAAAATGACACAAAATGACACTCTAACAGAGTAATACATATAGTTAATATGTTTTTAAATGTATTTATACACTCAGTGTGAAACTTGGGCCTGTTTCGATGAACACAACATATATATGACTTCCTCTCACTTACTTATACACGGCAATCATCTCTTCTCTCAGCCTTCTCTTCTTCAGGCTAAACATGCCCAGCTCTTCAAGCCGCTCCTCATAGGGCTTGTTCTCCAGACCCTTGTGAAATTTCACCCTGAGTGAAACTTGCTTCCAGATAACTATGGATGTCATGAAGCTGTTATAAACAGTTCCTTGGGGTGGGGAGGCAACTCTTGCAAAATCCAGTAAAATAGTAAAAAAAATAAACATTTCCAAGCGGAGAGGCTCAATGCGGTTGGTGGGGATGAGAGATAGGGCCTTCTCAGTGGTGGCTCCCCGTCTGTGGAATGCGCTCTTTATTGATATACGATCCACATCATCCCTCCTGGCATTCAGGAAAAAAGTGAAATCCTGGTTATGGGACCAGGCGTTTGCACATTAGCATGATACAGCACTTTAGATTGGATTGAAATGGCAAACTGGTGGACATGACCTAAGGCTTCTATTATGGACGGAATATTGTTTTTAACCTATGTGAATGTATTTGATATATTTTAATGCTAATTGTATTTTCATGTATTTTAAAGATAACTGTATTTAATGTATTTTAAATTTTTAACTGTTGTGGTTTCTATTATAAGTTTACTGTGTTTTGGGCATCAAATTGTTGCCATTGTGAGGGTGCTCTGAGTCCCCCCTCGGGGGTTGAGAAGATGCGGGGTAGAAATGGTGGAAATAAATAAATAAATAATTGTCTGCCATGGTGGTTGTTAGAGTGGCTGAGCATTTCTGTGTTCTCAAATAATATGCTGTGTTCAGGTTGGTTCATCAAGTGCTCTGCTATGGCTGACTTCTCTGGTTTAATTAGTCTACAGTGCCTTTCATGTTCCTTTATTTATGTTTGGGTGCTGCATTTGGTGGGCCCTATGTAGACTTGTCCACAGCTGCATGGTATATAGTAGACTCCTGCAGAGGTGAGAGGACCTGCAGGACCTCTGCAGGAGTCTATTGTGTACCATGCAGCTGTGGATCACTGCAGACTGATTCAAGCAGAGAAGTCAGTCATAGCAGGGCACTTGATGAATAATTGAACCTAATATTAAATAATTAAATAATAAGTAATAAAACAAGTAGCAATGAAAATAATTGTATGGTTGGGGGTCACCACAACATGAAGAACTGTATTTAGGGGTCATGGCATTAGAAAGATTGAGAACCACTGGTCTATGGATTCTTTGGTTGGACATGACTTGAGAAACTGCAAGCCACTTCCAGTATGAGAGAATTAACCCACTGCAAGGACGTTGCCCAGGGGACACCGAGATGTTTTGGTGCTTACCATCCTTGTGAGAGGCTTCTCTCATGTTCCCACATGGGGAGCTGGAGCTGACAAAGGGAGCGTATTCACACTCTCCCTGGATTTGAACCTCTGACCTGTTGGTCTTCAGTCCTGCCGAGACAAGGTTTTAACCCAGGGGCCGGGAACCTATGGCTATGGCTCGCGAGCCAGGTGTGGCTCTTTTGATGATTGCATCTGGCTCCCAGGCTCCTCCAAGGAAGAGGAGGAGGAAGAGGCGGGGGGACGGGACCTCGGCTTGGCTTCTTTGGCGGCAGCTTTGGCCTTGGTTCGCTCTCTTCCTCTTCCTCCTCCCAGGGTCCTCCAAGGAAGAGGAGGAGAAGGAACAGATGGGGGGAGCCTCGGCTTGGCTTCTTTGTTGGTGGCTTCGGCTTTATTTACACACCGCTTTCTTGCCCGTATTGTTTGGGGATTGCTCCAGCAGTCTACAGATTCTTCGGTTGGACATACACACCATCATTCTGCTGGGGAAATCCTTTTCTCATAGCATGTACATATATACTCACATTTAGTTGAATTCAGTCTTAAAATATATTATCTATATTATATGGCTCCAATGGAAATAAATTTCCAAATATTTTGCTTTCATGGCTCTCTGAGTCAAAAAGGTTCCCAACCCCTGCATTAACAGATGATACAATTCCAGCCTTCACGGCTTTTCTTATCCTATCTGCCAAGCTTCAGCAATTATTTTTTCTTTCAATGGTTAATCCAATGGTCAATGGTTGGTGCTTCAGTGTGGGAGCTAACAATTTGCTTCTCTAAATTCTTAATTCAGATAGGATTGCAGCTGAAACACCTGCAAAAAGGAGGTGAGCACTGCCAAAGAAGAGGACAAGTGAGAACATGCATTTGCAGAATTTTTGCATATTACTATTTGGATTTTTAGGTACAAAATGTAGAAATAATCTATGATTGAAATCAATGTACCGTAGATCTCACTATAGTGGGAAATATTGTCAGGAGGTGGCTTGCATGCAATTTCAGCTTGTTGATGTGTTACGGGTGTATTTATTCACATTGTGCAAAAATAGCTGTTTGATACCACTAAAGTGGCAGGGATTCATCCTATGGAAACCTGGGATTTCTAGTTTGATAGAAGAGATCTGTCCTAAAGAGTGCTAGTGCTGGTCTGCAGGAGAATACAGTGGTATGCTTTACTAGAAAATAATTCTATTTTCTTTGCTGGACTATAAATCTCAGGATTCTTTAGTATGGATCCATTCACAGCTAAAGTAAAACCAAACTGCTATAATTATGAAGTATGGATATTCCGCAGGTATTTTCAAGCTTTCCCTTCTTATAGTTCCTTATTTTAAGGCTGGATCTGGGTGGGATAGCCTTATTTATTTATTTATTTATTTACTTACATCATTTATATTCCGCCCTTCACACCTTGCAGGGGACTCAGGGCGGATCACAATGCACATATACAGGCAAACATTCAATGCCATAGACCAGGGCTGCCCAGGAAGTCGATCGCGATTGACTGGTCGATCCCGGGACTGAAGGAGGTCGATCCCAGCTGGATGGGGCGCTTCTCAGAGGGGGCAGAGCCATGCTATGCCAAGCCCCGCCCCCTCCCTGGCTTCAGCTTTACCACAGCTTCTCCAGGCATGAGGAGGGTAGTGCCAAGCCAGTAGTGGCTAGCTATGCCACCACTGGCTTGGCACTACCCTCCTCTAGCCTGGAGAAGCTGTGGTAGAGCTAAAGCCAGAGGGGGGCGGAGCCAGGCCATGCCAAGCCCCGCCCCCTACCCCTGCTCTATCCTGCTTCTCTCGGTAGATCTTTCTGACTTGGTTTTATTATAAGTAGCTCACATGCTGAAAAAGTTTGGGCACCCCGGCCATAGACATGCAACATATATAGACAGACAACGAGCTACACAATTGGTCGAGAGCTCACCCTGACTCAGGCAGGCCTCAAACTCATGACCTTCTGGTCAGTAGAAATCTTATGCAGCTGACTCCCAGCCAGCTGCACCACATTCCCGGTGCCTTTCAGCCACACAATATGGTTATCCTAGAGAAAATAGAGTAAGCAAATTTATGAAAAATAATAATAATGAAACTTTATTTATACCCCACCACCATCTCCCCAAGGGGACTCGGGGTGGCTTACATGAGGCCACGCCCATCAATACAGTAAACACAATATAACACTAGAGCACAACAGAAAATCAGAAAATAAAATAACTTAAAATACAAAACCAATGTAAATAAACAACACAACAATATGAAATCAAAACATTAAGACGCTAAAGATGATCACCGTGGGCAGGGCCAAATTCAAAGATTAAGTATTTGAAAACACTGGGAGATGGGGCAATGAAAAGTATCAGGGAGGGGATCTGGGGATGAGGTAGGATTTAATTGCACAACCAGAAAATAAATTGCTTCTGAGGGCATTTTATGCAGAGTTTGGTCAGGGATTATCATGCATAACAACAACAAGAACAATAATAATAATAAACTTTATACCCCGCCACCATCTCCCCAAGGGGAATCGGGGCGGCTTACATGAGGCCAAGCCCGATAACACATAATAAGACAACACAACAGCAAATAAAAATAATACAATCAGTATAACTTACAAATAAGCATTCAATCATTGAAGGCACATTGGAACAGCCAAGTTGTCATGCTCCTCCTGAAGATTGCCAGGGTGGGGGCTTGCCTAATATTTCTAATATTTGCAGAAGCAAAACTCACAAATACTATTATTTATTTATTTATTTGCCATGCTTCTATACTGCCTCTCTCAGCCCGAAGGCGACTTGAGGCGGTGAACAAGCGGCAACAAGTGCCCATATACAGTACATCACAAGATAAAAACAGTCATATAAAAACATAAAAAATTTACAGTTAAAAACTACAAAATAAGAATCTCAGCTCCACAATCTTAAAATTGGTTTCCGTTTCGTCGTCATAGTAATCCTTGATCTCGATTAAAGTTCGTCTGTGAATGCTTGCTCGAAAAACCAAGTCTTGACTTCCTTACGAAATGTCAGGAGGGAGGGGACCGATCTGATGTCACTAGGAAGGGAGTTCCAAAGCCTAGGAGCCACCACTGAGAAGGCCCTGTCTCTCGTCCTCGCCAGGCGCGACTGCGAAGCATGTGGGACCAAGAGCAGGGCCTCTCCGGATGATCTTAAGCATCTTGATGGTTCATAAGGAGAGATGCGTTTGGACAGGTAAGTTGGACCAGAACCGTTTAGAGCTTTAAAGGCCAAAACTAGCACTTTGAATTGTGCCCGGTAGCAAACTGGTAGCCAGTGGAGCTGGCACAACAGGAGAGTTGTACGCTCCCTGAGTGCCGCTTTTGTTATCAACCTGGCTGTTGTCCGTTGGACCAATTGAAGCTTCCGAGCAGTCTTCAAGGGCAGCCCCACATAGAGAGCATTGCAGTAATCTATATGATTGTATTTTCAACAACAGAGTGTTCAGACAAGGATACCAATAGAGGATTGTTGTCTGTAAAGTAGGGCATGTGACTGTCCAAATCCCAATACAATCCCACTTCGAATTATAAATATTAACATCCTGGAAAGCTAGAAACTATCAGGAACCCAAGGAAATAGGGTAGCTCTCTGGATTGGTCCAGCTCTATCGAAGGATACCCAGAAGCTGCTTCACTATAGGTATGAAGCCTCCAAAATGGACAAAGAGCTTTTTCTTCTAATCATCCCATTACAAAACTCTTCTGCTGACAGAAGATCTTGGCTACATTCCTCTGGAAATGTCCCTGGGCAGTAGGTCCTGCCGAATCCTGTGAGTGACATTTCTGAGACAAACATGCACGGAAAGAGTTATATGAGAGGAACAACACCTGGCTTTTAGTCCTGATCCCACTAGGCCACATGCACTTCTGTCAAGGACAGCAGTTACCCCAAATGCACTGGAAGTCCTCAAACGTGGTGCAATGTCCCATAAGCTGCCAAACTCACAGAAAGCACAAAAGTCTGTAACAGGCTCATATGTGAAGAGTTTGGTGCATCATACTTTGAGGACCTCATCAGATGAAGTTGGGGGTGGGACGGGGGGTGGGACAGGGAAAGTAGGGGAAAATAGAGGGAACTGTCTTAAACCATTCCCTCCCATATTTCCCCTTCTTCAGAGATGACCAGCAACTCTATGTATGTATTGTGCCTTTCACTACCTTTCCCCCACTTTCAGATGCTTGGGATCGGGTAACATCTGCTTGCTGAAGATGGCTACTAGGCTGAAACAGTTCCATGAGCTTAGGAAATGGGACCCCATGGAGTCCCACCAGAAGTGCCCATACATCATGTGATGGCCTCCATGGGATTTCCGCGAGGCTTCATTTCCTAAGGCAGTGTTTCCCAACGAGTGTGCCGTGGCACACTAGTGTGCCGTGAGCGATCATCAGGTGTGCCGTGGGAAAGTGGAACCTCCAATACCCTTTCTTCCCCCTCTTGCTGAACACTTTTTCTTCTCCACTCGGGCTCCCTTCTTCCCAGCCTCGCTCTGCTCGCTTTGCTCTGGGGTGAGTCTGCGCAGTAGCGCCTGCACGGGTCACGTCTTCCTCCCTCCCCCCTCCCCTCCCCTCCTGAACACGCTCACGCTGCCCCCTCAGATCAAAATGGCGGCAGAAGCGCCAAGAAAAAGTAAGTGTCTGGCAGGAGGGGGAAGAAAGAGCATGAAGGGGAAGGGGGAGGAAAAGGTCTCTGTCGAAAGCTGGCATGGGCAAACTTGGACCTTCCAGGTGTTTTGGACACCAACTCCCACCATTCCTAGCAGCCTCAGGCCCTTTTCCTCCCCCCCCCCCAGCCACTCAAGCAGGAAAGGGCCTCCGGCTGTTAGGAATGGGGGAAGTTGAAGTCCAAAGCACCCAGAAGGCCAAAGTTTTCCCATGCCTGTTTTAGGGACTTTAAAGCGCTTTAGATCCTGGCAGAGGAGGAGGAGCAGACAAGGGCCCCCCCTTCCCTTACTCCCTGCCAGGATCTAAAGCGCATTCACTTCCCCCTCCTTTCCTTGCCAATAAATCGGAGTATTGGCAAGGGAAAGGAGGAAGAGAAGAAGCGATTCGCTCCCCCCTCCTTTCCTTGCCAATACTCCGGTTTATTGGCAAGGAAAGGAGAAGAAACATTCAGTTCCCCTCCTTTCCCTGCCAATAAATCGGAGTATTGGCAAGGAAAGGAGGGGAAGAGGAAGCGTTAAGCCCCCCTCCTTTCCTTGCCAATACTCAGTTTATTGGCAAGGAAAGGGAGGACATCAGTTCCCCCCTCCTTTCCTGCCAATAAATCGGGTATTAGCAAGGAAAGGAGGGGAAGGAGGAGGCGATTTGCTTCCCCCCTCCTTTCCTTGCCAATACTCAGTTTATTGGCAAGGAAAAGGGGGCATTCAGTTCCCCTCCTTTCCCTGCCAATAAATCGGAGTATTAGCAAGGAAAGGAGGGGAAGGAGGAGGCGATTTGCTTCCCCCTCCTTTCCTTGCCAATACTCCGGTTTATTGGCAAGGAAAGGAGGGGGCATTCAATCCCCCCTCCTTTCCCTGCCAATAAATCGGAGTATTGGCAAGGAAAGGAGGGAAAGAAGGAGGCGATTTGCTTCCCCCTTTCCTTGCCAATACTCCGGTTTATTGGCAGGGAAAGGAGGGAGGGCGGCGAGAGGAGGAAGATGCCCCCAGCGCCCCTCGCTGTCTCTCTCTAGCTTCGATCCATGGATCCATGGATGGGGCTAGAGAGAGGCAGTGAAGGGGCGGGAGAGGAGGGATCCTCTCCTCTCTCGCCCGCCCTCCATAGGTGGGGAGAGGAGGAGGGAGGCCCTCGCTCGCTGATTGGCTAAAGGAAAGAAGGTGGTTTTATGGTACCACCTGGTCTCCATTAGCCAATCAGAAACCACGTCAGTAAGGGCAAAGAAGCAATCCGATGTCCTTATGACACTTACGCACCAGATACAAAAATGGCGCTGCAAAGTGTCATAAAAGAAAGGGTACTTCTGGGATCGCTGCGGCGATGCGTATAAACTAAAAAGTCCCATTACATACGAATCCCTTCCGATTTCATTTAATTTTCATAACTTTTTTCTCATGCCTAATAAATACATTTAAATACATATTAACTATATGTATTACTGTGTTAGAGTGTCATTTTGTGTCATTTTGGTTGGTGGTGTGCCCCAGGATTTTGTAAATGTAAAAAATGTGCCACTGCTCAAAAAAGGTTGAAAAACACTGTCCTAAGCACATGGAAATGGAGCCTAGCAGCCATCTGATCTAAGTCTCTCTCCTGCCCATTCACTCCCACTTCTGTTAGTGCTCGAATCAAGCTACATAACCTCCTTTTTAGTCCAGTTGCTGGTGCATACTGCAAGTATATTCCAGATTTCAAGTTTGCCTCTAATCCCCATGATTGTGTGCCTTATCTGAAACTCCCCCTTTTTAGTCTAACCCCAATTTCCCCCTTCTTAATCTAATCCCCTATGCAGCAATGTCTCTGTTCTTTAGGTTCTTAGTCCAGCTACCAGTTATTTATTTCCCGCATTTCTATCCCGTCACTTCTCAACCCCCAAAGGGGGACTCAGGACGGCTTACATTGGGCCCCGTTAAGGGGCTATTACAAACAATTACAATAATAAAATCGCAAATAAACATATCATAATTAACACAATACATAATTAAAAACCATACACAATACACCATTAGCCATAGCTTTTAAGCTTGAAATCAGATCTGTAAGTGCTATAAATCTACCCAATTCTGAAGTGCTATAAAACGCACCCACTTATTGTTTCCATCCCCAGACAGCCTCCTCCTTCGCTTGCTGCTGATATGGTTTGGTGATCACAATTTCTCTTTCCCTCCAGATTCATACGTCTCCTTTTCCTTTTGCTGCTCTGTTAAGATGGGAATGCTTTGAATCTGTGTGTCAACTGCCTTGCTTTTCAGCTGCTTCTCCATCCAGCATCAGGGATGGTCCCTCCTTCCTGACCTAGTGTTGAATGGCTGGATCCTGCACACTGGATTTGACCTTGCTGGCAACTTGGCATGAGCCTTATTTGAAGATCACATGGAATCAAGCTGAACCCTTCTTTGCATGGCATAGGACAGTTACTATTTTGAACTACAACTCTAGTGTTCCCTAGGCAGCATGATGGGAGTTGCAATGCAAAAATTACTGTCTAGGTTTTTGCTCCTAGATTCCATCAGTAGCTATGCTGACTCAGGGATTCTGGGAGTGGAAACCATAATTCTTTTTCACAATCCTGCTTCTTAGTGTGAAGTCATGCTAATTTTGAGAACATCTTCTTATGCAGTTATGGAGTTGCTGCACATACCTGAATTTTATCAGTAGCTAAAGTCTGAAAAAACCAGACTTAGACCATTCGTTTCCCTCCAGTTACTGCCCAGTTTCGAACTTGCCGTTCCTGGGCAGTAGTGGACCAGCTGCAGTGGTTCCTAAATGACACAGCCGGATTAGATCCCTACCAGTCCGGCTTCTGTATTGGGCATGGGACAGAGACTGTGTTGGTTGCCATCACAGACCAGCTTTGCTGCCAATTGGATCAAGCGCTGCTCATGTTATTGGACCTCACGGCAGCTTTTGATATGGTAGACCACACATTATTAACCCACCGCCTAGCCGTGACAGGGGTTAGGGGGACTGCTCTTAAATGGGTGTCCTCTTTTCTCCTAGATCAGGGACAGTGGGTGGAGAGGAGAGGTATGGTTTCCGAGAGGCTCCCCTTGAATTATGGGCTCCCTCAGGGAGCCATTCTCTCTCCTCTATTATTTAACATCTATATGCGACCACTTGCCAATCTGGTGCGGAGCTTTGGTCTGGAGTGTCATCAGTACACTGATGACACCCAGCTAGTGCTGAGGATGGATGGCCGGCCGGACTCTGTACCCGATTGTTTCCAGCTATGCCTTGAAGATGTGACTGGTTGGCTACGAGCCAGTCAATTGAGAGTGAATCCATCGAAGACGGAGATCCTCTGGCTGGGTCGCCCAGGTGGGTGTGGGCTCCGGCTGCCTACTCTGGACGGCGAGGCACTACGCCCGTCGTCTTTAGTAAAGAGCCTAGGGGTCCAATTGGACCCACTGCTGACAATGGAGGCCCAGGTCTCGGCTGTCAGCAGATCTGCTTTTTTCACCTGCGGCAGGCTAGGCGGCTGGCCCCCTACCTCACCAGAAGCAACCTAGCCATGGTAATCCAGGCTACGGTCATCTCAAGGTTAGACTACTGTAATGCCCTTTACATTGGTCTTCCTTTGTCGGTCATCTGGAAGCTTAAATTGGTGCAGAACGCTGCAGCGAGACTCGTGGCTGGAGTACCAGCCAGGGCTCATATCACTCCAACCCTGCAGCAGCTGCACTGGTTACCAATCGAGCACCGGATCACCTTCAAAGTGTTGGTTTTGACCTTCAAGGCCTTGTATGGTCTGGGGCCGGTGTACTCGAGGGACCGTCTACTCCCATATGTTCCCCAGAGATCTCTTCGATCTGAGGATCACAACCTCTTACAGATCCCTTCCTTACGGACTATGCATTTGTCCTCAACTAGACAGAGGGCCTTCTCTGTTGTTGCTCTGAGCCTATGGAACACCTTGCCACCTGAAGTCCGAGCAATCACTGAACTGCCAGCATTTCGGAAAACCTGCAAAACAGTTCTCTTCCACCAGGCATTTAATCTCTAGCCATTCCTTGGTTATGGGCTAACTTTGTTATTTTGTTTTAATGGTTAATGTTGTTTTTATGGTTATAGTTTTAATGCTTGGTCGATGTACTGTAAACCGTTCTGAGCCAAATTGGACGGACGGTATACAAATTGAAACAATAAATAAATAATAAAATAAATAAATAATTAAAGCCCTGCCACAAGGCTTTGTAGTTTATAGATAACTTATGGTGCCCTCTAACTTTTCCAGGAGCTGGTTGCTCTATTGTGTGGCATGTGGATGGATTTCTCAGACCAACATTTAGTGTAATTTTATGTGATTTTAACTGATTTGTTTTGACACATCTAGGTTTAATTATATTAAATATTCTTATGTATAGTGTGGGTTTTAAAATTGCATTACTTTTAATGTTGTGAGCTGCTTTGGGTCTTGATTCAAAGAGGAAAGCATGGTATACGTATAATAAACATAACAACAACAATAGTTGAAGAATAGTTTTGTATAGAACCTTCGTATTGTTCCAGTTGTCTGTGAGTTTTATTTTGCAATAATCAGAAGTGGGCTGAAAATGGAAAAGATATTACTGGCTCTTTCGAAATGTTCTCTTCTAACAGTTGTTTTGCCAGTGGCCACTTCCAGCTGTACCCAAGTTCAGCAGCACACAATTACATTATCTAAATTTAGAATTCTACTAAGATAACAGAGAGTTCATTATTTAAGCACTTTTAATTGGGCATAGTTCTCTTTGCACTAATGGCACATTCTGAAACGTCTCTTTTCTCAGGCAATCAGAGTAGAATGGCATGACCTGTCTTACCAACTTTCCCATTAAGGAACTTCTTAAAAATAATGTTTGACCCTATTTCTTGTAATGATATAAAATGTTGTTACATCCTGCTAAAACAGGACAATCCCTGGCCCAAAATAAAAACGAAGATATTGACAAAGGTACGATTACATTGGGTTGGGCCCAGATTTATTTATTTATTATTTATTATTTATTATTTGGACTTGTACGCCGCCACTCCCAGAGGGCTCGGAGTGGCTCACAATCACATAAAAACACAACAGGAGTAAAACAACATGTTAAATTAGACTAAAAAGTAAGGTTTCCAGCTTAGCAATCAAAGGCTAGCCGGAAAAGGTGGGTCTTGCAGGCCTTGCGGAAAGATGGTAAATCCTGCAAGGCCCGCACATCACTTGGAAGGGTATTCCAGATTGACGGCGCTACTACAGAAAAGGCTCTGCGCCGGGTTGATGTAAGACGGATAGCTTTAAAGGACGGCACTTCAAGAAGGTTCAGTTGTTCAGAAGGAAGTGACCTCTGGGGTTGATAGGGGAAGAGACGGTCCCTCAGATACAATGGCCCCAGAATATGCAAGGCCTTGAAAGTTAACACCATCACCTTGAAGGTGATCCGGTGCTCGACCGGAAGCCAGTGGAGCTGCTGGAGGATGGGTGTTATGTGACACCTCACTGGAGTCCCTGTGAGAAGTCGTGCAGTGGCATTCTGGACAAGCTTAAGTTTCATTGACAAGGGCAGGCCAATGTAAAGGGTGTAACAGTAGTCCAGTCTCGAGATGACAGTGGCTTGGAGCACTGTGGCCAGGTCGTCTCTGGAAAGGTAGGGGGACAGACGTCTAGCTTGCCGCAGATAGATGTTGCACCTCAGATCGTGGACAGCCCCCCTAGATCACACACACACAGGCAGATGCAATAAATGTACTTTTATTCAGAATAAAGGATAAATAATAGTCCAAGGAAGTAAGAATTAAAACAACCAAAACAATAGTCCAATAAAGTTCTGTAGCTGCAAGCAGCTTAAATCCCAAGGAAAGCAAAGTTCCAAAACAAGGCAAACCGCTCCGGGGGGTCAAACGTGGTACTTGAGGCAAACCGCAACGGCGGTCAACGTGAACTTGAGTCTGTACCGCTCTGGCAGTTGGCTTGAGCCTGGAGACTTGAACATGAGACTTTATCAAGCTGAATGTAGCTTCAGGTCTGACTAGAATCCCCTGGGCAGAAGCTAATAAGGAGAACTAGTTTCGATGTGCCCATCGCACCCCCTTCCTCAAGCTCCATGTTTTCCTAGAATCCCTGACACTAGCCCTTCGGTCAAATTCCATCTCATTAGCAGACCCAGGTGCATTACTATCAGAGTGAGAAGCAGGAAACTCCCTTTCTCCGGAATGCTCATCTGGAAAGGGAGTAGAAACTCTCTCTTGGGAACCAAGGCCGCTGGGCCTCTCATAGTCTGATTCAGAATCAGCTTCCATGGAATCCTCAGTAAACTCATCTGCAGTCCTATATCCCTCTAGCCATTCATCATCCCATTGCAAACTTTTGTTTGGAGACCCATACCCATCTGGCCATTAATCCTCTCCAAACTGCTCCTGATCAGCTGGGACCTCTGGGCTGACTGACCACTGGGCTGACTAGGCTGGAACACCACAATGGAAAAAAGCAGTTTTGCTGACAGTGGAGACCTGAGCTTCCATCAACAGCAACGGGTCTAAAACGACCCCAAGGCTCTTTACTGAGGATGTCAGGCATAATGCCTCACCATCCAAGCTAGGCAGCCGGACCTCCCCACCCACCGGATGCCCCAGCCACAATATCTCCATCTTTGCTGGATTCACCTTCAATCTACTGGCACGCAGCCAACCAGTTATGGCTTCAAGGCACTGTTGGAAACAAGAGGGCACGGAGTCCGGTCGGCCTTCCATCTTCAGAACGAGCTGGGTGTCATCAGATTGAGATGTGTGCAACTGAAATGGCGGAGGTGGATTCTGCTACCCTCTTCTTATTAAAATATTGAATTAGGTTCTGAAAATTCCAGAGTGAAATGCAGTGTAGACAATTCCTAAGTTCATCCTATTATATGATGGTAGAAAGGAATCATGTTGTGTTTTAGAATATGGGAAGGTGACTTTGCCTTTGTGTCCTGTTTATGGAGTTTCCAGAGGCACCTGAAAGGCCATTGTGGTGGCAGAGACTGGCCTGGACTAGATACATAGATAGATAGATAGATAGATAGATAGATAGATAGAGATAGACCTTCACCCTTATTCATCATTCTGTGATCTTACATTTTTGGACTGAGATCTTCACTCATGTCAAAACTTGACAGATTCCTTCTATCAAGCTAAGAGCAAGTTATACTGGCCTTAATACTCTTAGTCGTTCAGTGATGAAGCCAGTGAACAATTGTGCCCAGTGGCTTCTATCTCAGGAGTGCAGTGAATCCATTCTAGTTCTTATTCTTGACTTCAAATAAGTTGTCCTGGGGGTGAATCTTTTCTGATGGATAGAGTCAATCAAGGAAGATGGATAGACTGAATCAAGGAAGCCACAACTCAGAGTCTGCAAGCCTTGAGCAGGGAAATTGATCGTAAGGTGGCTTAGAGGTCTCTCATTTGCAGGGTCACTATAAACCAGAGCTGATATGACAGCAGTTAACAACAAGTGTTCTGCACCTTGGTTAGCTCCTTTAGGGTTTGGACTAAAACCAAGGGCATTCACCACACTCCTGAAATGAAAGCTACTGGCCACAACTGTTAAATATTTATTTATTTATTTATTTATTTATTATTTCAAACTTCTATACCGGCACTCCCCGGAGGCTCGGAGCGGTTTACAAAGTTGGGTGAATAATAAAACACAGAATGCACAGAACAGAACAATACAATAGGGGAAGGTGGGGAGATCTGCAGATAAAGACAAAGGGAGGGAGAAAGAGCAATGGCTATGTCCATTGCAAGCAGGTTGTCAATAAATGCCACCTTAACTCAACCGTCAAAAGGAGGGAGTTTTGGGGGGACCAGCAAGTCATAAAGAGTTCTTAGCTCAGAGAGGAGATGGTCAACTTTGGCCTCTGGGTCCATGGATTCTGGCACAGGTCTCTTGGTCGCCAGGATGACCCTCCAGGGCTGGCAGCTCCTTGAGAGCTGTTCTCGGCGCCTGTAGATGGAGCTCCAAAAGGTCCTGGTAGGGAACCTCCCTGGTGACCTGGGCATGAGTGTCCTGGTGTTCACCCATTCAGGGTGTCTAGTTGGAGGTCTAGTGGTCTTTCGGACTCCATGAGTCCTGCAGGGCACTCCATGTATCGCCAGCCTGCTCCTAGACTGCATCCAGTGCAGTTGTGGCTGCAACCGGCATTACAATGGGATGACATCCCGCAATCTCAAAATTCGCATTCTGGAGCATTTATCTAAAATCAGATGCGGGTCCACAGACTCTGAATTTTACCAACATTGTGTTAAGAAAAAACTGGACCCTGGCTCCTTAAAAGTTACGGGGTTAGAAAAGGTGTGCTTCCCTCCTCACTGCGACAAACAAACCATATTGCTAAGGGCTGAAAGGAAATGGATTTTATTACTATCCTGCGAGTATCCATCCGGATTAAATGAAACCGTGTCTGTGCAAACTTTACTATTGTAGTCCCACCTGTGTCAGAATGAAGGTATTTAACCCAGCTAACAATTTCCCTCGGTGCTGATTCCAGCCCAGGAGATCACTCTTGAGACCGATAGGTATTACATCGCAGAAAATGCGGTAAGGGTCTACGTTGCTGCTATTATTGGATTGTATCTTATTGTATGATTGTACTTATCAGGGCTATGCCATGTTGTTTATATGCTCACTTGTTGCTATCCTCACTTAGAAATCTCCTGTTTCACCCCTGAGTCAAACATTGATTTACTACCATACCGGGGAGGAGCGGCTAGAAGTCCCAAGCGCCCTGAGGAAGCGGTTCACGCGAAACGGCCACCTTGGCATCAGCTTACCTCCTGCCGTAAGAAAATTAAGCGCCTGCCCACTTGGCAGTTGGCCAGCTCTCCCATGCTTCAAGGCTCCCCCAGTGACTCGGACTGCAGTATGTGAGTTGACAAACTCCAACTGATTACAGGGTGACTTTGACTGAGTGTGAGCGTTGCTCCGGCCCAGTAGATTGTAAGGGCTGCATCTGTTTATGTCACAGTATGTGATCTGACTTTTATATCTCGGGATATATGTTGCGTTTTTATGCTGTATTTTATTGTATGGCTGCATGGATGTCACATGTCAGCCTATTTTTATATGTTGTTATCCGCCCCGAGCCTGCAGGGAGGAGCGGAATATAAGATGGAACAATAAATAAATAAATAAATAAATAAATGTTACTTGTTGTATTGTGTGTAAATTGCATGACATTGCACCACAGTGATATTGTAAAGCTATTGAGCACATTGGAAATTTACTATACTAAAGAGATTTTTTACTACATGATGCTGTTTGATTGACTTCTCCCTCAGTTCTGCCCTTTGAATGTGTACGGTATAGCATTGTGTATTATACGGTTGCTTTAGTGGCATATTTTGTTGAGAGTATTGGATATTGACTGCTCCTAGACTGGCCAGGCTGGGAGGGCTTCCTGTGCTCCCCGGAGAGGCCGAAGTCTGCTCTTGGTGGTCACTCCTCTCCGACGACGTCTCCGCTTCCTGAGGTGACTCAGCACTTTCTGCTGTGGGCTCCTCCCAGGCTTCCGGTCTTCAAGGGGAGACGACGTCCAGCTGGCCTCAGCGTCATCAAGGCCATCTGCCATCTTCACCCGTCCACCCCCCCCCCTGCCAGGCCATAGCGGCGGAGAGGGGGTGTTCGGCTTAATATGGCTTAGCTCTACGAGGAATATGAATTCCACAATACAGAGTGGTGCTATTCATTCACATAATAAAAATATAACAGGACTCATCATGTTGCACAAATTAGTGCAGCTCTGATTTGTTTTTGTTTTTTTAAGGTTTATTTTTAATACCAGCAGTAGATTTGGGAAAAGAAAAACAAGCAAGGAAAGGACATATTTTGGGATGTTCCTTCCCTCTTTGTCCTGGTTCTGTCACATGCAACCAAACAAACTCATTTGTTACTCTCCCAGCAAGCAATGTCATTCAAAGGCATGGCATGAAGAGCGTGTGGATGCTGCTCCCTTCTAGGCTTGGCTTTTGGTGTTCTTCCATCTCACCAGAAAGCAAGACAGCCTGAGTAAAATTAGTTCAAAAGAAATAAACAAAACTATTAATGTTCTGCTGACGTTTTTCAGAGGGTAAAAAAAGAACCCCAGATCTTATTGACATTAACTTCAAATGCTTTGCTGGCTCTTGTTAAATTTATGCTTCCATCAGATCAAAAGAAGGGTCAGGCTCCTGCTAGGGGAAAATCATGTATCTCTATTATGAAGGTAATTTTCTTGCCAAAAACCATGTGGGGACAGTAGGGACCTTTGCTTGGGACTCAGAAAAGAAAAATAAGATTATAAGGCTGCCTAAAAATCAGTGTCTCTCTAAAGGCCAGTGGGCACATTACACTATGCAATAATATTTCAAAAAAATATATTCTGTTTCTGTTTAATTGTCCTGTTTAATTGTTTGGTACTTAATTTGAAAGTAGTTGGTATACTCCAGAAACTTCATTTTTTTGGCTGCCACAAACAATGTTGAATTTGTTGAGACTCTAAGACAGGGGTGCTCACACTTTTTCAGCATGGGAGCTACTGATTAAAAAACCAAGTCCCAAAGATCACCTACCCAGAAATGTAAAATGTATAACTATTTTCTTATTTATTTATTTATATTTATTATTCATTTTTATGTACCGCTCCTTCCAGCAGGCTCGGGGCAGTTTACATAAAATGAAGTTATAAAACATCAACATTTCAATTTAATAACAACAAACGACTCTCAATCCAGGTCGTTTTTAATTGCTGTTTGTTGTGATATTTTAATGATGTTTTATTCTCTGTTTTATTCTGTATTGTTGTTTTATTCTGTGATCTTTTTAGTGTTGTGAGCCGCCCCGAGCCCGCCGGGAGTGGCGGCATAGAAGCCGAATGAAATAAATAAATAAATAAATAAATATAAAACAGAGCATAAAAATACATCCAACCACCCCATTTCTCCCACATATCCATATTCCCCAACATATATTTCTCAAGGAACAAAGCAAGCAAAGAGGCTTTGGAGCTAAAAGGCCATTTTAAACATTAAAAATAAACAAAGAGACATGCCACAGAACAATAAAGCACGCACCCCAAAGTAAAAAGACCGACCTTTGAGATGCGGTAAGGAAATGACCCCAAAGCGTCCTTCTTCTCCTCTGTTGTTGCTCCTATTTCCATGCCGCCAGCATGCGTGCCGCCTCCAAGAGCTCACGAGAAGTCCGAGAGGCAGAATGAGTGCTTCTGCGCATGCGTGCGGGGCCAGCCATGCATCGCGTCATCCACGCCCGCCCCCTTTGGTCTCCTACGACTCTGAGTGGCTGGAGAAGGACGGAGGGAGGAGGAGGAATCCAAAAGAGGGGGCCCATTCTGCCTCTTGGACTCTGGAGCTTTGGGAGGCGGCGCGCAAGCAGGGAGCGGGGAGGAGCAACGAGGGAGGACTTCTTTGCAGCGTGCAGGGGCGCATGAAGAGGACCAACAGCAAAAAAAATCCTGGTCAGGGGCCTGAAGATCACCAGGATGAGGTCCGAAGATCACCCTGGTGATCCCGATCACCATTCTGAGCACCCCTGCTCTAAGAGATATTCATTGAAAAACTGTAGCAAAATGTGCTGGAGGATGTCCTGCAGACATGGCCGTAGCCAGGATTTTGATTCGGGAGAGGCTGAGTTTTATTGGGGGAGGCTGAGTCGGAGAGGGTCTACCCTACCAAACCTTTTGTATCATTATCCCAATACCCCCATGCTTATGGGATATATTGAGCATGGTGATCAGATCATGATATGAATACACATAATAATGTACCAGTAAGGCATTCTTGCGGACCACCCTGAGAATTTCGGGGGTGGGTGGGTGTTAAGCCCCCCAAGTCCCCCCTCCCCAGGCTACATGCCTGCCTGCAAAAATAAAGTTTTTGCATTTTATTAAACTCTTTCCATGTTTTTATTAGGCTTGCGCATTTTGGATGAAACACTATCTGTTTCTGCTTGCTGGATACCAGAAGCCCCCATATCTCACAGGCTCTCCTTCCATACCCCTCATTAAGACCTGGATTTAAAAAAGCATCAGAGTTAAGATACCACTCTTTTTGGATCCTTTCCCTTCTGTTTGTAGGGGAGGAGGCAGGAAGACACACTTTCTCTTTCAGTGCCAGCAGCATGCCACACAGCTTTCCAAAGCATTTTAAGGAGGCCCGGGGAAGGAAGTGTGATGACCTGTCACTCAGTGAAGCTATCTTCCCTGGGCTACCTTAAAAATCCCCTCTCTTGCCTACAATTTCCTTTCTGCTTGGGCTTTTGCTTCCTTATAACTGATTCTACTTTCTACTCTAGAGGAAAGGTAGGCTTCTCTTTTATTTATTTATTTTATTTATTTACATCATTTCTACCCCGCTCTTCTCAATCCCCGAGGGGGGACTCAAAGCGGTCTAACAAAAGGCAACAATTCGATGCCGATACACAATATAAATACAATATAAACCATAGACATTCAGAATTAAAATACAATTAGAATTGACACATAATACACATACACTTAAGTTAAAAACAGGGTTCCGTCCACCACAAAAACATTGAGCCATAACCAACAACTTACCAATTACAATTACAATCCAAAGTGCTGCATTGTACTAATGTGCAAAAGCCTGGTCCCAGAACCACGATTTCACTTTTTCCTGAATGCCAGGAGGGATGGGGTTGATCTTATGTCGCTTGGAAGCGCATTCCACAGACGGGGAGCCACCACCAAGAAGGCCCTATCTCTCGTCCCCACCAGCCGCATTTGAGAAGTTGGCGGGAGAGAGAGCAGGGCCTCCCCGGATGATCTTAGATTACGAGGTGGGACGTAGCGGCTGATGCGTTCGGACAAGTAAGATGGGCCAGAACCGTATAGAGCTTTAAAGGTCAAAACCAGCACTTTGAATTGAGCTCAGAAGTGGACAGGCAGCCAGTGGAGCTGACACAACAGGGGGTGGTATGCTCCCTGTATGTAGCTCCAGTTAGTAATCTGGTTGCCGCCTGCTGGACTAGTTGCAATTTCCGAACTGTCTTCAAAGGCAACCCCACGTAGAGTGCGTTGCAGTAATCTATTCGGGATGTGACCAGAGCGTGGACGACCGTAGCCAGATCAGACTTCCCAAGGTACGGGCGCAGTTGGCGCACGAGTTTTAACTGTGCAAAAGCTCCCCTGGCCACCGCCGAGACCTGGGGTTCCAGGCTCAACGATGAATCCAGGATCACTCCCAAGCTGCGAACCTGCATCTTCAGAGGGAGTGTAACCCCATCCAACACAGGCTGTAACCCAATACCCTATTTGGCCTTTCGACTGACCAGGAGGACCTCTGTCTTGTCTGGATTAAGTTTCAATTTGCTAGCCCTCATCCAGTCCGACACAGCAGCCAAGCACCGGTTCAAAGTCTGGACAGCCTCCTTAGTGACAGGTGGGAAGGAGTGACAGATCTGGACGTCATCTGCGTACAGATAACACCTTACTCCGAAACTCCGAATGATCTCTCCCAGCGGTTTCATGTAGATGTTAAATAACATCGGGGCACAGTACTGGTCCCAAAGTGGCTTAGAACAATTATATTAAAAAGTGCAATGCAAAACACATTATAGATAAGATTTTAAAAATGTAAACAAGCAATTCTATTTAAAAAGAATCCAGTTCCTAGGGGGGGGGGCGCCAAAAAGGAGGAGTAGGCGGCGCCAAGAGCAGAGCGTCACAGGCCTGGCGTGACGCGCTGCTCTTGGCGCCGCCCTACTCCTCCTCCGCGCCCCTCCGCCCTAGGAAGGGAGGGGGTGCTGAAAAGGAGAAGTAGGCAGTGCCAAGGGGCAGCGCGTCACGCCAGGCCTGTGACACGCTGCTCTTGGCGCCGCCTTCTGCCCTTTTTCGGCCGTTTTAGGAGGGGGCGGGGCCTGGGGTTGGGGCGGGGCCTGGGGGCGGGGCCTGGGGGCGGGGCCGAGCGCCCCCCTAGGTCATCAGTGACCTTTTATCCGGCCCTGGACCCCGTAGAAGTTGGACAGCACTGCTGTATAAACAGAAAGGTCTCATCATTGCTCGTCCAAAATCACTTGACACAACTGAACAAGTTCCTCTTATGGGAGGAAATGTTTCATGAATGTGAACCTTTATTTATTTATTTATTTATTTGCTCGATTTATACACCGCCACTCCCTACGGCTCGGGGCAGTTTACACAATTAAAATGAACACAATGTAAACAACAATCTAAAATAGTGAGCAAGATTATAGATTACAAGCATAACTCAAAGGCCTGCTGAAAAAGAAAGATTTTACAGGCTTTACAAAACAGTATCAGATCCTGCAGCGCCCAAATCTCAGGAGGGAGGGCATTCCACAGTGTAGGGGTGATAACAGAAAAGGCCCTCTGCCTGGTGGCAGTTCGGCGGTAGCTCTTCATGCTAGGGAAGCACTTCAAAGACTTCAGCTATACACCACATTTCCAAAGCCTGCAGTAGAATTTGGTAAAATACAATACAAAACCATGCATGTAAAAATGTGAATGGATACAGATGTTTGCAAAAAAAGAGTAAAGCATTTATTTATTTATTTATTTATTTATTTATTTATTTATTTATTAGATTTATTAGCCGCCACTCCCAGTGGCTCGGGGCGGCTTACAACAAACATCACAACAAAATCACAATCAACAACAGCATTAAAACAAAGAATAAAACAGTTCCTAAAAGAAACACAATCTTAAAAGATAGCATATCACAACTCAATTAGGCAATTAAAAACTGTAAAATTAATATGTTTCGAAATGGTATTATAGAGCTATTTCTAGACAGCTTTGGGAGGCTTTTTTGAGAACATTTCAATGTATTTATAAAAGTTTTTAAAATCCTTGTACTATTTTAATTGCTTTTGTTTGTCTATCCCCGCAGGAGCCCTTGTAAACTGGGGCGGGGGTGTGTGTGTTAATATAGAAATCTTACAAAACCTTATAAATAAAGATGAAGCAAATGGTTTGTTACATTTTTATTCCTAGAAGGAATGATGAATGATACAAAACTGAATGACATTTAATTGGGATAATACATATATATATATATATATATATATATATATATATATATATATATAATCTCCTTGTCATGTAGAAACAAATATATTTCGATAGATACACTTGAATCGTAAAATGTATGCATTTCAGTTAAGATGTGAAATGGAAGAGAATTAAGTTAAAAGAGGGCCGGGGTGTAGCACAGCAGTTCTCGTTTGTGCCTGGAGGGCAGGGGTCAGGACCCGGGGTTCCATTAGCATTAGGGCCAGCAGTACCAGAACTAGATTCAGAGGATGAGCTAGATGACTGGGGAGAAGGGCAGCTTTCCCCTGATGGGCCTCCTTCGCCCACAGAGAGCTTGGCATGGGAAGAAATGTTGTTTGGCCCTAGCGAAGACATAGATAACCAGGTGCAGATGGAAGACAGCGATTCTGGCAGCTACGAGCACCCGGGTGGGAGAGATTCTCAGGAGCCTGAAAGTGAAAACATGGAAGAAAGCGGCTGGGAAGTTTCCAGGGAGGAAAGCTCTCAGGGAGATAGCAATACAGCTGCTGAGAGACAAGGTCGAACCTTTGATAGGAGACAGAACATCGAGTCTAGTAGGAGGGGGTGGTCCAGGGCCCTAGACCGGCCGAGGTCCGTCAGCAGGGATTGGAGACGAAGAAGCCTAGAGCGTCGGGGACCTCGGCCGAGAGATTAAGTATAGGATCCGTGGGAACGAATCCTCAGTGCTCCGGTCACGTCGCAACTGAATAGGCGTGAAGCGGAGTGGGACCACGAAGCTAAGCTAGCTAGTGGTCATCAAGCCTTGCCTTGCCTTGCCTTGCCTTGCCTTGTTCCTGATCCGCTTGGTTGAGCGGAGCCTTGCCCTGGTTCCTGATCCACAGAGTCTTGCGAATCCTTGCTAAGCGTTTGGCCTATTTGCCACGTTACCTTGGACATTGTTACTTCAAGCTTTTTGGATTGCTTTTATATTCTATTGGACATTATCTTTGAACTGTTTTTATATTCGATAAAGTAGTTAGCCTTCAGTCCGTCTCTGTGTGTGTGTTTAAGGGGCCGGTCAGTCCGTGATCGTGACACGGGGAGATAGCACAGTGGTAACACAGCTGTGCTTGCAATCTGAAGGTTGCTAGTTCAATTCCCCGAGCTGGCTTGGACAACCAGCTGCTGAAGCCCTGTCCTTCTGCTCACCCAGCAGTTCGAAAGCAACCCAGCTGTGAGTAGATAAAACCGGGAACCGCGAAGCGAGGAGGATTTTTACAGAGGGACTTTACAACGCCTGAAATTTGGTTGTCCGGAAGGTGGAATGCGGAACAGAAGCTCCCATCATGAGGATGGAACAACAGCACCCCCTTGTGACGTAACGATGCAATGACATAACAACAATGACGTAATGGAGCAATTCACACCCAGCGACACACACTCCATGAGGCAGCCAGGAAGAAGGAATCGTCTAATATTGCACTGTGTAGTGTGTACTGTCATTTGTATGTCTTCCGACAGGGACTGTCTGTCATATGTGTAATGTAATCCGCATTGAGTCCCCTTCGGGGTGAGAAGAGCGGAATATAAATAAACATTATTATTATTATTATTATTATTATTATTATTATAAAATGGGCTAGGAATTTTAGATGGAGTATATAAATGGAACAAAGGGAAAGGATGTTGTCAAGGGGATTTAAGTTGACATTGTACTACAATCTTAAAGAGAAAATAAAAATGATGTACCAATGGTATACGGCCCCAGAAAAAAAATGTCTAGAATGCACAAGGGAGTTTCAAATATTTATTTATTATTTATTTACAGTATTTATATTCCGCCCTTCTCACCCCGTAGGGGACTCAGGGCAAATTACAATGTACACATACATGGCAAACATTCAATGCCATAGACCCACAATACGTATAGACAGACAGTCAGAGGCTATTTAACTTTTTTCTGGCCACCAGGGGAGCTGTTGCTTCACTGTCCATCTGCGACACTAATGAAGTACTTTCCACATTCCCTGCACGCTTTTTGTTGGAGATCTTTTATAGCCTCCTAAATTTGTTAAGTTAGCCTCCCCACACATAGGTGGTACCTAAATTTCCTACTTGACAGATGCTACGGTCTTTCGGGTTGCAAAGGTCGACAACAAGCTACACTAAATTGGCCGGAAGCTCACTCTGACCCGGGCTGGCTTCGAACTCATGACCTTTCGGTCAGTAGTGATCTTAATGCAGCTGACACACAGCCAGCTGCACCACAATCCCGGTGTCAAAAATGTGAACAACAGGAAGGAACATTTAACCATTTGTAGTGGACTTGTGGTAGACTTCTGGGATGGCAAAAGGAAAAAAACAAACAGAAAAAGTTGGTCCAAATACATCCTTTGATCCTGAGAAAATTTAAGATCAATGTACAACTAAACCCAGAACTATTTCTTTTGGAACTAATTTATAAACAGTCTGTAGTCACAGACTCTGCATCCATGGATTTAATCATCCACAGATTGAAAAAAGATTGAAAATTCACACATTGATTTTTGTCAGTTTATATATGAGATCACTTTACTATGGCACTGTACATAACAATTCTAAGTGCTCCTCAGAAAGCAAGGCAGACCTATAATGTCAGGGTTGGTTTCAAAACTGTACAAGTGGAATTGAATCCATGAAAACAGAGAAGATAAAACATGACTTTATTCAGCATTAAATTAATTATCAATTCCAAACACAAAAGAGGAAATAATGATAACTGGCCCATGTGTTAAGATCAATCAATTCAATATATTTCAGACTCTTCTCTACGCTTCCTTCTCACAAGCTGCTGAGATTACCCAGAGAGTTTCCTGTCTCAATGACGATTTGAATTTCAATTTCCCAAATCTCCATCTAACTTTCTAAATTCCATAGCAGACCTTCAGATAGAAATGAGATCTGAGTTGATTCATACTGCACAGTTATAGCACTACGATCCCACTTTAACTCCAATGATTTCATCCTGTGGAATGCTGGGATTTGCAGTTTAGGGATACATGTTCAAAAAGTTCTAATGTCTCACCAAACTACACACCTGATGTTTCAACAGGAAATAGCAATGACAGTGGAACCATAATGGTTCCATAATGGGTAAGGTGATTGAGAGGGCAGCAATGGAGCAGTTGCAGACCTTCCTAGATAACACAGCCTGGCTAGATCCCTTCCAGTCCGGCTTCTGTTCGGGGCATGGAACGGAGACGGTCCTGGTCTCCATCACAGATCAGCTACGTTGCCACCTGGACCAAGGCGGATCGGCACTGCTTGTGTTATTAGATCTCACAGCAGCGTTTGACACAGTCGATTATGATCTATTGACTCACCGTCTTGCTGGGGCCGGGGTGAGGGGGGGGGCAGCCTTGAATTGGCTGTCCTCCTTCCTCCAAAACCAGTCACAGCGAGTGAGGAGGGGCGAGGTGGTCTCCGAGAGTTCCCCCTTAAATTGTGGGGTTCCTCAGGGGGCCATGCTCTCTCCTCTATTATTTAACATCTATATGCGACCACTTGCTCAGCTGGTGCGTGGCTTTGGGCTTGAATGTTATCAGTATGCTGATGACACCCAGCTTATTCTGAGGATGGAGGGCAGGCCCAAAACCATACCCGATAATTTCCATCTTTGCCTCGAAGCCGTAACTGGATGGCTGCGAGCCAGTAGGTTGAAGGTGAATCCAGCAAAGACGGAGATCCTCTGCCTGGGTTGTCCGGGCGGTAGGGATGTCCAGCTTCCGACCCTGGAAGGCATGGTGTTATGCCTGTCGTCTTCAGCAAAGAGCCTTGGAGTTCTCTTGGACCCTCTGCTGTCAATGGAGGCCCAAATCTCCACTGTCAGCAGAGTGGTGTTTTTCCATCTTCGTCAGGCTAGGAGGCTGGCCCCTTACTTGTCTTGGCATGACCTGGCCACGGTGATCCAAGCTATGGTCATCTCAAGGCTAGACTACTGTAATGCTCTCTACATTGGCCTGCCTTTGTCGGTGACCCGGAAACTCAAGCTGGTGCAGAACGCCACAGCTCGGTTGCTCACAAGAGCCCCTGCGAGCTGCCACATTACACAAATTCTGCGGGAACTGCACTGGCTTCCTATTGAGTACTGGATCACCTTCAAAGTGTTAGTTATGACTTTCAAGGCCTTGTATGGTCTGGGGCCAGTGTACCTGAGGGACCGCCTAACCCCATACCGTCCCATGAGAACACTTAGATCTGAAGAGTGGAATCTTCTAGCCATGCCCAATGTCAAACAATACCACCTAACTTCAACACTGAGAAGGGCATTCTCCCTCATCGCTCCAATTCTCTGGAACACACTACCTCTGGAGGTTCAAGCCTTGTGCAATCTGTTGGCTTTTCGGAAGGCCTGCAAGTCAGTCCTATTCCGGCAGGCCTTTGAGCTGCAATGTGCTAACTCCTAGGATTTCTGTTATCTCTTAGGAATTGTTTTATTCTTGTGGTTTTATTGCTGTTGCAGATTTGTTGTTTTATTGTGGTGCTTGATGTAAGCCGCCCCGAGCCGCCTGGGAGTGGCGGCCAATAAATCTAACAAATAAATAAAGAAAAAATAATGCTATAATGGTGTAGTGTAGAATTATTCCAAGGCAAGGTTTTATTATTGAAAGGTGGGTTAAGGATGTTATTCTATGGGTGGGAGGGAAATGGAGCAAATATTTGGAAGAGGGAACTCTGGCAAGGTCTGTCTTTGGGGATGGCCAATCATCCCACGTACTTTCCCCATCTTCTTCCTGATTTCCTCCATTTCCCCTCTCTTTCTTCAGTCAGGAGTTGAGTGACATCCAATGTTGAACTCCAGAACAGGATTCCCTCTGACTCTCAACACCATGCAGTTGAGTTAAAATAGCAAGCAGTTTATTGAATATAATAAAAGCCAAAGCAATAATAGTAACCCACAGTAAAAAGGCAAATCCAATTGATTAGGAAGTAAAAAGAGCAATAAATCCACAGAGAAACAATCCAAGAAAGTCCATTAAACCAGAGGCTTGATTTCAAAGGCAAAAACAACAGCACAGGCACTTAAACCAGGCCCGGATCACCCATAAAGCCACACTAGGCCATGGCCTAGGGGCGCAGCTAAGGAGGGGTGCCAGACCCCCATTTTTTTTAAAAAACCGAACAAGTCGATCTTCAGGTGCTTTCGGGGGCAGGGCTTCCCTTCCTCCTCCGTGATGCGCCTGGCTTCCTTGACTCAAGAAAGCCGGGCACGTGGCGAGGAGGAAGAGGAAGGGGGCGGGGCTTCCCTTCCTCCTCCTCCGCAACGTGCCTAGCTTTTTTGGACTCAAAATAGCCAGGCGCTTGGCGAGAAGGAAGAGGAGGCTCACCCCCGGGGGCGGGGCTTCCCTTCCTCCTCCTCCGCGATGTGCCTGGCTTTTTTGACTCAAAAAAGCCAGGCGCTTGGCGAGGAGGTAGAGGAAGGCTCGCTCCCGGGGGCAGGGCTTCCCTTCCTCTTCCTCCGCGATGCGGGGGTGGGGCTTCCCTTCCTCCTCCTCCATGACGCGCCCGGCTTCCTTGAGGAGGAAGGAGGGGAAGGCTCGCCCTCGGGGCACGCGGAGGAAGAAGGAGCCACGAGGAGCCGCGAGGAGGAGGTGGGTGGGTGGGGGTGCGGTAGAGTTTGGTTTGGGGGCGTAATTCCAAAGTGTGGCCTAGGGCGCAAAAATTGGTTAATCCGGGCCTGACTTAAACAGGAGTCAAACAAAGACCAAAGTTCAGGAACATGGCATGGAGAACTATTCATGAATCCAACGTTGCTTCATCTGAAGCTAGACTCCGTCCTTGGCACTATATATCTACTTTGTTTCCTAAACAACTAGGAGCAGATTTTTCCTTAGTTTTGGTTTCTCTACTAGCTTCTGCTCTAATCTGGCTGAGCACCTTAGTTTCTGATTTGCTTGTCTCTTCTGGCTAAAAGGTCTTCGTCTGTTCAAGGCTTCATTGAAATCTGCTGTGAGATTCAAGGCTTCATTATGTGTTTCTATCTGGTATATTTTATGGGCTGTAAACCGCTCTGAGCTTCGGATAGAGCGGTCTATTAAGCCGAATAAATAAATAAATAAATAATTAAAATCTGGGACTGTATCTCAGAGCTTCTCCCAGGCTCAAGACCTTGAGATTCCCTTTGCAGCAACAAAGGGCCTGAATGCAGCTCAGTCATCAACTGAACTGCATTCAGGCCCTACATCCCTAAAACTAGGCCCAGGAAACAGACCATCATCACCATTCCCTTCAGGAACATCTTAATGAACAGGATCCCCATTCCCGTCAGAAGAATCAACTTGAACATACATAATAATAAGAATAAACTTTATTTGCACTCATCTCCCCAGTGGGGACTCGGGGTGGCTCACATGAGTCCAAGCCCAAACAGCAAATTACAACAAAATAAAATCACGAACATCAACAATAAACACAATAAAAATACATACATATAAATAAAAACAGTATATGACTAGCTATCTAAAATCACAAGGAGAGGGCGGGCCACAGGTACAAATATAAAGTGTCAAAAACTCAGGGTGAGATAAGCGGAATAGCATCCCTTTACATGGGGGAGGGGGATAAACTCTTAGAATGGGGCATTGAAAAGAGCAATGGTAGAAATTAAATAATTACTCTCCAAAGGCACAGCGGAAAAGCCAGGTTTTCAGGTGTTTTTTAAAGGTCTCCAAGGTAGGGGCTTTCCTAATCTCTCCGGGCAAGGAATTCCATAATCGGGGGGCCATAGCGGAAACGGCCCTTTCCCTTGTGCCCACCAAACAAGTCTGTGAGACTGGCAGGGGCGAACAACATGAACAACATTGTCATTCTCATCATCCAAAGCAACCTGATCATTAGACATAACGTTGTCATTCCCATCATCTAAAGCAGGGGTGCTCACACTTTTTCAGCATGCGAGCTACTTATAACACAACCAAGACAAAATGATCTACCTACCCACTACAAAAATGTGAAACATATAACACAATATCTGCTTTGAACTGGGTTTTCTGAGTCCACACTGCCATATAATCTGATTCAAAGCAGATAACATGGGATTTTATTCAACTGTGTGGAAAGGACCTCAGATAACCCAGGACCCTTCCACACATCCTATTTTACAGTTGACACACACAAACCGGTTTCTTACTACTGGACGAATTGTTGCCAAATTTGGTCACAAGACACCTACAAGGAGTGATTATCACAAAAAAATTTGATTTTGTCCTTTGGGAGTTGTAGTTGCTTGGATTTATAGTTCACTTACAATCAAAGAGCATTCTGAATCCCAGCAATGATAGAAATACGCTAAAGTTCCCACAAAGAACCCCCACAACCAACAGCGAATGTTCAAGGCAGAGAGGAAGGAAAGGAAGCAAGGAATGAGGCAGGGCAGGCCCGGATTAAGGTTTGGGGCCGCCCGAGGCCACACCCGGTAAGTGCGGCCCCCGGGGGCAGGGCCGCCTGAGGGGGCGGGGCCGGTACGAAAGAGGAGGCGGCGGGGGAAGTCCCGCCCCTAGGTGCCTGATGTAGCTTCCCCCCGACGCCTCCTCGCTCGCGCGCCGCTCCTTCCAGTGAAGGAGGGAGGGACGCCCGTGCATGCGGCACGCGAGCGAGGAGGCGGCGAGGGGAAGCCCCATCAGACGCTCTACGGGCGGCGAGACTTTCCCCCGGCTCCTTGTGTTGCGAGCGGGCGGGCGCCGCGCTCCTTCCTTTACTGAAAGAAGGAGCGCGGTGCCCGCGTGCACGTGAGGGAAGGAGCCAGGGGAAAGTCCCGCCCCTAGGCGTCTGATGTGGCTTCCTCCCGCCGCCTCCTCGCTCGCGCGCCGCTCCTTCCAGTGAAGGAGGGAGGGACGCCCGTGCATGCGAGCGAGGAGGCGCCGGGGGGAAGCCCTGTCAGATGCCCTACGGGCGTCGGGACTTCCTCCCGGCTCCTTCTCTTGCGCGCGGGTGGGTGCCGCGCTCCTTCCTACACTGTAAGAAGGAGCGCGGCTCTGCCCGCGCGAGAGAGACGGAGTCGGGGGGAAGTCCCGCCGCCCGTAGGGCATCTGATGGGGCTTTTCCCCGACGCCTCCTCGCTCGCATGCACGGGCGCCCCTCCCTCCTTCACTGAAGGAAGGAGCGGCACACGTGCAAGCGAGGAGGTGGCGGGGGAAAGCCACGTCAGACACCTTGGGGCGGGACTTCCCCCGGCTCCTTCTCCCTCGCGCGGGAAGAGGGAGGAAGGGAGGAAAAAGGCCGGCCTGGAACCGCCCCCACTCTCCTGGCTCCTGACCTCGGCTCCTCCCCCCGCTCGCTCGCTCGCTCCCTCAACAACTGCAACCTACATGCCGTGGTGACCCGAAGGTCCGGTCGCCATTTTGCCGCCCCCCCCATGGCCGCCGCCCGAGGCCATGGCCTCGTCTGGCCTTATGGGTAATCCGAGCCTGAGGGAGGAAACAGGAAGGAAAGAAGGCAAGCAAGAAGGAGGGGAGAAAGGAAGGAAAGGAAGACAGGAAGGAAAGGAAGAAAGGATATGAGGAAAGAAGGAAGGGAAAGGAGGGAGAGAGAGGAAGAAAGGAATGAAGGAAGAACAGAAGTGAGGGAGGTAAAGAAGGGAAGGAAGAAAGGATGGGAATCAGGAAAGGAAGGAAAGAGGGAAGGAAGAAAGGGAAGAAGGAAGGAAGGGAAAGGAGGGAGAGAGGAAGGAAGAACAGAAGGGAGGGAAGGGAGGGAAGGAAGAAAGGATGGGAATTAGGGAAGGAAGGAAAGAGGGAAGGAAGAAAGGGAAGAAGGAAGGAAGGGAAAGGAGGGGGAGAGAAAGGAAGAACAGAAGGGAGGAAGGGAAAGAAACGAAGGAAAAAAGGATGGGAGGTAGGGAGGGAAGGAAAGAGGGAAGGAAGAAAGGGAAGAAGGAAGGAAGGAAAGAGCATGAGGGGGAGGGACAGGGAGAGAGAAAAGAGTAAGCCTCTTCACCGGCTTACCTACAGGCAGCTCCGAGTCCCAGTCCATGCTGCAGCAGCCGCAGTTGGAGCCACCTCTAGCTACACCCCTCCCCAGTGCCCTGGCCAGCAGCACCTGGGCAGTGGCGAGAGCCTGCGGGGCAGGACTGAGCCTTCCTCCCGCCCTGCCAGCGATCTACCAGGACGCCCTACGCGATCTACCAGTAAATCGCGATCTACCTAATGAGCACCCCTGATCTAAAGCAACCTGATCATTAGACACAATCACAGGTTGAACAGGCTGACATACAACACCCGACTCCTGAAAACGGAGTCTTCTCTTCATTTTCATATCTGGCAAGATGGATTCCCATGGGTGGCCACTGGATGTGACTGTGCGTCATGAGATGGCTTTCATGAGAGAGAAAACAGGGGGAAACTTACATGGGATAAGGTCTTAAAAGGATGCTTATATTGTTGAGAACATGGTGTACTGTAATGTCAGGAGTTTATGGAGTGACATTTTGTTAGAGGAATAAGAAAATGTAAATAATAGTTCCAGGCTGTACATATTTATACAATGCTGGCGGGCTTTTTCGTGATTTGAGTAGCAACGTTTCTTTTGTTAAGTGTATATCAGAATGAAGTATAGCTGCAGATGCTTTACTTTCTGTTTGCCAGAGAAATGAGTCTCCTTGAAGGTGCACCCAGCCATTCAGAGGTGGATAAGGGATTATGGAGATCAGATCAAAAAAAGGGATTTCTCAAATCTAAAAAGCAGAGAAAAGGAACTTGAAATACTAAGCCAAGTATTGATAGACAGACATACACACTCTCCAGAGATAGATACACACATTTATTTTTATAGACACCAGGTAGATGGGATATTTCATGTCAGATTCTGGAAGACAGATACTTGTTTTGACACCCTCAGTTCAGATTAAAAGCTACTAATCCTTCACATTTCTCCAGCATCTTTTTGCTGCTGCTAATCTTTTGCATTTCTCCTCCAACTTCCAAGAATCCCCTTGTCTCCAAGGAGGCAAGTTCTGCTGGCCAGCAGGCAAATGCACAGTATGTGCCATCCATATTTGCTAAATATTCACGTTCCTTTGTGACCTATTTGCGACACTAGCCACATGTCAGTTGCTTTCCTTAGGGGGGTTTAGAAGGGGGAATAAATTAGAAACTAGGGTGGCACTTTAAAAGTCTTTTCCTGCCATAAAATCTTCCATCTGCTTTCTTGCTGTGTTCAGAGCCTTTCTAATAATACTTGCCATTTAAAAAACCACACTTGAGTCACACATTTGTACACATAACCAGGGAGGTTAAAGAACTGATAAAGCACATTACAATTGTTATTTTTTAAAATCTAACTGTTGCACTTCAGACAAGGAGCACCCCCCCTAGTTCACACACACAACAGACAGTCTCTGAATAATAGGTTTTTATTGAAACAAATATAATGTCCAACAAAAGGGTTAAAAGAAGATCAATTGTAGAATATATCCAAGGTAAAATCACACAGTTCAATTAGTCCCAAGATCCAAAAGCAAAGGTAAAAAGCTTGATGCAAATCCCATGAATAACACAATACAGCTATTGAAGCAAATCGTGCACTAAGGCCTAGGCAAAAATCAAGAGCTTGGAGACAAGGCAAAACATGGCATAGTAGTCTGAACGAAGCCTGGAAACTGGAGACAATTTCCCTAGCAATCTAATATGAAGACAAATCAGTTTTGGTTTGCAAACCGGCTGCTGCGTCGGAGGCTGGCAACCTGCCTAGATTCTCGAATGCTATCTCGGCGGTTGAATGGTAGCTCATTAAGATTCCCAGGTGTTCTGTTATCAACATCAAGACCTTCAGAGTCCTGAACACAAGAATTCTCATCTAATGAAGCCCTGGGAAGAGAGCTGTTCCCAGTAATGCAAGCCTCATCTGAAAGTTCACTTTGCATTTCAGAATTTTCACTAAGCATCCCATCATCAGCATTTTCAGGAACATCCCCTCATCCCTAGCATGCACATGAGCACCAGGCTGAAACACCACACTAAATATATATGATTAAGCAATCCTCATTTCTCCTTTTCTTCTAACTTATGTGTGACTTAACATCTATTTGTCTATCATCTATTAATCTATCAACAATAAATAACAAAAGGAGAAAAGTGTTCCTGAGTAGGAGAAATAAGGTTGGACACTGTGAGAGCCATCCACTGCATGGCTATCAGCCTCCTTCCAGTGGACTCAAATCAAGGAAAAGTTTCATGTAAACCATCACTCCACTTAATGTTCCCCGAGAAGTAGCAAGAGTAGTGCTCTGGGCAGGTAAACCAGGAAATCCCAACTGGATGGCCTCTGGGCAGGGCCGTAGCCAGGATTTTGATTCGGGGCTGAGTTTGGTTCGGGGTGAGACTGGGTGGAAGAGGGTCTACCCTAGCAAACCTTTTGTATTGTTATCCCAATAACCCGATTAATGTGGGATATAATGAGCATGGTGATCAGATCATGATATGAATAAACATAACAGTTTAAATAATGTACCAGTAAGGCCTTTTCGCGGACCACCCTGAGAATTTCGGGGGGGGGGCTGAAGCCCCCTTAGCCCCCCCTGGCTACATGCCTGCCTTTGGGTCTTCCTCCAGGGGAAAATTAAGAATGGTCAACTTGGAAGTCCCTGAACAGACTCAGAAATGGGGGAGGTATTTACAATGCCATAAAGAAAAAAGAAGATCAGAAAATGCTGGAATGCGGAAGTCCTGACAGCTCTTCATCATAGAGGATGGAGCGACAGCATCCCCTATGGCACGACACAAAAACCTCCTTCTGTTCTGTCTGTGTACTGTGTATATCTATACCAGCGGTTTCCAAACTTTTTTTTGGCCTACTGCCCCCTTTCCAGAAATTTTTTTTACTCATGGCCCCCTTAGAAATTATTTTTTTAAAAAAATAATAGCAATTAAACAGAAAGATATATGTATTAATGTAGTGGCTCTCAACCGTTCTAATGCTGTGACCCCTAAATAAGGTTCCTCATGTTGTGGTGACCCCCAACCATATTTTCGTTGCTACTTCATAAATAATTTTGCTACTCTTACGAATTCTAATGCAACTATCTAATATGCAGGATGTATTTTCATTGTTACAAATTGAACATAATTAAAACATAGTGATTAATCACAAAAACAATATGTTTGGGAGAGTATGGACAACGGATGATGGGATTCAGCTCTGACTTCCACAGACCACTGAGACCCCCACAAATTACAGAACTGGACTAAACTTGGCACAGAAAACTCACATGACCAACAGAAAATACTGGAGGGGTTTGGGAGGAGTTGACAGTGATTTAGGGGAGATGTAGTTCACCTACATCTGGAGAGAACTGAGAATCCAAACAATTATGGATCTGGACCAAACTTGGCATGAATACTCAATATGCCCAAATTTGAACACTGGTGGAGTTTTGAGAAAATAGCCCTTCTCATTTGGGAGTTGTGGTTACTGGGATTTATTGTTTACCTACAATCAAAGAGCATTTTGAATTCCATCAACAATGGAATTGAGCCAAACTTGGCACAGAGAACTCCCATGACCAACAGAAAATACTGGAGGGATTTGGAATGAATTGTCTCTGCCGGGGAAGGCTGTGCTTTCTTCTGCGGTGGTGGGGAGGCTCTGCCAGAGGACGCAGAGGCTTTTGCGCTGCAGCCTTTGCACCGTACTGCATGTGAGGGTCAAAGCGAAGGGGCGGGACCAAAGAAGAGGGCTGTGCGACCCCTCCTAAATGGCCAATCATTCACCGCCCCCTTAAAGTGGTTCACCCCCCCCATTCCCCTGAGCCTCCCGCTGCCCCCTTAGATCGCCTCACTGCCCACCAGGGGGTGGTACCACCCACTTTGAGAATCAGTGGTCTATGCAAACGGTATTGAATGTTTGCTGTGAAAGTGTACTTACGATCTGCCCTGAGTCCCCTTCAGGGTGAGAAGGGTGGAATATAAATAAAGTGTTATTATGATTAATGGCTTTGGGGGACTAAAATTGTTGATCCTTTGGCACTTATATATTAATGCTGTGTTTGGCCTTGTTGAGATATTTATTGCTATTGACTCTGGTCTTACGGTGTTTTTATTGTATTTTATTGTGATTTTATTGTGTTTTTTACCGTGTGATTTTATTGCTTTGAGTCGCCCCGAGCCACCTTGGAAGTGGCGACCCATAAATGCGAATTAATAAATAAATAATAAATTATTCCTCTATTTTATCAGTTTTATACTTGTTTATTTATGCAATGCTTTTGACACAAAATAAATAAAACTCCTGAATCATAGCTAATGTTCACACAAGTGACATTACTGTCTAATATAGAGGCCAGATGGCATCTTGCATATAATAATCCACCACAAATACTTCTATTTCCCTCCTCTTTCTGTCTGGGATTGAACAAGGCACATGTCTTCCGTCATTTGTACATTTGCAATATATTCCTACATTCATGTGAAGCGCACTTCTCTCGCTTTTAGTATGACTACATTGTATAGCTGAGACCAGAGGAAAATACCTTCTAGAGGTATCGCTTTACTCAGATTGTACCCTTATGGCAGTTCTACTTAGCATGAGAAAAAAATGTAGACAAAGTAGTTTCAATGAATTGCTGTTCTTTAGGTGACATTTTAAATATTGGCTATCAAAAATTTAATCCACTTGAAATATTAACTGCCCATTAAACTCTTTTATGTATTGCTGAGTCTCTTAAGGTTCAATGAAATTTTACAGTATTAAATATTTTCTATCTCACAAAAAACATTAAATGCTACTCTAATTAATGGACGTGACCAAGATGGAGTGGAAGAAAATTCCCAAACCTTTCTTATCCAGTGATCATGGGTATCTCATAGTCTATTACTAAAAATTCCTGAATTGAAAAAAAGAGTGAGAAAGAGAGAGTGAAAGGGACAGTATCTCTATTCAGTTCAATTCTGCCATCCAGGGTAAGCAGCCGGCACTCTCCCCTACCCGGGCGACCCAGCCATAGGATCTCCGTCTTTGATGGGTTCACCCTCAACCGGCTGGACCATAGCCACGGCCTCGAGGCACAGATGGAAAGAATCGGGTACAGAGTCCGGCCGGCCCTCCATCCTCAGCACAAGCTGGGTGTCATCAGCATACTGATGGCACTCCAGACCAAAGCTACGCACCAGTCAAGAGAGGATAGCCCCCTGAGGGACCCCACAGTTTAGCGGGAGCCTCTCGGAGACTGCCTCTTCCCTCACCACCCGCTGGCCCCGATCTCGGAGGAAGGAGGATACCCATTTAAGGGCAGTTCCCCTAACTCCTGAGACGGCTAAGCGGTGAATCAATAATGCGTGGTCGACTGTATCAAAAGCTGCCGTGAGAACACGAGCAGTGCTGATCTTCCTTGATCAAACTGGCAGCAGAACTGGTCTGTGATGGAGACCAGCACAGTCTCCGTCGCGTGTGTGGTTGTTCCAGCCTAGTCAGCCCAGTGATCAGAGTCAGGCACCGGGGGTCCCAGCTGATCAGGATCAGATCCCAGCTGATCACGGGCAGTTTGGAGATGACGAATGGCCAGATGGGTATGGGTCTCCAAACGAGAGTTTGCAATGGGATGATGAATGGCTAGAGGGTTATAGGACTGCAGATGAATATACTGAGGATTCCATGGAAGAAGATTCTGCATCAGACTATGAAAGACCGGTGGCCTTGGTTCCCAAGAGAGAGTTTCTACTCCCTTCCCAGATGGGCATTCTGGAGAAGAGGAGTTTCCTGCTTCTCACTCTGATAGTGGTGCAGCTGGGCCTGCTAACGAGCCGGTGTTTGATAGAAGGGCAAACATCAGAGATTCTAGGAAATCGTGGAATCTAAGAAAGGGGGTGAGATGGGCCCATCAAGACTAGCTTTCTTATTAGTCTTCTGGTCAGACCTGAAGCCACGTTCAGCTTGATCAAGTCTCACGTCCAAGTCTCCAAGTTCACGCCGACCGCCGGAGTGGTTCGGATCCAAGTTCATGTTGCCGCCGTTGCGGTTTGCCTCAAGTACCACGTTTGACCGCCGGAGCTGTTGCCTTGCTTTGGAACTTTGCTTTCCTTGGGATTTAAGCCACTTGGGCTCACAGCTACAGGACTCAATTGGACTATTTTTGGATTGCTTTATTTTTACTTCTTTGGACTATTCTTAACCTTTATTCTAAATAAAAGAACATTTATTGCATCTGCCTGTGTGTGTGTGATCTAAGGGAGGTTGTCCGAGTTCTGAGGTGCAACACCGTGCCCTGCACAGAAGCCGGACTGGAAGGGATCAAGATCCGCTGTGTCATTTAAGAACTGCTGCAACTGTCCTGCTGCTGCCCTCTCAATTAACTTGCCCAGAAATGATAAATTTGAAACCGGGCGGTAACTGGAGGGAGCTGAACAATCTAAGTCCGGCTTCTTCAACAGCGGACTCACCATCGCCTCTTTTAATCCCTCTGGAAATACTCCTTGCTCAAGGGAGCAGTTGACTATGTTCAACAGAGGACCTCGTAACCTCCCCCAGCACGATCTAACTAGCCAGGAGGGGCGCGGCTCGAGGGAGCAAGTATTTGGTCTATGAACTGATCAAAATCAGAGACAGTCCCTGACCCCCCCCCCCAATCTATTAAATGATGCAGAGATTATTTGTGAGATTATGCAGCTTTCAGGAATTTGGACCTCAAACTAGAACTTCTATTTATTCTCGCAGACCTTTAATTTATGTCTAGCCATTAAACACATTAAAGATCCAGCCAAGTGTATCTTAGTTAAAAAACAAATCTGAAAAAGGGCCCATTTATAAATTTAACATTACACGCTTTGCATTTTCTTTCTAAATAGTCATTATGTAGCTGTGTAAAACCATTGCTTCTAGGTATAAATGCCCAAGTAGTTACTAATTACCAGTAGAAACTTTTTTTTTCCTGAGCAAATGTTGCTAGGAGAAGGGGAGAGATCTCACAGGCCCAAGCTATATAGGGATTACCAAATTCTTAACCGGCATTAAAAGCAAATGCTTGGTAAATTGCCAGGAAATAATGCTTTAGCCCCTTGAGCTACCATTAAATGCTGTATTGAGATTTAGAAATACACATTGATTTGCGAACATTGGGCAGAGGAAACAACAAGAATTAGGGGGAAAGATTTATTACAAGAGCATAAGTAATGCCTAGAGATAGTCGCATACATGGTAGGCATAACTGATCCAATCATATGAAGGACAACGAGGCAATTGCCTCAGTATGCAGATGCCGGGGCAGCAGTCTCAGACTACTGGCAAATACTAGATTATGTGTGTGCTTCTCTCTAAACCCACAAATGAGACTGCCTCAATGCCAGATGGTGTCTTGTCAGTACTATAGAAGTAAGAGTTTGGTTTTACGGGTTAGGAGACAGTGTTCTTTGTATCTGACAGCCAAATATCTACTATCTCATTTGCCTTCACAGGAAATATCTCGGGGCACCTCCATCTCCAATCTATGCTGACTGTAGAATACAGATAGGTGTGACTGTACATTTCTAATAATGCCAGTATTTCACACTCTCGGTTCAGCTTCCTAGCCACGCTTGTTAGTCCAAGACATGACTGTTGCCATGTTGCATCTTACAGTAAGATTTTGCCCACCTCATGACTATGGACCTCTTCACATGGGGCATTTCCCCCTGTTTTGCTGCTTTTATGTGTGGCTTGGATGGGGCCCTACGATGGACCATCACATGACGCATGGCAGGACTTGCTTACATTCCTCCCAAAGTGGGATGTTGTTTCCATTGGAGCTACCCGCACTTTCCTCCCCTTTTTGCCATGTGATGGCAGAAAGGGTGGCTGGGTGTTGCTGCCTTTTCTGCCATTCGATTATTTGGGGGGGGGGGGAGGGGGAGGGGAAATGGTACCAATGCACCGTGCCCTGTCCCCAATGTGGTGAGGGGAGGAAAGAGGGCATGCGCCATAAAAGGGAAGGTGTGCATGGCTGAAAAGTCCATGGGAAAAGGTCCTGTAGGAGTGTGTATGGCTACAGGGACATGTGTATGCCCCAAAGTAGCATGAAGAAGCAGCTCTGCTTCAAATATATACACAAAGGGAAACAAATAAAATTAATTAATTAATCTTGTGTTTTATCTGTATTTTATGGTGTTTTTAACATTTGTAAGTCACCCCGAGCCTGACGGGAGTGGCGACGAATAAATTGAAATAAATAAATAAATAAATGAGTTTTTAAAGCCTGGCGATTTTATTTATTTATTTAAAACTTTTGTACCCCGATCTTCTCACCTCCGTAGAGGGACTCAGACCAGCTTACAGCAAAGATTCAATGCTAATACAAATTAAAAATATCATTACACCAATACAAGATTAAAATACATAACAGCAAAATACATAAAAGCCAAATCGCCGACTAAAAACAAGTTCAACTCCGTCTGTAAACGTGGTCACTCAATTTGGTCTATAATCAATCTCAGCCTATTCTGGGAATGCTTTGTTCCAAAGCCAGGTCTTTGCCAGCCTCCTGAAGGACAAGAGGGAGGGGGCAGATCTAACCTCGCTTGGGAGAGAGTTCCATAGCCGAGGGGCCACCACAGAGAAAGCTCTGTCTCTCATTCCCGCCAAACGTGCTTGCGAATATGGCAGGACCGAGAGCAGGGCCTCTCCAGAGGATCTTAACGCCTTGATGGTTCATAGGGGAGGATCCATTCGGACAGGTAAACTGGGCCGGAACCTTATAGGGTTTTGTAGGTTAAAACCAGCACTTGTAATTGTGTTCGTTTGGCAGCCAGTGGAGCTGGCACAATAAGGGAGTTGTGCGCTCTCTGTACTTTGCTCCTGTTAGTAACCTGGCTGCCAAGCATTGGACTAATTGCAGCTTCCGAGCAATCTTCAGAGGAAACCCCACGTAGAGAGCATTGCAGTAGTCTATACGGGATGTATAACCAGAGGGTGGACTACCGTGGCCAAGTCAGACTTCCCAAGGTACGGGCACAGCTGGCGCACAAGCTTTACATGTGCAAAAGCTCTCCCAGCCACCGCTGAGACCTGAGGTTCCAGACTCAGCGATGAGTCCAGGATTACTCCCAATTTGCAGGTGCACACCTGTAGCATCTTCTCAGCATGCCAGTTTAAGGTGTTCTCCTTTCCTGGAAGCTTTCATGCTACGCTTATTTCACTATGATTCCATTTTAACTCCCATGGCAACACCGAAAGGCAGTGGTTCTCAACCTGTGGGTCCCCAGTGTTTTGGTCTATGTCTCCCAAAAATTCCAGCCAGTTTACCAGCTGTTAGGATTTCTGGGAATTGAAGACCAAAACATCTGGGGACCCACAGGTTGAGAACCACTGCCCTAATAAATCTTGGACTGTGACATTAGAGTCCTCTGCTTCAGGATTAATGTTGTCGAACAACCAGACAATCCCACAGACCGGTTGTCGAACAACCGGACACGTCCCGCAGACCGACTGCGGGACAGAGGCCGCGAGGGTTCGGTTAACCTGGCGAGCCCGGAGCGACTAGGTCCTCGTAGTCTACCCGCCTCCTGTAGATCCAATTATGCTCACCAATACTGCAAGGTAGATGCCATGAAATTGTTTATTCTGCTCAGCTGAGAGGATGCGAACCGCAATACCCTGATTCCCGCAAAGAACGCATGCATATACATTCAAAACATTGGTTTTAAAGGTTACAGAACTGTCAAAACAATTGAACTTCCCGCCCACCTCCTCCCGGCTGATCGGCTGATGATTGGTCGGACCAGCTGATGGGCGGAGCGCTGGCAACCTATCAGCGCCCCTCTCCATCTGCCTGTCCAGCCAATCGGGTGTCTCCAACCATATATGGAGTTCCAGGAAGGAAGGCTTAGGTGAAGCTGTCATCAGGAAAGGATTATGAAAGAGGACAAAGAGGCCTTTGGCCAGGTGATAGCCCAAGGCAACAAGATCCGGATTTTGCTATTGTTTCTGACGATGCGATTACTGAGTCTATGTGCTTCCCCTCATATGTGAATGAGGAAGAAGGAGAAGAAAAGGAAGAGATCCAACGAAGATAATTCACTTGGATCCTGGGTGGCAAAAAGTTCTATTGTGAGGCACACCTGGGTTCCGAGGCCAGATGTGTCACTCGTTATGCAATCCAATCATCTTTTGTCCAATTTCCAAAGGCAAGTTTAGTTAGACTAGAAATCCGACCGTTAAACCGCCTCAGGACTGATGAAGCGTGGGGCCAAGACAAGAGCTTAGCTTTACCATAACAAGATCTCCATCAGGAAACGCATGCAATATGAATATGGTGATCCATAAAGGTTTTGGAACAGGGCTCAGTCGCATTTCCTCTTGACAAACACAACAAAACACTTTCAAGGCAGTCTTTCTTAACTAACAAGGGCGAGGTGGGGAAGGGAAGGGTTACAAGGAGTCAAAGGGAAAACTTATGAAGCCACACTGTACGTACAGGGACACAGGGGTGAAGGCAATACAGAGATCCCCAGCAATTATCCCTAGTACATTCCCATGCAGCTGTTGCTCCCAGAGTTGTGATCTTAAAACAGGCAACACAATGCTGCCTTCCTTCTGGGAGTTGTAGTCCTCCTTGATGTAATTACTGTCCTTGGGAACTGCAGAGCCTTTGGGGCTTGGGGTGCAAAGCAGTGGCAAAGTCACTGAGGGTCCATGATGAAAAACAAGGCTTCTTGGCTAAATCAGCCAGGTAGAAACATCAGGAACAGTCCAGGAGAAGAAAAAACAATCAGAAAGGGGCAAATGAGGCTGCAGTACTAGAGAGAACTAGATCTTCCTTTGGCATCAATGCTTGCCTTTCACCCACCCCCCTGAAGAGATCTCTTTGGGCCGAACTGCCCCAAAAGCTGTCGTTTTTGAGCTGGGATATGCTTCCCCCAGGCCGGAGAAAGGATAGGGAGAGAGGAAGGAAGAAGAGGAAACGATGGGAGAAATGGCAGAGTGTTTATTTATTGTTTTGTAACGTGTGGCCAAAATGTCTTCCATGCTATGTGCTGTATGAAGTGTTGTAAATGTGGAGATGGGAGGTAATGGTGGCTGGGTTTCCTGGGAGGGACAAGGTTGATGTAGTGGTGTATGGGACCAGGTGAGGCAGAAAAGGAAAAAAAGCTTGGTACTGGTGCAACTTGGGCCGGGGGCCAAGAGGGATACTGGGGACCCTCTCTTGTTCGTTCTTTTTGGGTTTGGGGCTTCCTGGCTCGACTACATTAATACTGTCCCCAAAGTTGTAATCCAAGGATGTTTCCATGGCACCTAAAGCGGAATCTTAGCACTACAGTCGTATAGTGAGAAAGGGCCACATGGCATGGCTCTAAAATGCAGATAGATACACTGACTCCTTTACTATAGTATTATAGGTTGGATGTAGTGAGAAAACTGTAAGGGGGAGGAGAAATACAGAAATGTCCTTTGTCTATTGTCTAAGAATAGTTTCAGATGTGTATGCATGCTTGAGAAATGGCTGTATTGCATACAGTCAAATGTGTTGTATAACCAATGTGTTGTCAAAGGCTTTTGTGGCCGGAATCACTGGGCTGCTGTGAGTTTTCCGGGCTGTATGGCCATGTTCCAGAATCATTCTCTCCTGATGTTTTACCCACATCTATGACAGGCATCCTCAGATGTTGTGAGGTCTGTAGGCAAGTGAGGTTTATGTACCTGTGGAATGATGTCCAGGGTGGGAGAATGAACTCTTGTCTGTATAAGGCAACTGTGAATGTTGCAATTGTCCACCTTGATTAGCACTGAATTGCCTTGCAGCTTCAAAGCTTGGCTGCTTCCTGCCTGGGGATCCTTTGTTGGGAGGTGTTAGCTGGCCCTCATTCCCCTGCATTTTGAGTGTTGCTCTTTATTTATTGTCCTGATTTTAGAGATATTTTAATACTGGTAGCCAGATTTTGTTCATTTTCATAGTTTCCTCCTTTTTGTTGAAATTGTCCCCATGCTTGCGGATTTCAATGGCTTCTCTGTGTAGCCTGACATGGTGGTTGTTAGAGTGGTCCAGCATTTCTGTGTTCTCAAATAATATGCCGTATCCAAGTTGGTTCATCAAGTGTTCATCTAGCGTTGTGTAACCATTTGTTTGTAGCATCCTAGGCTATTTACGAAATATGGATATGGTCTGGACAAAAAGGGCAGTCATTTGTAATCGGGGCTTCCAATTACACAATGGCCACCACAGTCTCTCTGAAGATAAGGTTATGCAGAAAGCCTTTATTAAAAATGGCTGACACTGCCCTACCTTAAGCACACAAACTGGATCCCCCATGTTGATGATGAACTCTTCTCAGGCTGAAAAAGGAGGCAAAGAAGAATGGAAGGAGGGAGGCCTGGCTTTCTTTCTCTGGTTTGAGCAAAGGAGGGGTATCGGGATGGGTGTGCTTTTCACCTCTACTTTTTATTACTGCCTTCACACTGGGTTCCTAATATAGCAGTTTTTCTCAAACTTCCTAATGCCACGATCCCTTAATACAGTTCCTTATGTTGTGGTGATCCCCAACCATAAGATTATTTTCATTGCTACTTCATACCTGTAATTTTGCTACTGTTATGAATAATAATATAAATTTCTGATATGCATGATGTATTATCATTCACTAGACCAAATTTGGCACAAATACCCAATACTCCCAAATTTGAATATTGGTGGGGTTGGGGGGATTGGCTTTGTCACTTGGGAGTTGTAGTTGCTGGGATTTATTATTCACCTTCAATCAAAGAGCATTCTGAACTCCACCAATGATGGAATTGAACCAAACTTGGCACACAGAACTCCCATAACCAACGGATGTCACTCTAACACAGTAATACATATAGTTAATATGCTTTTAAATGTATTTATACACTCTGTGTGAAACCTGGGCCTGTTTCGATGAACACAACATAGATATCCTGGCAGGAATGGCAGAGAAAATACTGGAAGGGTTTGGTGGTTGAGTTTTGGAGTTGTAGTTCACCAACATCCAGAGAGCACTGTGGACTCAAACAATGATAAATCTGGGCCAAACTTGGAATGGATACTCAATATGCCCAAATGTGAACACTGGTGGAGTTTGGGGAAAATAGACCTTGACATTTGGGAGTTGCAGTTGCTGGGATTTATAGTTCACTTACAATCAAAAAGCATTCTGAACCCCACCAATGATAGAATTGGGCCAAACTTCCCATACAGAACCCCCATGACCAACAGAAGATACTGTGTTTTCTGATGGTCTTTGGTGACCCCTCTGACACCCCCTCATGGCCCTCTCCAGGGGTCCTGACCCCCAGGTTGAGAAATGCTGTAGTATAGGCAGGTTGCTTTCTTTGTTCCTCTCCACCCACCTTCTTCCAGACAGCATTCTCCTTCCTTTTCCTCATTTACATTCCTTCCCTATCTGTATTTGTACAGATGTAGACATTTTAAAATCAGCGCTGCAATTTACAGCCTTCATTGTAATCCCTCAAATAAACAGATCCTCTCCTCTTTATCTGTCCCTGGGTATGTTCCCTCTGTGCATATTTATAAGGTGAGGAAAATACTTTCTTGTTACGCGTCTCGAATTCTTACCTTTGATTTATCCACAGGTTATAGCAAAATCCACAATTTTGGCCCTAAAACCTGCTCTTGACTTATACATGAAGTTAACTTATACACAAGTACAGGTATATACAAGAATTCCTTCAAATATTTTATTGTAGCACAGCCATCTCTAACATGGTTTTTTTTTCATGTAAGGAGCAACTTGAGAAACTGCAACTCACTTCTGGTGTGAGAGAATTGGGCGCCTGAAAGGACGTTGTCCAGGAGACACCTGGACATTTTACTATCCTGTGGGAGGTTTCTCTCATGTCCCTGCATGGGAAGCTGGAGCTGACAGATGGGAGCTCACCCCACTCCCAGGATTTGAACCACCGACCTTTCGGTCAGCAGTCCTGCCAGCACAAGGGTTTAACCCATTGCACCACCGAGGGCTCCTCTAATGTGCTGATACTTTCCGGAACTATCTGGGGTTCATGACAATTTCATTTCTCCAAATCTGCAACACATGAGGTTGGGAAATACTAATTTAGCAAAAAGGCACAATTAATAGTATTGGGAAATTTATTGGTTTTTCTTTGTGAACGAAGATTCAGGAAGGACTCATCCCATGCTTTCTACAAGCGCGTTGATTATTCGGAGGTTGGATGTGTCCTTCGAGCCTGTGCAATTAGGGTTCCCATATGTCCCTTATTCTAAGGGACATCCCTTATTTTGGTCCTATAATTTGTGTCCCTTTTTTTCAGGCCCTGTCCCTTATTTTTGACTAGCAGGACAGGACTGGGCGGGGTTGACCAGAGAAGGTGCGTGCTGCGGTTTCCACGACAATGCCTGCCCGGGGATTCCCACTTGCAGGGCAGCCTGCGTCCCTGTTGGAAGGAAGAGGCAATACAGGACTTTTTCAAAGTACAGTAGACTAATTAACCGTTACCCAAGGGGAATGTTGGATCATGTTGGATAAAGATAGTTTCTGGTTGCTTGAGAGTTACTCTTAAAATAGGCCTAGCTGTGCATCCCAATACTATACAATGCTGTGTATCCCATACTATACTATACCATTAACTATTGACTTAATAATCATGAAGATGTACTGTCTTATAAAATTTATTTTATTTTAATGTTTAGACAGTGCACTTTTAAAGTCAGCAAAGTCAAGTGCTAAATACAGATGGAGAAAATTAGGTAGTTTTAATAATGTTTTTTCTGCATGACAAAGCATGCAGAAACATACCATGTACTGTTAAGAGGGTATAAGTCAGTTTTTTGTGAGTTTCAATCATTATCTCATTCTGTTAATAAAACTATTTCTACCTAATGTTTGAGTTTCAAGTTTTTAATGAAGTGTCCCTTATTTTTGTGAAAAATCCCGTAAATGTCCCTTATTTGTTATATCAAAAAATGGCAACCCTATGTGCAATGGACCTTTCTGGTGGAGTGCAGCGTGCACAGAACTGGCCTCACTCTTTAAACCAAACGTTCGTCTGCCGGGGCCTAGCAAGCTTAGGACGGTGGCAGCGAGGTCCTCAGGTTGTAGGTTTGGTTCGAGTTTCCTTCTCTTAGATGGTTGACCTTACAGGGTTAAATGAGCACCATCTGCCTGGGTTTGAAATCAGAGTTTTCCTTCTCCTAGGATGGTTGCCAAAAGGCTAGAGAGCCCATCCTGCCCGTTGACGCTCTTTGTCAGACCCTTCGGGTGTGACCTGTCTCGCATGGGAGGCCCTACCAGTGGCTATTATGCCACCGCCAGCATAGCTCACAACTTCATTAGGGTATGCAAGCCTCTCCCCCACAACAAGGGGGCGCCAACGGAGAGGATTGGGAAATACTAGCTTAAAAAAGGGTACAATTAAGAGAACTAGATCTCTCTCTCTCTCTAACCCCCCAGCCATGACAGCTAGAAGAGATTAGGCAGTCATTTTCTTTGTGTGTGTGTGTGTTTTAAATGCATATATCTAGTTTTACATGTTTTTGTCCTTCACATTTGATGGTGTGTGTCTGTGTGTCTGTGTCTGTGTCTGTGTGTATGGAATTATTTTTATTAATGAATTTTTAAAAGTTGATATATATATATATATATATATATATATATATATAGGCATTACTTCACGAACGAAAATTCAGGAAGGACTCATCCCACGCTTTTTACAAGGGCGTTGATGACTAAAAAGGCCAATCTGAGATAGGCAAGTTCAGTTGCAGAAAGCACAGCAGAAAGTCTCCTTGGGTGATGTTGTTTCCAAGTTGCGGTTCTTTCTGCGTTGTCGTTTCTCTTCAAGACCCATTCGGCGTGTCTTCCCGAAAGAGGCCGCAGCATTGTGGATAGTGCATCTCCATGCCTCCCGATGTGAGGCCAGGGTGGACCATTGTTGGTGATCAATCTGGCTGAGCCTGGCCGAGCCTTTCAGGAGGATTAAGAGGATTTAAATCTTTGAATGAAGTTTTCAAAGACTGAGCAATGAAGGCGACTGCCTTGTGAACAATAACATCATCTGAGAAACAATTACAATACAGTTTAAATTATTATATATATAATTGAAAGTGGGAGAACATTTGTTGTTTCAAGTAGAAGAGTAGTAAGAAAAGGAGATTGAAATTGAAAAAAGAAGGAGAGTCCCCTCCAAACAAAAGAAAAATAATAATAATAAAAAAATTAAAAATATTGTTGACTTCCATCTAGTCTTCGTCGGTCTTTTAAAAGGTCTTTTTTCTATATTGTTGAAATGTAATTTGCTCCCCTGATATTTCTTCTTCAATTGTACTTTACTTTTTTTCCCTTCTCATATGATAATCTCTATTTTACAGTCTTTTACCGGGTCCCAATTTGTATGTTTCTTTGGTGATCCTTAATTTGACGTTAACCAATATGTTAATTCATCCATGCTCGTTATCTCCAAATTTTTATTGTGCCATTCTTCCCTTTGGTGGATTTCTTCCGATTGCCACTCCTTAGAAAATGCAATTCCTGCTGCAGTAGTTAGATAGTTAAATAATTTTTCCTTATTTTTCTCTCCTTCAAAGTCAAGCATGTCTAACAGAAAGAATTCGGGCTCTTTTTAAACTCTTACTTTTAATATTTTTACAATTTCTTTTTGGATAGTATCCCAAAACTCTTTGATGGAGTATATTTGTTGTATCTCACCATCAGGCATGACTATCAGGGACAACAACAACAACAACAAAGAGGGAAATGGAAATTATTCCTATTCAGTTCTGTAGATTTATATATAAACACTAATGTCCTTGGGATTGTACTTTTCCGACATGACCCAAAGACTTCCATTCATCCAGGCTTTCCTCACATTATTGTTACCGAAATCTGACTAGGGATCCTTCCCTTAAGGGGACAGAGCCCAGGCCACCCCTAAAAGCGAGGATCGAGGCCCAAAATCTGGATGATCTTCCCAGAACTACAAATCCCAAAGAAACCCAGATCAATGCTCACCCAGACGGAAGAACGCCACTACCGAGAGAAGAATCTAATTCAGCTGAATAGGATGCAATGCCACGCCAAGGTTCCAAGGGCAAAACATAGTTTTTAATGGGAAAGCAGTCCAATTTATAGAAAAGCAGTCATTTACATTTGAATCTGGCTCCCTCCCTCACGTGTAGCCACAGCTGATTGGCCGCGCTGTCAAAGTCAGCTGGGCCAGGAAGACCGCGCGCTTTTGGCCAATAGGAGAAGGCACGCCAAGATTTGAACGAGCCTATCCTGGCCGGCTGCAGGGCGGGAAGGAACACAAAGAGAAAAACGGCTGGGTGGAGGAAGTAACTTGTGGCTGAATAACTTACGGCTGGCGAGACCCGATGTGGGAACTCAAGCCTTCCTGTCTATTGTTTGTCCTGAGTGCCTTAATGGGAGTCTTTTGTCCTTGGCCGAAACTCCTTTGTGTTGAGAGTTTCAGTCTAGCGGGAAGCATGATTTCTCAGTTCAAAATGGCCAAAGTATAACTTATTGCAGCCGGCAAGCGGGGTTCAAGCCCACTCAGGTCCAGCTATGGGGTGGTAGAGTGGCTTGGTTTGCTAGAGCCCATGATCCCTTGGGGGTCCAGCTCCGAGGCCAAGGGGGGACACGAGCTGGGGGGATCCAGGCTCATAATGGCGGTATCTATGTTCCACAGAACACCTGACCTCCCTCCCAGATTGGTGACAAGCATCAAAGGGCCGGAAAATGTATTGTTTGTTCAACAGGGGAACTCTCCGCAAAGGAGTCCTGGTAGGGTTTTGGGAGCATGGTTGCTCAGTTAAAATGGTCCGAAAAGGTAGCTATTGGGGCTGGCTGCGAGGGTCCGAAGCTCGCATGCAGCAGCCATGTTTTGGGTCTGTTTACATGACCATTACATATTCCCTATCATTGGTCAAGCTCCGAGAATGATAGGGACATATGCAGGGAGTCTTGGGCATAGAGAGTGGGCCTCACCACGAAGAAACCCAACGTCCCTTCCCCAAGGTTATTATTTGTGCAGGGTAAAATTGGGTAGGAAAATGGATTATTGTGCTGTTCATCCCTGGAACGCTCTGCTGAGGGCATTAACTTAGAAGTTACATTGACACAAAAAGGGAACACATGAGGGGTACAAAATAGACAATACAATACAGAGATCCCCAGCTATCATCCCCATTACATTCCCATAGAGTTCTTGTGCCACCCGGCCCAGGATGGAGGAAAAAGGAACTGTGGAACTCCCTGCAGCTGAATCCCGTCCGTCACGGCATCAATCCCCCCTGGGGATCGAGAGTTTGTTATTTTTGAGCAGGGGTTTGCTTATGGGGTTGTGAGGGTTCTGACAATGTGTGGGACTGTGTGGGCGCTGGGAGAAATGTTCTATTCTATTGTTTTGCAATGTTATGTGAAGTATTTCTAATGTATGCATTGGTGCTCTGTGGACTGAATGGGAGGGAAAATGTATTTGGCTTCTTGTCTTGCTGTGGGCTGTTTTCCGGGGTCCAATGTGTTGTTCTGGTGGTGCTGGGGGAAATGTCCTGGTTTTATTGTTATGCTGTTTGATGCTTGCTAAAATGTCTTTCATGCACTTTTGGCTGTGTAAATGTTGTGCAGATGGGGTGAGGGGAAGCAATAGTGGCCAGGTGTACTGGGGGGGACGAAGTTGGTGTGGTAAACTATGGAACTGAGTGGGGCAGAAGGGAAAAAAAGGTCTGGTACTGATGCAACTTAGGCCATGGGCCAAAAGGAATACTGGGGACTGCGGTTGGATCTCCTGGATTTGGGCTTCCTGGTTCGGCCATATTATCTCCTTCCCAAAATGAAGAAGCACCTATGTACATGGCGATTACGTATTCCAAACACAGAACATTTCTCTTTTTAGGCATGCAATATTTAAACTTCAAAGGTATATTAGATTGCTGGATTGTGACATTAATCTGCAGTAGAGTGGGTGGAGGATTAAGAGGATTTAAATCTTTGAATGAAGTTTTCAAAGACTGAGCAATGAAGGCGACTGCCTTGTGAACAATAACATCATCTGAGAAACAATTACAATACAGTTTAAAACTCTCGTTGGCGCAATTCATTGTAATCTAGGAAAAGGGAATGGACCATTGGCAGAATTGCTAAGAGCATTTAGGTTCTCTAAATCTTAGTTACCGCAAGAACGTCCACACACACACACATGCTTTTCAGTATCTACATGAAACCGCTGGGTGAGGGCATCCAGAGTTTTGGAGTTGGGTGCCATCCCTACGCAGATGGCACCCAAGTAAACTCCCCGGATCCTGGACCAGTGCCTAATGGACTTGATGAGGGTCAACAAGCTGAAGCATAATCCAGATAAGACAGAGGTCCTCCTGGCCAGTCGCGAGGCTGATTGGGGTATAGGTTGCTAACCTGTGCTCAACAGGGTTACCCTCCCACTGAGGACAAAGGTCCGCAATCTGGGGGATCCTCTTGGAACTTAGAGCTGATGTTGGCGGTGGCTGGGAAGGCCTTTGCACAGATAAAACTTGTGTTTCAGCTGCGACCATGCCTCAAAAAGCCTGACTTGGCCATGGTGGTCCATGCCTTAGTTACATCTAGAATGGATTACTGCAATGCACTCTACGTGGGGCTGCCTTTGAAAACGGCTTGGAAACTGCAATTGATGGAAAGAACGGCAGACAAATTACTAACTAAGGGACCGCCTTACCCCGTATGTTCCCCCGAGATCACTGCGCTCGGAAGAGCAGAACCTGTTGGTCGTTCCATCACCCCGCTCCTGCTATCTGTCCAGCACGAGACAACGAGCCTTTTCATTTGTGGCTCCTATGACTTGGAATTCGCTACCCAATTATGTCCGGGCAATACACGAACTCGGCCCTTTTCGAAGAGCCTGTAAGACTGTCCTCTTTAGAACAGCGTTCGGCTAACTGAATGGAGAAGTTTTCTAGTGTCCGAACTTAAGATCAAGGATCTGTAACTAGTTGGCTATTGATTATGTTTTTACTGTTTTATGGAACCTGTTGTGCATTTGTATTGTACATTTTATTCTTGTTGTGATCCGCCCCGAGCCTGCAGGGAGGAGCGGAATATAAAACTGACTAATAAATAAATAAATAAAATAACTGGGCTGGCTATAGGGAGCTTACTATGCCCCTATTGAAACCGCTCTATTGGCTGCCAACAAGTTTATGGGCCCAATAAAGTGCAAATCCCTATACGGTTCGGATCCAAGCTATCTTCATGACCCCATATGAACAGGCGTGGAGAAGTTCTCCTCTCGGCCCTGCCTAAGTCTCAAGTGCGGTTGGTGGGGATGAGGGAGAAGGCCTTCTTGGTGTGTCCCCCCCCCCGGCCTTTGGAACACCCACCCCAAGGAACTTAGGCAAACCCCCACACTACAGCACTATAGCACTTTTGGAAATAATAAAATAATAAAAAGTGGTTATTTCAGCAAGGTTTCCACACTGTTTAGATAATTGCCAACCTAATTGCCACTACATTAGCACCTTACATTTTTAAAGTTAATATATTTATTTATATATTTATTTATTTACTTTATTTATATTCCACTCTTCTCACCCCGAAGCGGACGCAGAGCGGATTACAGTACACATACTGTTGTGAATAGGCCTCTAGTTGCTACAGGTACCATGTTTCCCCGAAAGTATGACACCCCCGATTGTAAGACGTATCGGGGGTGTCAGAGGGGTCAGCTTATGTAAGCCGTACCCCGAAAGTAAGACGTACCTCGGTCTTGGCTGGCTTGGCTGGGCCCGGAATCCTCCTCCTCTTCCTCCTCTTCTTTCCAGCGCCGCCTTCCATCCTCCTCTTCCTCCCAGCAGCGCCTTCTCCCTCTCGCCGGTTCCGCCCCTCCCTTTAGTGAAGGGAGGAGGGGGAGCCGCCGCCGCAGAGGGAAGAAAGCTCGCGGAAGTCCCGCCCGCAAGGCGGCTCAGGCGTCTTTCCCCGCCCGCCGCCCCGCCCGCCCGCGCCCAAGCGGGAACCGGGCGGCGGCGAAAGCGCCTGAGTCGCCCTGGGGCGGGACTCCGCCGGCGCCTTCTCCCTCTCGCCGGATCCGCCCCTCCCCTCCCCTTTTCGCGCCGCCCGGCTCGCCCCTCTCGCGGTTCCGGCCCCTCCCTCAGCCGCCCCTCTTCCCTTCCCGCAACGGGCCTGCGGGGGAGATCGATCGATCTCCCTGCAGGCTCCTCTGAAGGGAAGGAAAAAAGGCTGCTGAACTCCCCATTGCGCCTGTCTTCCCTTCCCGCAGAGGAGCCTGCAGGGAGATCGATCAGTCGCCCTGCAGCCTCCGTTGCGGGGAAGACAGGCGCAATGGGGAGCCCTCAGCCGCCCCTTTCCCCTTCCCCGCAGAGGAGCCTGCAGGGAAACCGATCGGTCGCGGATCCGGCGAGAGGGAGAAGGCGCCGGCGGAAGTCCCGCCCCCAGGGCGACTCAGGCGCTTTTCGCCGCCGCCCGGTTCCCGTTTGGAGCGCGGGCGGGCAGGGCGGCGGCGGAGAAAAACGCCTGAGCCGCCGTGCGGGCGGGACTTCCGGCGGCGCTTTCTTCCCTCTTGCCGGCGGCGGCTCCGCCCCTCCTCCCTTCACTAAAGGGAGGGGGCGGAACCGGCGAGAGGGAGAAGGCGCTGCTGGGAGGAAGAGGAGGATGGAAGGCGGCGCTGGAAAGAAGAGGAGGAAGAGGAGGAGGATTCCGGGCCCAGCCAAGCCAGCCAAGACATGCCGCCCGCGGTAAGTCTTACTGTCGCCTTACTTTCGGGGTACCGTCGGCTAATGTAAGCCGTACCCCGAAAGTAAGCCGTAGTGGGGATTTTGGGGGTCAAAAGAAAGTAAGACGCTGTCTTACTTTCGGGGAAACACAGTAGTAACATGGAGGGAGGTGTGGAGGCAGTAACATCAAGCAATAGCTCAGTTTGGGGCGCGGCTCTGAATGACCAGGCTCCTACAGCTGGAGTAAAGAGGGTGGCTAGTGACTCGAGCATTAATGAAGACAATGATCAATGGAGGAAAATCCAGCATTTACTTAGGGAGCCTTTTGAGGGTTTCACAGGGAATGCAGAATTGCAGTCAGAGGAAAGTGATACCGATCTGGATTCGGCATTAGTGCAGGAGGTGAGGGATGTATGTAATGCAGACTCGGGGACCAGCACGTTTCTGGGGTTCCAGATGGACCGGGACTGGCCGTCTTCACATTCTGAGGCTGAGGGGGTCCCTTTAAGCCAAGAAGAGCTTTGGCTGGCTTGGAGATCTGGACCTGGTGCTACAGCTGCAGGGAATAGGAATGCTGATGCTTTGGAGCTGGGTGGGGTCTCCGAGGACTCTGATTGAGAGTCCTATAAGAAATATGAGTATTTGGCTTGATCCCTGCGGTGGTCAAGGAGTTATTATTGTTCTAGCTCATGTATCCTGGTTCCTGGTATTCTTGTTCCTGATTTTCCAGACTACTCGTGAGTTATTGGGTTCTTTATTCATTTTGTGTTCTTGGGAGAGCTGCTATGGCAGCTCTAGCTGATTTGGGGAAAAGGTGGGGGGTTTCTGGATTTATGTCTACTCTTTTGTTTAGCTACTGCCGTGTGCCTCTTGATCCTCGTGTGAATACTCTCCTGTTCGACCCGGTGACGTCTCCTCCTTATCCTGATTGATTTTCTCCTACCTGACGACCTTGGACCGGTGACTGACTTCGCGTCTTGAACATTCCTCTACTGGATACCACAGACTGACGTCTGCTATTTGCTTTGAAGTTCTTTTATCTTCGGCATTTTTGGTTTAGGGATTCCAGGGTTTAGTGAGGATTTTTCTCCAGCCGACGAAAGGCTATTTTTTGTTAGACCAGCTCCCATGTCTTGTTAAATAAACATTTGTTATCCTTTTCTACTCCTGGACTTTATTGCTGCCATAGCTGGGTCACAACACATACTTTGCAGACAATCCCTGCAGTTCAACATATGACATATAACATGAGATAGTTGAGATGAACTGTTGTATGGAGTTTTTAATCATGGCTACGGCCATATTTTACTATGTCTATTTAATAGAGGTTGCTTTTATTAATTTTATATGTTTAGTTTTATCTATTGTGTTATTGATTTGATATGTTGTTGTATTGTATCTTATATGTTATGACACCATTGTGTGTTATATTGTAAGCTGCCTTGAGTCCCTATAGGAGATGAAGGCAGGGTATATATAAAAGTGGTGCAGCTGGCTGGGTGTCTCTACTGACTAGAAGGTCATGAGTTCGAGGCCTGCCCGGGTCGGGGTGAGCGCTCGACCAATTGTGTAGCTCATTGTCAACCTTTGCAACCCGAAAGACAGTTGCATCTGTCAAGTAGGAAATTTAGGTACCACTTGAGTGGGCAGGCTTAATTTAACTGATTTATGAGGCCATAAAATATCCATGAAATATACACAAAAGGAGTGAAGGAATGTGACAGCTCCTCCTGGTGGCCAGAAAAGCTGGAATGTTAAATTGCCTCTTTGTCTGTCTTATATGTTGTATGTCAAATGGCATTGAATGTTTGCCTGTATATGTGCATTGTGATTTATTTATTTAAAACTTTTATACCCCGGCCTTCTTATCTCCGAAGAGGGACTCAGACCGGCAAACAGCAAGTATTCAATGCTAACATTTTAAAATCTAAAACATCATAAATTTACAATAAAATTATCAAATACAAATGCAATAAATACATTTAAAAAGCCTTTCGCCAAAGTAAAATCGAGTCCAACTCAATCCGTGATCTGCCCTGAGTCCCCTGAGGGATGAGAAGGGCGGAATATAAATGATGTAAATAAAATAAATAAATAAATAAAAAACGACTATATAATTTTCTGACTAAGTTTGGATGTTTGAAGTGAAATGAGGTTTTACAAATAATTACTCACATGTTGGTTAAGGTTCTATGGTTCTATGGTGACATTATGTCCGTCACCCTCTGTTAAGAGCTTAGGAGTAACCTTGGACCCCCTGTTGTCGATGGAGGCTCACGTCTCCAGCGTCAGCAGGGTAGCATTTTTCCATCTTTGCCAGGCGAGGAAGCTGGCCCCCTATTTGTCCCGACGCGACTTAGCCACAGTGATCCAAGCCACGGTCATCTCGAGGCTGGACTACTGTAACGCTCTTTACATTGGCCTTCCTCTGTCGGTAATCCGGAGACTCAAGCTGGTGCAGAACGCTGCAGCGCGACTCCTGGCGAGGGTCCCGATTGGCCACCACATCACGCCAATCCTGCGCGAACTGCACTGGCTCCCAATTGAATGCCGGATTGCCTTCAAAGTGTTATTCCTGACTTTTAAGGCCTTACATGGTCTGGGGCCAGTGTACCTGCGGGACCGCCTTGTCCCATATCATCCCACCAGATCACTGCACTCCGAAGAGCTAAACCTCCTGGTCATCCCAAATGTGAGGACCTACCATCTGTCCGCAACACGCCGCCGGGCTGTCTCTGTTGCAGCCCCTACCATGTGGAACGCACTGCCCACTGGCACCCATGCCACCCAGGGCCTCCTCCCGTTCAGGAGAGCAGTTAAGACATTGCTGTTCCAACAAGCCTTCGGAGTTAGCTAAACTGTAGCTCGCACCGCCTAGCTGTCAGCCCACTGCGACTCCATTTGTTGTTTCAACTGTTCTAATTGTAATTCCATCTTAATGGTATTACTGTGGTTTATGAGTTATCTGACAATTGTATTTTACGAACTGTTGTAAGTCGCCCCGAGCCGTTTGGGGGGGGGGGGGCGACAGACAAATGTGAAATAATAAATAAATAAATAAATAATAATCTGAATAATTGTGAATTAATTGCTGAGTGTTGCCATGACTTTTGCTGATAATTCCAAGCAGGTCATATTTGTAACTGACAGGCTAATGCTTCATTCAGTGCATGTCAACATGCTCTGTAGGATACTTCAGGAACCTTTCAGAGTCTTAATTGGGATGTAAAAAGGAAGCCTTAAACAATTTTCAAATAAATTAAAAGAAGCAACAAAATACCAGCTGGATGTTGTTTAGGTAAGCTAGATGGAAGCATATTGAAAATGATAGAAATACTGCAGATTGGTTTACAAATCCAAGTTGTGTGCTGGATGACTGAAAGACCAAGCAATAGTCTGGATGTGTGAACAACATATTGTGTACCTGCTTTGCAATATCTCATGCGTGGCTTTCATTTCACCAGACATCCTTTGTTATCTGAACACTTGAGCATCTTATAGATGTGCCTGAAAGATAAAAAAGGTTAATATGTTCCATCCTACACATGGTCTTGCGTTTTCAGACTCTATTTTAAGAAGACACTTGGTCAAAATTTGTAGTAATGTTTTAATCCCTCTGGTTGCAATGGCTGTGTCTGATTATTGCTGCTGTTACTTGATCTGATTTTAAAGAGTGTTGACTTTGTTTCTTCACACTGAAATTACGCTCGGAAGAGCAAAATCTCTTAGTGGTTCCATCCATCCACTCCTGCCGCATGTCTACAACCAGATCAAGAGCTTTTTCCGTAGCGGCGCCGTCACTATGGAATTCAATGCCGGAAGAAGTGCGTGCCATTAAGGAACTGGGTCCATTCCGGAGAGCCTGTAAAACGACCCTTTTCAGGCAGGCCTGTAACCTAAATGGTTCCTGAGGAAATTCCTCAAATCCTGAGTCTTATGTAGATTGCTGTTTTTATGTACTGTTTTATATTGTTGTTATTATTAAATTGTAGCGCTGCTGTTTTATCAATTGATTTTATGTAAACCGCCCCGAGCCTGCTGGAAGGAGTGGTATATAAAAACGAACAATAAATAAATTGGAGAAATAATTGCAATAGAAGTCTTTAAAACAAACAAAAACAAATTCATATAAATAGGGCTGAGACATGGAATCACCTATAGCAGGGGTGGGCAAACCATGGCCCCCGGGCCGGATAAAGCCCGGCAGCTGGTTCTATCCGGCCCGGGGGAAGGGCGTCGGGGGTGGGGCCAAGAAGGGCTGCCGCTGCCACCATCCCATCGCGGCGTCTTTGGCGTGCCCCAAGCTCTCCGCCTCTTCCTCATGCCTCCGGCATGGAGAGGCTCTGGCTTGGAGGGCCGTGCGTCAGTGGAGTGAGGGAGGGCCCGAGGGTGGAGGCAGCACCAGGTCTGGGCTCTCCGCCTCCTCCTGCATCCAGCATGGAGAGGCTTTGGATGGCCAGCGTTGGGAGCGTCAGTGCTGGCGGCGTGGCAGGGAGGAGCCTTTGGATGACTTCCTGTAGTCCCGGATGAGCTGGCTGAGACATTCTGGGAGCCATAGGGGTCAGGAAACTACGGTTCCCAGAATGCCTCAGCCAGATCATCCGGGGAGCGGGCGGAGGCCTGCAGCCTCCGATTGCCTGCTGCTCTGCTCTCCTCTGCTGCAGTGGCGGCTGGGTCCGCTTTGCAATCCTCTGGGCTGGATCCATTGGGCCATTCCATCTTGGTTTGCACTTTGTCTTTGCACACTTTGTCAAGTAGATGTTGCATTTGAATTTTATTTTATTTTAGTGGTTGTTATTATTATTTTATAATAATTTTATAATAATATAATAAATAATATAATATAATGTTATATTATATTATAATTTCAATATATTATAATGTCTATTTATATATATACTATAATATAATAATTATGATATTAATACTAATAACATATGAATATTTCTTGATATATTAATATGTTAATATTAATGATGTGTAATATATAGTACATATAGTAAATAAATAAATAAATAAATAAATAGGTGCAGCCCTCCATAATATTTTTCGGCTCTCGTGCGGCCCCTTGGAAAAAATAATTGCCCACCCCTGACCTATAGGGAAAGAGCTCTCTTCCCTATCGGCACATACAAAGTCGTCTATATGGATGCAACTCTATAGTATAGGACAGTGTTTCCCAACCTTTTTGGAGCCACGACACACTTTTTACATTTGCAAAATCCTGGGGCACACCACCAACCAAAATGACACAAAATGACACTCTTACACTGTAATACATATACTTAATATGTTTTTAAAATGTATTTATACACTCAGTGTGAAACCTGGGCCTGTTTCAATGAACTCAACATAGATATCCTGGCAGGAATGGCAGAAAGACACAAACTTCCCACACAGAACTCCCATAACCAAGAGAAAATGCTATAAGAGTTTGGTGGACATTGACCTTGAATTTTGGAGTTGTAGTTCACCTATATCCAGAGAGCACTGTGGACTGAAACAATGTTGGATCAGGACCAAACTTGGCATGAATACTCAATATGCCCAAATGTGAACACAGATGGAGTTCAGGGGAAATAGACCTTGACATTTGGGAGTTGTAGTTGCTGGGATTTATAGTTCCCCTACAATCAAATAGCATTCTGAACCCCACCAATGATAGAACTGGGCCAAACTTCCCACACAGAACCCCCAGGAGGCAAGAGGAAGTCTCTACTTGGGGAAAGGGAGGCGGGCCTTCCCAATACATGGAGAGGGAGAGACCAAGTAGACAACGGGTGGGGAGGGGTGTGTGGTGTTTGTAATTTTGTGCCTTTATTGAGGTAGGTTTCTTAGAGTTTTTATACTTCAACACACTAGACTCTCCCCCCTCCCCTTCCTGGAGATTTCAATTTCCCACGGCACACCTGATGATCGCTCACGGCACACTAGTGTGCCCCGGCACACTGGTTGGGAAACACTGGTATAGGAAACATGAATTCCCAGTCATGTGGAAGATTTGCTCTTGGGAGAAGGTACTTGTCTTTGATTACAATTCTGTGGCTTACCTAGTCTAATGTTTTGTCCCCTCCAGTGGCCAGCGAGATTTTTAAAAAATATTTTTAAAGACTTTAACTAAAATGCCTTCAAAGCCACATGGAACAACACCCTTTTAGCTGTCAAAACATATGGAGCCATATTCACTTCTTTTGATAGGGAGTTCCACAGAGTGGAGGTATTGCTATAAGAAAGGCCCTGTCATGTGTACACACCAAAGTCTATAAAGACAAACAAACCTTGCAAAACTATGATTAATAAAGGTCTCTGAGAGTGAACATGAATGTAAAGGCAATCAATTAACAGAGTGATGAGACCTGAGTAAATAACATTATACTGTATTTTTGCATATCATATCACACATATACTGTATATAATCACAATATCAAGGGTTCTCGTGTAATACAAAATATATCTGTCCCCGCATGGGACTCTTTCAGAAGTATACATACACATTCAAAGTGGAAAGTACACATCACTCAATGTAAGTAACCTGGATAATAATGTTCTAAAAATAGCATAGCAGAGGTTACTAAAGAGCCAAGTCCATGTAGTGTTAAAGAAAGTGGTGGAAATCCACACCAAAGTAGCTCCAAGCAGCGTTCGCTGCTCTTTGCTAAAGTTACTCAGAGTCCATTGAACACCAAGCCGCGATGGGAATCCAAACGCGGAGAGAGGCCTTTCGGCGGGTTTGCGGTGTAAAATACCGGCCGCTTGTGGCTGCAAACGGTTACAAAAGAGGTGGAGGGGTTTCCTGCAACTCGTGGAAGTCTCACCAAGCGTCGTAAAGTGAGCGTCGCTGGATGGCTGCAAAGTGTAGCAAAAGGGGCAAGGATGTTTCCCGCAATGGGCGGGGACCTTGCCAAAATAATAGTTGCCGGATGGCTGCAAAATGTAACAAAACAAAAGGGGGGGGCAAAGGTGCTTCCCGCAATTAGCAGAAGCCTTGCCTACGGCTTTTAGTATAAAGCACCCAGTGGTTTTGCCGTTTCGCGTATATCTACGCTTCCTCAGGGCTATTCTTAGTGCTACATCTGCATCTTGCAGCGGAGCGTTCCAAAAGAGGTGTGCGTCAAGGCGCGTTATTTTCCTTTTATGTGCATCAAGCAGCGGAGCGTTCCTAAAGTAATCATATAATGCATTGGTAAGCAAATCAAAATTGTAAGCCTAGTAGAACATGACCCTCTCTCCCTTACACATACCATAATGAAGGTAGATCAGGGCTTCACAAATAGAAGACCTTTTGAGGTGTTGGCTATGGAACAGGTCCTCAATTGAAGTTTATTGGCTAGTGGGAGATAGTAGCTCATAGTTCCCATACCAGTAATGGGGGGGAATGTTTAATCCTTGCTTTGAAGAAGCAATCCAAGGGGTTGACCCTGTTCCCAGAATAGCCTCAGCACCTTGGAGAGTTCCATGAAAGAGGCAGTGCAGATTGATCATATCATTGATCTTGGAGCCACCACATGCTCCAAGATCAATGTCTTCTGCTGCAATTAAATTCTGACATGGACAAAAAATGACACTCATATTTAGGTGAGGAATGAATTCTACTGTTAAGGCCGCTCCAAATTTTAATGTCTTTGTCAGCCTTTCTCCCTTCTAGCTTGAGATGCCTGGAGTGATTTGCTCACCATGTGCACATTCTGCATGAGGTCCGTTCTCTGCACTTCTGCAAGAATTTGAGAGCCTTTGGGTATTTTGCTATTCTCCTCCCCTGCTAGGAAACCAACAAACCTGCTGTGTCCCTTGAAGGACTGGCTCATTTGCAGCAGTGCAGGGTGAAAGGCATGAGAAGCTCAGCGGGGCTTTCGAAATGAGAGAACTCAGAAGGGATGTTTTACTTACAAAGCACAGCAGCAAGTTCCTTCTTCTGACATGATGATGGATGGATCTTAAGCAGGAAACTCACATAATAACTGCCATGGGGTGTGGGGGAAGCAAGTGGAAACTTGCTTGCATGTAATAGTTACTTGGACATATTCTTTTTTTTTGTGTTGCTAGCCATTAAAAAGTTACTTTTCTGGATAATAACTCAGAATCCCACGGTCATATCTGGGTGCTGTAGCTCAAGCAAGCAACTTTTCCAAGCTCTACTTCAGTGTTTTTCAACCTTTTTTGAGCTGCGGCACATTTTTTACATTTACAAAATCCAACCCAAATGACACAAAATGACACTCTAACACAGTAATACATATAGTTAATATGTTTTTAAATGTATTTATACACTCAGTGTGAAACCTGGGCCTGTTTCGATGAACACAACATAGATATGACTTCCTCTCACATACTTATACATGGCTATCATGTCTTCTCGCAGCCTTCTTTTCTTCAGGCTAAACATGGCCAGCTCTTCAAGCCGCTCCTCACAGGGCTTGTTCTCCAGACCCTTGTGAAATTTCACCCTGAGTGAAACTTGCTTCCAGTTAACTATAGATGGCATGAAGCTATTATAAACAATTCCTAAGGGGGGGGGGGGAGACTCTCGAAAAATCCAGTAAAATAGTTTTAATAAAAACATTTCCAAGTGGAGAGGCTCAATTTGTTTCTTGGAAACTTGTGAACGAGTAGTCTATACATTTCATAGATCTGTGTGGCCTCTTTTGCTGCCTCCTCCCTCCCTCCACAAAAGCAGAGCACTGGGCGGAAGTGATTGAATTGGTGTTTTCGCGTTGGCTTGGATTTCTCGCAAGAACAGCCAAAGCCAGAAGCTCCACACCGGTGAATTGGGCAGTGAGCTAACCTGGGAGCATCGGGAGGCTGAGTGGGAGCTGGAGCCATGGTGAGTCGAGGCTCCTGAAGGCTTCCTCAAGGCGGGCCTGGCCCTGTCATTTGGCGGAGCCCTTCCTTTGCCTTGGGGAGGATCTTTGGGGAGGGAAAGAGGGAGAAAGAGCTGCTAGGAGGGGGAAGAAAAGTTCCAATTTCCGACAGCACACCTGATGATCGCTCACGGCACACTAGTGTGCCGTGGCACACCGGTTGGGAAACACTGCTCTATTTAACAACTGTCTGACATGAACCCTTTACCTTCTGCATCTCTGACATTTCAAGGAGCAAACTTGGACACTTTTGTTGCTAGTTTTAACACCCTTATATTTTCATGCTGAAGGTCAAATATGTGTTAATGCCCTTTAAGAAATAACACCACAATGAGCTTCAGCCGTCCACTTATATTTATTTATTTATTTCATTTATAACCCGCCCTTCTCTACCCCCGAAGGACAAGTCTCTCCTTTTCTCTCTGCAATCCCTGATGGAGGGGTGCATGTTGCTGTTTGTGTATGTATGGCCAGCGAGCAAACCAGCAGAAAACTTAATCCAAAAATGAGCAACACAAAATAGATGAATGGAGAGCTTAAAAATTTACTCGAGTTTCAAGTCTCAAAAATACAAATACAGCAACTTCAACATAAACAGCCACAGTCTTTCTGCATGCACTTGCACATAATCCTTTGCATTATTTTTATGCATATCTCCACCATCAGCAGAGTGGCATTTTTCCATCTCCGTCAGGCTAGGAGGCTGGCCCCCTATCTGTCCCGGCACGACCTGGCCACAGTGGTCCAAGCTACGGTCCTCTCGAGGCTAGACTACTGTAACGCTCTCTACATTGGCCTTCCTTTGTCGGTGATCCGGAAACTTAAGCTGGTGCAGAACACCGCAGCCCGGCTGCTCACGGGAGTCCCGGCGAGCTGCCATATTACACCGATCCTGCGGGAACTGCACTGGCTTCCTGTTGAATGCCGGATTGCCTTCAAAGTGTTAGTTTTGACTTTTAAGGCCTTGAATGGTCAGGGGTCAGTGTACCTAAGGGACTGCCTTATCCCATACTGTCCCACCAGATCCTTACACTCTGAGGAACAAAATCTCCTTGCTGTACCAAGTATTAAAGCATATTACTTGACAGCAACACAGAGAAGGGCATTCTCAATCATAGCCACGGTTCTTTGGAACGCATTGCCCTCTGAAACCCGTGCCCTTCAGAGCCTCCCAGCATTCCGGAAAGCCTGCAAGACGCTGTTGTTCCGGCAAGCTTTCGGGTCTTGAATAATTGCTGGATTTTTCTCCTGCTATTAATGCTGTTTTATTGTTGATGCTGTTTAATGTGTTTGATGCTGTTTTAACGAGATGTTTTAATTGTTTTCATTGTGATTGGTGTGTGAGCCGCCCCGAGCCGGCTGGGAGTGGTGGTGAACAAGTTCAAATAAATAAAATAAAATAAAATAAAATAAATATGCTATCCATCACAAGAGTATATCTTCTTTTTTCTCCAGAGAAGGCAACACTTGCAGTTTCCAAATGGGCTGCAAGCCAAGAGCTTCTGTCCTGGAGCAAACCTTCAGTAAACCCAGTGTTACATTCCAAACACTGTACAAGTATACCCTCAGGGAGTGGCCCAGAACCAGTTAGTTAGCCTTAGTTAGTTCAATTACACAACCTGAGAATTGTGATTAATCAAGGTAAGTTTCTTTTCTTTTTTTAACACACATGGTAGTGATCCTGTAGGAACTTAGCCCATGCATCTTAATAGTGAATTGGGTGGGGGAACAAGCATGACCTAGATCAGTGTTTTTCAACCTTTTTTTTGAGCCATGGCACATTTTTTACATTTACAAAATCCTGGGGCACACCACCAACCAAAATGACACAAAATGACTCTAACACAGTAATACATATAGTTAATATGCTTTAAAATGTATTTATACACTCACTTAATGTGAAACCTGGGCCTGTTTCGATGAACACAAAATATATAGTTATATAGTATATTATTATATTGCATTACATTACAACATTATCAATATATATATACACAATATATGTATATTACTATAATATCAAATACAACACAGAGGGCTTGGGTGGTGCCTTCCTGCTTGGCTGAAGGGGTCAGGCTGGATTGCCTTTGGGGGACCCATATTTCTCCCATGAGTTCCCTTCCCTCCTTTCCCCCGTTAGCTGGCTGACTCCTTGCCTGCCTGCCTGCCTACCTGCCCCTCCGGCTGCTTGCCTGCCTGCCTTCAGTGCTCGGGCTCCGCTGCTCTCTGACTCACACCTCGCATAGTGCCAACAGGACTGGGCTGGACTCAACCGGAAGTGCTCCCCGCTGGAGCGGAATGGAAGGAAACGGGCCCAAACAGGTCCGCCCTATTGCGCGGCCCTCCCGGAAACAGGGACCTGCGCGCTGAGGTTCCGGAGACAGAGTAGCAAACTTTATACATGACATCAGATAGATAAGAATCTAATTTCCCACGGCACACCTGATGACCTGTCACGGCACACTAGTGTGCCATGGCACACTGGTTGGGAAACACGGACCTAGATTGAATTTCTGATCAACCTGCTGGGTTTATTTGCCACTTTCCCTTATTATTTATTCCAAATTTTTTGTTTATTCAGAATACAACTTTCATTGCAATGGAGATATGACTAGATCTCCCAGATCTTAGGGTTTTGGACCCTTCTCAATTTCTCAGAGCAAGAGAAAGGAATATCAAGGCAAGAGCACTACACTAAATGCGGCCTGTGCATGTGTGTTGCATTCTCATTTGTTACTCTTTGTTGTTTTTTAAGTAAGTGATGTCCTCAGAGCAACCGTGGTTTATAATTAACTAGCTTGGGGACCCGGTGGTGCCCGGGTGATTTGAGAAGTGCAGCAGGAAGTAGAGTGGGTCATGGGGGCTCTGTGTGCCAAGTTTGGTCTTGATCCATCATTATTGGGAATTGCAGTGGTATCATGAAATTACTGAAGGTAGTGCAAGTCGCATCATCTGTGGTCCACCCTTCTCCGAACTGCACCAGGACGTAGAGTGGGTAGTGGGGGCTGTGTGTGCCAAGTGTGGTCTGTATTGGTCCTTTTTGTTGGGCTCAGTGGTCTGTGGGAACCAAAGTGTTTGAAAGTACTACAAATCCCATAATCGGTGGGTCATGTCCCCCGAACCCCACCAGGACGTAAAGGGGGTTAGGGGGGTTATGTGTACCAAGTTTGGTGCAGGTCCATCACCCGCGCTGGTCGCTGTGGCCTGTGAGAGTGGCTGCCAATCAGAACACTGCCACATATCCGTCCTTCCGCCCTTCCGCCCTCCGCACACATACAAACATTCCGCTTTATTAAGGTATACAGATGTATGGCACTTAATGGCATCACCAAGGCCCCTTTCCCAAGCCTTCACTCAGGGCCATCCTTCAATCAAATCACAGGGCTTAGTATGACCCATAAATTTCTCATCATACAAGAATTTTTACTTGGCTGCTTTTCTTTTTAAAAAGTAGCCAGTATAGCTCTGCTTTTTAGAGAAATACTTTTAATGTAAAGTGTAGCTAAGTTCTCAAGATCACCTCTTCTCACGGAAACACCTTTACACACACAGAGTGAAGCAGTTGCCTCAGACAGAAAGAACTGGGTGGCGTGAAAGGAACAGAGACAACAACCACTGCAATCGTAGAAGAGGCTGCGATGTATTCCAGGTAACCCGTCCTAAAGTCCTCAAGGCAATCTAGGCTTCATGGCTTAATATAGTTTGAATTCTCAAAGCAGAGCATGCTAATCCATCAAAAAAAATTTCAACTGCTAATCCAGTTAGGAGTGAAGATATTATTTTGTCTTTTGTCTCAGGCATCGAAGTAACTTTGGTAAGTCCCATTTCTCCCTCCAGACATGGGCCGAGGTCTTGCACCAACAGATATACATCTATCATATAGTTATGTCTCCATAGGTGAATTTTCTAGACCAGTGTTTTTCAACCTTTTTTGAGCCGTGGCACGTTTTTTACATTTACAAAATCCTGGGGCACACCACCAACCAAAATGACACAAAATGTCATTTGGGAGTTGTAGTTGCTGGGAGTTATAGTTCAATGATGGAATGGAATCAAACTTCCCACACAGAACTCCCATAAACAAGAGAAAATACTATAAGAGTTTGGTGAGCATTGACCTTGGGTTTTGGAGTTGTAGTTCACCTATCCAGAGAGCACTGTGGACTGAAACAATGTTGGATCAGGACCAAACTTGGCATGAATACTCAACATGCCCAAATGTGAACACAGATGGAGTTTGGGGAAAATAGACCTTGACATTTGGGAGTTACAGTTTCTGGGATTTATAGTTAACACACAATCAAAGAGTATCCTGAACTCTTGCAACAATGGAATTGAACCAAACTTGGCATATTGAACTCTCATTACCAACAGAAAGTACTGAAAGGGTTTGCTTGGGAATTGACCTTGAGCTTGGAAGTTGTAGTTCACCTACACCCAGAGAGCACTGTGGACTCAAACAGTGTTATGTTATGTTGTTGTTTGTTTTCTATCTAGAATCACAATGTTGAAGATTGGCTCACCACTTTAAGATCCCTAAAACAGGCATGGGAAACTTCAGCCCCCTGGGTACTTTGGACTTCAGCTCCCACCATTCCTAACAGCCTGAGGCCCTTTCCTGCTTAAGTGGCTGAGGGGGGGAAGGAAAAGGGCCTGAGGCTGCTAGGAATGGTGGGAGTTGGAGTCCAAAGCACCTGGAAGGTCCAAGTTTGCCCATGCCAGCTTTCGACAGAGACCTCTTCCTCCCCCTTCGTGCCCTTTCTTCCCCCTCCTGATGAACACTTGCTTTTTCTTGCTGCTTCTGCCGCCATTTTGATCTGAGGGGGCAGCGTGAGCGTGTTCAGGAGGAGAGGGGGAGGGAGGAAGACATGGGGCGAGTCTGCGTAGTAGCGTGAGCAAAGCGAGGCAAAGCGAGGCAAAGCGAGCAGAGCGAAGCTGGGAAGAAGGGAGCCCGAGTGGAGAAGAAAAAGTTTTTGGCAGGAGGGGGAAGGAAGGGTATTGGAGGTTCCAATTTCCCATGGCACACCTGATGATCGCTTACGGCACACTAGTGTGCCATGGCACACTGGTTGGGAAACACTGTTCTAGACTCTCAAAACTCAACCCGTAAACAGTGAAGTCCCCAACTATTTTCATGTTGATAGAGCGCAGAGGGTTGAGTGGAGATGCACAGGATGCACTGTGACTACTATCTGCAGAAACATCTGGAGGAGTCCTTAGAAGGTCAATGCAGAAAATATCCTTACACCATGTGCAGCTGCAAGAGTATAGCTGATGTATTCACTCTCACCAACAACATAGAATTAGTCATATTTGACTATGTACAGTTTTCAAGGTGTGTTAGGCAGGGAGCTTGGCTCATTATGTGGCCAACACAAAATTCCAGCTTCTGCAAAGGCTAAAAAAGTGGGTTGCAATGATGGAAATCTGATTGATACCATCATAATTTGTGAACAGGACTATCAGCCATGGTATTGTACACAGTAGGCATGAGAAAAAGTTATGAAAATGATTCGTTTAAGTAAGAAATTAGTAAGAAATGCTACTTTCGAGTATTTCCGCACCTGGAACGCCAACCAGGAAGTGGATTTTTTTTTGAACTTTGGGGGCCAGGATTTTCTTAAGTGTCGTTATTAGGTCGTAAGGGGGGGGCACCCGCCGTCTCTCTCACCACCCTTCCGCCTCCCTTGCCAATAAGTATTATGGCAAGGCAAGCCCTAAACTTCGCTCCTTCTTTCGGCTGGAAGCCGGAAAAAATGTAAACAGAGAGGATTACTCAAGTAAATCTGCAAGGAGGGCACTTTGGATGAAGTGCCCTCCTTGGATTTACTCTGAGTAAACCCCTGTTTACATTTTTTCCAGGCTTCCCTGCCTCTCCTGCCTGCCAGGATCTAAAGCATCAAAGAGTATTGGGGTGAGAAACCAACCTAATGTATAATAGAATGAATGCTACTGTAAGTGCCTAATATTATAAGTAATCCAACTGGTCATACCTACATTCCATGCACATGCAATAATACAGCAGTAATAACAATAACAAGAGGTAAAATTCAAACCGAAGTATTCTGACTGGTCTCTCCTCATGCGGTGCAAACGGGCTCTTCTCTTATTAGCCGGGAAATTAGCGAGGAAAGCCAGCGTTTGCTGCTTGGGAGCACACACATACATATTCTTGGGAGGGGATTTGCTGCAGAATCCAGGGCTCATAGAGAAGATTCTGCAGCAAATCCCCCAAAGAATATGTATGTGTGTGCACCCAAGCAGAAAACGCTGGCTTTTCCGGGCTAATTTCCGGCTCACAGAGAAGAGCCTGTTTGCACCGCATGAGGCAGGGACCAGTCAGAATACTTCGGTTTGAATTTTACCTCTTCTTATACCCATTGTTATTACTGCTGTATTGCATGTGCATGGAATGTAGGTATATGACCAGCCTGGGCAAACTTGGGCCTCGCTCCCTCGGGATCGGGGTGAGAGAGAGGCAGCGAGGAGCCGGGGGGGGGGGCTCCTCCTCCTTTTCTTTTGCTGCTTCCAAGAATAGAATACCCCCTCCCTCCCTACCTCCTTCCTATTTGGAGAGTCCCATCTAGAATTCAGTGTGATTTATTCAAGTTTTGGCCTACAACTCCCAGAAATCCCAGCCAATTTACCAGCTGTTAGGATTTCTGGGAGTTGTAGGCCAAAACCATCTGGAATGCGCATGCGCTGGCATACGAACTACTAACAATTTTCGTTAGTAATTAAGTTACATTTTAGAAATTTTTGGAAATTTTTTTGTAAGTCTTTCTTTTACTAATCAAAAAAATCCCCCACCCCCCCCATTTGATTTTAGAATTGCCATTTTTGGGTTCGAAACCATGCCTAGTACACAGATTGTGGTAAGCAGTTCTGCACCCATTGCTCTTTCTCAGTGCATAAACCTGGCCTGCCAAGTAAACCCCATGATATGGAGACCTTAGCACCTTCATAAGTCAGTAATGACTTGAAGGCACACAACAAGATGTCTATTGTTTAAATATTGAAGTTCCGTATTTGCATTGGTGTTTGGAGGTGTCTACATGCACACATCATAAGCCTGGAAATGTACGTATTTCTGAATATATAAACTACATAACTTTCCCTGTTTAGTTCAGGTTGTAAAAACTGGGTACATCTCCAGATGATCCCTAAATTAAACAAATTGCTTCATTTAGATATGTGACTTTTTTCCTATCTGAAGCAACATTAAATCATGAAGATCCAAATGTACCATAGATATTTGTTTAGTAGACATTAAGAGATGTTTACCATCATATTTCAATAGTAATGTGAGTTTCATTGACTTCATCTAGGGAAGGTCATACCTGTCACCAGTCTTCCCCCTTCCCTGTGATCCCACCAACCCTATTTACAATCTTCTTCAGCATGATGCTCCAAAGGGCTACAGCAGACCTCGAAGAAGACGGCATATATATACACGCTATTGTACTGATGGTAGCTTGTTCAACTTAAGCCGTCTGAGGGCTCGCACTAAGACTCTAAACTATCTAGTCCATGAGGTGCTTTTTGTTGACGATGCTGCCCTTGCCGCCCATTCAGAAGCAGCTCTGCAGCGCCTAACATCCTGCTTTGCAACAGCTACAGAGCTGTTTGGGCTGGAAATCAGCCTGAAGAAAACAGAAGTCCTCTACCAGCCCGCACCACAGGAAGAACACCATCATCCCCACGCCAGCATAGGCAAATCTGTGCTTAAGTCCGTTCAGCAGTTCACCTACCTGGGAAGCATCATCTCTTCAGACGCCAAGATTGACAAAGAGATAGATCACAGATTAGCGAAAGCATATAGTGCATTTTGAAGGCTTCACAAAAGAGTCTGGAGCAACAAGCACCTGAGGCAAAGCACCAAAATCAGTATGTACAGAGCTATCGTACTGTCTATTCTCCTATATGGGTCTGAAACATGGGTCACCTATCGCCAACACCTACGACTCCTCGAACGCTTTCATCAGCGCTGTCTTCGCACAATCCTAAATATAGACTGGACCGACTATGTGACTAATGTTGCTGTCCTTGAGCAAGCAGGGATCACCAGCATTGAGGCCATGCTATTGAGAACACAGCTGCGCTGGGCAGGGCACGTCTCTAGGATGGAGGACCACTGCCCCTCAAAGATACTACTCTATGGTGAACTCGCCACGGGTCAGCGCAAGAGAGGCGCCCCCAAAAAGAGATATAAGGACTCCCTGAAACAACATCTCAGGCTCGGCCAGATTGATCACCAACAATGGTCCACCCTGGCCTCACACCGGGAGGCAATGCTGTGGCCTTTTTCGAGAAGACACGCCAAATGGGTCTCGAAGAGAAACGACAACGCAGAAAGAACCGCAACTTGGAAACAACATCACCCAAGGAGACTTTCTGCTGTGCTTTCTGCAACTGAACTTGCCTATCTCAGATTGGCCTTTTTAGTCATTAACGTGCTTGTAAAAAGCGTGGGGTGAGTCCTTCCTAAGAATCTTCGTTCGCGAAGTAATGCCGAGAGAGAGATTATACATCATGTGCGTGTGTGTGCGTATATAGAATTTATTTACATAAATACATATATGAATTATATATGCTGAAACAATGATTGCCCTCCCCACATCCAAAGGCCCAAGAGATAGACACAAGTATTAGTAAGAATGGGGCATTCAGATTCTATCCTCCCCTTTTTGTATTCAATTGCAGTGCAAATCACAAGGAAGGTCCTTTAATCTGAATAGAATAGATTGATATAGAAGATTGAATCTTACCTTTGACCTGACTTCTGATCTTTTGAGCTAAATGTTTTCTTTGAAGAGCTTTAGTCATGAGCAAACAAAATAGAAATAATGATGATTAACAACCTCAATGAGAGCAATTGACATGAAAATTAATTGAGGGAGAACTGATACTGTTAGCAATCTCATTTATTTCCTTTCATATCAAAATATGACGGCCTGGGATTTGAACAAATAATCCTGCATAACAAGATCAAGTGCTTATGAATTATGGCTTGCTTCTATGATACGATTGACACAGCCTATGATTGGTATTAGGGCAGGTCTTATGGAATATTTGCTAAGTTCCTGAACTCATCCAGAGAAAATACATATATTATTCTTGGATAGAAGAATTGCATAACACAATTTATTTATTTATTTGTCACCTTTCTATACCACCCCTCTCAGCCCGAAGGTGACTCGGGACTGTTTACACAGGCAGTCTCTGCCCTCAATACAACACAGCAACAAGTCAACCCCCCCCCCCAGAAAAAAACATATAATAACAATTTAACAATTAAAAACATACAATTGCAGCCTCAGCGTCATGTTGAAATCAGTTTCCATCACATCGTCGTCATTCCTTATATCCAATTAGGCCTTCTATTTCATCAACAAATGCCTGCTCAAATAACCAGGTCTTGACTTTCTTGCAAAACGTCAGGAGGGAGGGGGCCGATCTGATGTCTTTAGGGAGGGCGTTCCAAAGCCGAGGAGCCACCACTGAAAAGGCCCTGTCTCGTCCCCGCCAGTCACGCCTGCGAAGAAGGCGGGGCCGAGCAGGGCCTCTCCAGATGATCTTAAACCTCTCGATGGTTCATAGGGAGAGATGCGTTCGGACAGGTAAGTAGGACCCGAACCGTTTAGGGCTTTAAAGGCTAAAGCCAGCACTTTGAATTGTGCCCGGTAGCAAACTGGCAGCCAGTGGAGCTGGCACAATAGAGGAGTTGTACGCTCTCTGAATGGCGCTCCTGTTATCAACCTGGCTGCTGTCCATTGGACTAGTTGCAGCTTCCGAACAGTCTTCAAAGGCAACCCCACGTAGAGAGCATTGCAGTAATCTATACGGGATGTAACCAGAGCATGGACCACCGTGGCCAAGTCAGACTTCTCAAGGTACGGGCGCAGCTGGCGCACAAGTTTTAACTGTGCAAATGCTCCCCTGGTCACCGCCGAAACCTGGGGTTCCAGGCTCAGCGATGAGTCCAGGATCACACCCAAACTGCGAGCCTGCGTCTTCAGGGGGAGTGTAACCCCGTCCAACACGGGCTGTAACCCTGCATGGTTTTCATCTATATTTTTCAATAATCTGCCTGCCAACCTTAAAAGATAGGGAAGTATTATTATCTTTATATTTCTTTTTTGAGCACTTGCTATACCAAGCATCTTAACTATTAATAATCAAGAAACCCAAGTAAGAATTGCAAATAAATGTTACAGTTTGAAGTGCTCAAGGTTTCTGGCCAAATAGTCAGGACTTTGGATACCCCATTCTGTGTTGCTGTGCGGCGTCATTCTGGTCAATGTTCTTGCAGATCATTATATCCTCTTCTATCCTCCTTCAACTTCCCAAAACATGAAATGCATTATCACATGAACATCTGCTACAGCCATGTTATTGTTGATGGTGGATTCATACTATGTTGAGCATCTTTGATATTGTGTCTCTCTTCAGGAGAATTGAGCCAATTTGCCAATCCATGGTCCCATGATTGTACTTCTGCACACCCTCATAAACCTGTCTTCCTGCACTTTTTTTTCCATATCAGGAGCGACTTCTGGTGTGAGGGAATTGGCCATCTGCAAGGACGTTGCCTAGGGCAGTGTTTCCCAACCGCTGTGCCGCAGCACACTAGTGTGCCTTGAGCGATCATCAGGTGTGCTGTGGAAGAACCGACCACCCCGCCAGGAGTAATCTGGGCAGCCTCTCTCTCTCTCTCTGTCTGTCTCTCTGTCTGTCTCTCTGTCTCTGTCTCTCTCTCTCTCTCTCTCTCTCTCTGGGGTGCCAACAGGGTCAATCAACACTGGCCAAGAAGCAAGCCCCGCCTCTCTAAGGGTCTCCCGCCCGGCACCACTATGTTTTTTCAGGGCGGAAGTCCCGAGACAGGGGAGGGGGCGGGGCCTCGGCTTCCTGGAGAAGCAGTTGGTTGGAGGCTGAGGAGGGGAGGGCCCAGGCAGCGCCTTTCCTTGTGAGGAGGTGGAGAGCTTCCGGAGAGCAGCATTGGGCTGTGTTTTCCTCTCAGCCTCCTGTTTTCCCCTTCTGGCTCAGTACTCCTTCGGGCTTTGGGGCCAAGGAGGCTCTGGGGCCTCCTCCCTTCTTCCTCTCCTGGCCTGGGCTCTGCCTCTCCTGCTCTCAGGCCTCCTTCCTTCCTTCCTTCCTTCCTTCCTTCCTTCCTTCCTTCCTTCCTTCCTTCCTTCCTTCCTTTGCGGCCTGCCTCTCGGCTTTGGAAGGGAGTGGCCTGCCCCTCACCTCCCTCCCTCCCTGCCTGAGGGAAACCCAAGTGAGCAGCGGCCTTGAAGCACCGGGTGATGATGATAGGGCAGCACCGGCCCAGACGACCCAGTCCGAAGCGCACAAGGCAGGATATCTATGTCCGAAGAACACAAGGCAGGATATCTATGTTGTGTTCATTGAAACAAGCCCAGGTTTCACACTGAGTGTATACATACATTAAAAAACATATTAACTATATGTATTACTGTGTTAGAGTGTCATTTTGTGTCATTTTGGTTGGTGGTGTGCCCCAGGATTTGGTCAATGTAAAAAATGTGCCGTGGCTCAAAAAAGGTTGAAAAACACTGGACTAGGGGACACCAGATGTTTGATGTTTTACCATCCTTGTGGGAGGCTTCTATCATATCCCTGCATGGGGAGCCGGAGTTGACAGAGGGAGCTCATCTGCACTCTCCCCAGATTCGAACCTGGGACCTGTTAGTCTTCAGCCCTGCCAGCATTAGGATTTAACCCATTGTACCACTGGGGGCTCCTCTTCATGCACTACTACTGTTCTTTGTTTTTAAATTATTATTTACAGTGCAATTGTGCAATCTCACCATTTTTAAAGTATATATACATCTGTATACCTTTATAAAACGGAATGTTTGTATGTGTGTATGTGTGTGTATGTGTGTATGCGGAGGGCGGAAGGGCGGATATGTGGCAGCTATTTGCATAAAGTCCTTTGATTGGACAGCCTCGCCACTCCAAAATTCTAAGGCACCAGACAGAGGGCATTGATAGCCACTGATTAGCCAGCAACCCAGAATCCAGGCCTCTACATTCAAACAGCAGGATTTCTTCCCACTGAGGGGGAAAAAGCCAGCAACCCAGACTCCAGGCCTCTACATTCAAACAACAGGATTTCTTCCCACTGAGGGAAAAAGCCAGCAACCCAGAATCCAGGCCTCTACATTCAAACAACAGGATTTCTTCCCACTGAGGGGAAAAAGCCAGCAACCCAGAATCCAGGCCTTTACATTCAAACAACAGGATTTCTTCCCACTGAGGGGGAAAAAAAAGCCAGCAACCCAGAATCCAGGCCTCTACATTCAAACAACAGGATTTCTTCCCACTGAGGGGAAAAAAGCCAGCAACCCAGAATCCAGGCCTCTACATTCAAACAACAGGATTTCTTTCCACTGAGGGGAAAAAAGCCAGCAACCCAGAATCCAGGCCTCTACATTCAAACAACAGGATTTCTTTCCACTGAGGGGAAAAAAGCCAGCAACCCAGAATCCATGTCTCTACATTCTAACAACAGGATTTCTTCCCACTGAGGGGAAAAAAGCCAGCAACCCAGAATCCATGCCTTTACTTTATAACCCTAGGATTTCTTCCCACTGAGGGAAAAAAAGGCAGCAACCCAGAATCCAGGCCTCTACATTCAAACAACAGGATTTCTTCCCACTGAGGGGAAAAAAGCCAGCAACCCAGAATCCAGGCCTCTACATTCAAACAACAGGATTTCTTTCCACGGAGGGGAAAAAAGCCAGCAACCCAGAATCCAGGCCTCTACATTCAAACAACAGGATTTCTTCCCACTGAGGGGAAAAAAGCCAGCAACCCAGAATCCAGGCCTCTACATTCAAACAACAGGATTTCTTCCCACTGAGGGGAAAAAAGCCAGCAACCCATGCACCCTTTTAAAGTTACCAATAGCAGGCCATAACATTACAGGCCCCAAAATAGAGTTTAGGGCAGGATGGCCGACGAATGATGGGATTTGCATCCCAATTCACTTCCCAGAAAACATTGTAGCCCTACAAATCCCCTTCTCCCAGATAGGCCCAAAAGAGGCATCCATCTTCCCTCTTCAACACAGTGTCAGAGAAAGTCCAGCGCGGGTGATGGACCTGCACCAAACTTGGTACACATAACCCCCCCCCTATGACATGACCCGTATTATGGGATTTGTAGTACTTTCCAAGACTTTGGTTCCCACAGACCACTGAGGCCACCAAAAGGACCAATACAGACCACACTCAGCACACACAGCCCCCATGACCCACTCTACGTCCTGGTGCAGTTCGGAGGAGGGTGGGCCATGGATGATGGGACTTGAAGTGCCTCTACTCACTTCCCAAGTCCGCTGCAACCTAATCCAATCACTGATCGAGACCAAATTTGCCATACATAACCCCCATGACTGCCTTCATGTCCTGGTGAGGTTTGGGGGAGGACTGACAATGGATGATGGGATTTGTAGTACTTTTACACCCCTCTGTTACCACAGACCACTGTTGCCCCCCAAAAAACACCGAGAAAGTCCACACTTGGCACACAGAGCCCCAGTGACCCACTCTGCATCCTACTGAAGTTTGGAGGGGGACAGAACATGGATGATGGGACTTGCAGTACCTTCCCTCACTTCCCAATCCTGCTACAAACCTAATCCAATGACTGATCAACACCAAATCTGGTACACAGAGCCCTCATGACCCACTCTACAGCCTGGTGCAGTTTACTGTGAGACGGACCACGGATGATGGGACTTGAAGTACCTTCACTCACTTCCGAAAAACAATGCATCCCTCATCCATTCACCAATACAGACCAAACTTAGCACACAGAGCCCCCATGACCCAATCTACATCCTACTACACTTTGGGGGGGGACGGACACACAGAGATGATGGGACTTGCACTACCTTCAGTAATTTCATGATACCACTGCAACTCCCAATAATGATGGATCAAGACTAAACTTGGCACACAGAGCCCCCATGACCCACTCTACATCCTGCAGCACTTCTCAAATGACCCGGGCAGGGCCGGGTCCCCAAGCTAGTAGAAAATAAAAGAAAAACAACTAGATCTGAAATAGAAAGAGACAGTGGGAAGAAGAGGAGGATACTCCCACTTTACTGATGGCATGCCAACATAGAAGTGGGACTAAGTTAGGTGATGGGAATATTGCCATGTATGGGTTTTACATGTTCATAGCTAAAGATGGAAGCATTTGTTTTTGTTTTTGTTCATTTGTTCAGTTGCTTCCTACTCTTTGTGACCTCATGAGCCAACCCACGCCAGAGCTCCCTGTCGGCCATGGCCACCTGCAGCTCCTTGAAAGTCAAGCCAGTCACTTCAAGGATACCATCCATCCATCTTGCCCTTGGTTGGCCCCTCTTCCCTTTTCCTTCCATTTTCCCCAGCATAATTGTCTTCTCTAAGCTTTCCTGTCTTCTCATGATGTGGCCAAAATATTTCATCTTTGCCTCTGATGGAAGAATTAGGGTTGGGGAAAGACTGTCATTGGGATACACACAGCATTGTGTGATAGGGATCATGCACAAAGATCCAACTGCAATGCCTATCTAGTGCAATAAAGTTCCAAACCAACATCCCACTGCACATGTTCAATCCAACCACTTCATCACATGGCCAAACTTACCCGCTGTAGGATGCTATCAGCACAATTCAGGGACATAATCCGCTGGATGCCATCAAATGACACACAGCTCCTTCCAGTGGGGTTCTGTCTTCAAACTGTGCTGAAAGTGGAGAAATGAGGACAGTACCACGGGGCAAGCTGGGCAACTAAATGTTACAGTGGTGTGTGATGGGGAAGGCAGCATTTTGGGCACTGCAGTGTGCAGGGCGACATATTTTATTTATTTATTTATTTATTTGCAGCATTTATATTCTGCCCTTCTTACCCCGAAAGTAGGGTTGTCACTTTTTGATATAAGAAATAAGGGACATTTACCTAAAAATATGGGATTTTTCTCAAAATTAAGGGACACTTCATGAAACATAACGGAGGTTATGTTTCACATGGTCTCCTTTTCCCCCCGCGCTCCCAGGGAAACTTCCCACTGTCGCCTCTGCGGATCCGGCACTTCATCCCCTCCTGCGCGGTCCTTCACTCCCGGCGCATGCAATTATTTATTATTTATTTATTTCTGGCATTTTACCCTGCTCTTCTCAACCCCCGAGGGGGGACTCAGAGCGGCTTACAAAAAGGCACAATTTGATGCCCATACAATAAAACACAATATAAAACTTCAGAAACATTCAATACTAAAATACATTAAAATACAATTACATTAAGCATCATACGCAACCAAATCACCCCCCCCCCTTATGCTCCCCTTCTGTGCTCGCCTCTCTTTATGCTCAAGAGGGAGGGCTAGAGCGGCCAGGGAAGGCGCCAAGGTGGCGGCGCTGTCGGCTCAGGTGAGTAAGCCGGACCAGGCCCGGTGTTTGTGTGGGGAGAGCGGCAGCTACCGGGCATTCACATAGAGTTCTCCCTTCCTTCCTCACTGCTGGCCTGGCCTCGCCTCCTGCTGCCACCCGTCCTGTCCTGTCAATACAGGACAGGAGCTGAAAATACGGGACATGAAATTCAGAGCCAAAATACGGAACATCCTGTATAATACAGGACAGGTGGAAACCCTAATCGAAAGGGACTCAAGGCGAATCACAGAACACATACACAGCAAATATTCAGTCTTGTTAAACAGACAGAACAGACAACAGTTAAAGGTATTATGTTGGCATTTCCCCCAACTTTGGTGTCGTGGAGGTTGTGCTTGATTCCAGCCACAGGGGCTGCTGTCACTCTATCATCTATGATGAATCCCTCCTTCCTTTGATCGCTGGCCTTTTCTGATCTTTCTTTTATGGTGCTGTAAAACATTCCCTTGCTGCCCCACGGACAGGTGGAAACCCTAATCGAAAGGGACTCAAGGCGAATCACAGAACACATACACGGCAAATATTCAGTCTTGTTAAACAGACAGAACAGACAACAGTTAAAGGTATTATGTTGGCATTTCCCCCAACTTTGGTGTCCTGGAGGTTGTGCTTGATTCCAGCCACAGGGGGGTGCTGTCACTCTATAATCTATGATGAATTCCTCCTTCCTTTGATCGCTGGCTTTTTCTGATCTTTCTTTTATGGTGCTGTAAAACATTCCCTTGCTGCCCCACGGACAGGTGGAAACCCTAATCAAAAGGGACTCAAGGCGAATCACAGAACACATACACAGCAAATATTCAGTCTTGTTAAACAGACAGAACAGACAACAGTTAAAGGTATTATGTTGGCATTTCCCCCAACTTTGGTGTCCTGGAGGTTGTGCTTGATTCCAGCCACAGGGGGTGCTGTCACTCTATAATCTATGATGAATTCCTCCTTCCTTTGATCGCTGGCTTTTTCTGATCTTTCTTTTATGGTGCTGTAAAACATTCCCTTGCTGCCCCACAGATTCAATGCGATGCCTGACGAATCCGTCAGCTGTCGCCTCTGTTCAGGCACTTAATGTGATGAGGTCCCCAGTTAGGCTGTGTCTGAGTGGATCCGATTCAACCTCACCCCAAACAAGGTGCCTCCTTCATGTTTTCGACTACATCTGTAAGCTTCACTCCTGCTGATACTTCCCTCTTGCATCATGATGGTGATATTTTGGCAACATAAGGATTGTCACTTCTTATATTTATCTGTTTTTGCATTATAGACGTAACAACCTCTGTTATTTCAACACTGAGTGCACTGATTTACTGAGCTGCACTCATAACCCTTAAAGCTACACTGGCAATATGCTGCATCCAGTGCATGAAAGCAAAATGCACCCATCCCTTTTGTTCATCTATTATATAGCATTCTGAAGCACTGCCATCTAGTGGCAGCACCAAGCTATAACACGTCTTGAATTGGCCTGCTTTCATTATCAAGGTGGGAATCATGTACACTGTTGATTTTGTTGTTTTTAATACTTTTAAATCTTTTTTTAAGTGTGAATCCATATTTTAACATTCAATCCTGCAAGTAATTGGTTTCCATGACTTTATATTTCAGCACATCTTGATATAGTGTGTCTTGAATAATGCAATTTTATGATATTTTAATTATAACTTAACACAATGAATTCTAAGTAAATGTGCATATGGGGTCTTTTAGAACCAAGCTGGGAATGGCAAGCAATCCACATTCTCTTGCTCGGGTTATCATTCATTTAATGTTTACTTTATGACTCTTATTACTTGGTTTCTTAGGAAATCTAGAGTGGATAGAAAGCGGAAAAAGATGATTATATTTAACCAAGCCATAGACAAAATGAAAATGAAAATATTCAAAACATATTTTAGGCTGCAATCTGTATATTTGATGTAGAATACCCAGTTTATATATTCAGAGGGATTTATATGTGAGTCAACATGGATAGAAATCTTCTATATTTATGAGTTTTTGAGCTTTATGTACAGTTTCAAGATACAAATGGATCATGAAAAGTGATTCATTTGCTTGTTTCCCCCACTTATTTGCCATGGTTGTCAAAATGCAGGATCTGGTATTATTGCTAGATTGCATTAAAGTGTTTATTATTGAGTTTTGGAGTTGTAGTTCACCTACACCCAGAGAGCTCTGTTGATTCAAATAATGATGGATTTGGACCAAACTTGGCATGAATCCTCAATATGCCCAAATGTCAACACTGGTGGAGTTTGTGGAAAATAGACCATGACATTTGGGAGTTGTAGTTGCTGGGATTTATAGTTCACCTACAATCAAAGAGCATTCTGAACCATACCAATGATAGAATTGGGCCAAACTTCCCACACAGAACCTCCATGACCAACCGAAAATACTGTGTTTTCTGATGGTCTTTGGCGACCCCTCTGACACCCTGCTTGTGACCCCCCAGGGGTCTCGACCCCCAGGCTGAGAAATGCTGACTTAAGGGATCGCTCTTTTAATCTGTCACTGCGGCATATCAAACTTGGATGGGGTTGCTTCTTAAGCAGGGGATTTCATACAAGAGATGGACTTTCCTTTGTAAGGCAGGACCCATGGGCTGAGCTAAGTTGCCTTATCTAAGCATCTTCCAGTCTTTGCATCTGTAAAGAATGAAGCTTGTCATACATCCTTCATATATAGATGTACATACACCAAGAAATCATAAGGACAAAACACATACTGTGTATGAATGCTTCATGCCTAGTATGTAAACAAACAAAAGGAGAGCAATGAATGTCTACTCTATATCAATGTGTAATATATCTATAAACCCAAAACCATAATATCAAAATAGTACTAACATATCATATAACAAACATTCCAATTAGTATGACTCACAGTAGTTTTGTAATTGTCTCAATAACAAATATCAACATCAATCATCTTTCAAAGTGGTAAGTATTTTACAATTCATCAATACATATGGTGAACCGGTACAGTGAGAAAAATCCAAATTACTCGTTTAAATGTCCATTTATCGAGAGAAATAAAGTATTTTGTACCTAAAGTCTTCCAAACAGTTTCTCTGTGGTTTCAACACAAAATATATCCAAATAGTTGGTAGTATATAAACAATGTCCAAACAATCCTCCATTGATAACACACTGGACTCACTGTAGCCCATTCACGTTTACGAGTGTTTGGAGGCGACTGGAACGGGGTCGACGAGAGACTTGTGTATGGCCACACCATTTTGCGTCTGCTTTTTCAGGACCCGTCCATGATTCCAAAGGCGTCCAAAGTTTACCTAAATAACATAACATACATCATAATGGGGTTATTAATTATATTCTTACATGGCACCCCCAAAGAACGAAAACAGCATATGTAGCAGGACTCCAAATGTTACATACCGTTCAACAATCATGTTAAAGTTCTGACCATTATCCTGAAGGTGCATGTGACTACTAACAGTAAATTGAGTTAATATAAGGTAGCGTGGAAGCCAATCGCAGGTGCTTATGTTAGTAGGGCTGAAAGCGCTAGTCTCTCGTTTAACCCGTTGGGGAACTCTGATTTGAGGAGGGTAATCCATTTCGCTTCACATCGAAGTAGCAACTGATGTATGTCAGCATGTGGAGGAGCTCTGACTGTTTCCAGACCCCTGTTTTTCATCGATTCTGGGGAGGGGGTTGGTTTTGCAGTGGAGGTAAAGAATTGAGTTGTCACATCCAGTTCTAATGAGTGATTGATGTTCTAAGAATCTTGTCTTGAGAGAGCGAGCCGACTGCCCTACGTAAACAAAGGGGCGGGGACAAGGGCAATAAAGAGTATATATTAGGGAGGGGCTCGAACACATGGTGAACACATGGTGAAGCTTCTGACTGCAAACGTCCTGTTGCTATGCACGCTGTTAATGGTCCTGTCATGCTTCTTATTACTGTCGTGGTGTGTGGCGTAAGAGTCAGCGGCCAAATAATCCCTTTTGGTGCTTGTTTTTCTTTTTTTTGTAAAAGAAGAGTGAGGTCTCTGGCTTTATGTTTGGCTTTTCTGAGGGTGTCTTACCACTTTGAAAGATGATTGATGTTCATATTTGTTATTGAGGCAATTACAAAACTACTGTGAGTCATACTAATTGGAGTGTTTGTTATATGATATGTTAGTACTATTTTGATATTATGGTTTTGGGATTTATAGATATATTACACATTGATATAGACATTCATTGCTCTCCTTTTGTTTGTTTATGTGTTGAACCAGCAGCTTCCCTGTTTTGGTAGTGATGCCTAGTATGTACCATATGCAAAGTGGATAGAGCATATGGACAGCTTGAAGGTAAAGGTTAATAAGGTAATAATTGGATTGACTGAGTGCTGCCTCTATTTTGGGAGAATCAAGTGCCTCCATTTATTCCTGTGCTGAGGTCTGCTGTCAGACTTTTGAGCAATGACCTGGGTGACACTCTCATGTTCAGACAAATGGAAAATAATTACCTGGAAATGACAGGGTGACTGATTCTAGCTCCCGTTTTTTCCTCTTGCTGCAATCTATTGCCACGTCTGGGAATCCTAATGCATTTTAGTATGTTTCACATTGATTCTTGCTTAGGATCAGTGCTCAAACCTGAAATACCTTTTCCCCGGACATCCGGCTCTTCTTTAACCAACCATTTGGGTTGGGACTTTGATTTTTGTACATGCATGAGAACTACTCTTAGGATGGTAAGTACAAAAATACAGAGTGGCAGAATGTAGCCTAGGAAATGCATCCATGCACTAGGATAAAGGGAGGAAACCTGCTCTCCAGCTGCCATTAGCACCAGGCTAAGATGATAGGTCTTAGTCCAGAACATCTGAAAGATGCACTTTTTCTTACTTCTACCCTGCTGGGAGGATACAGCTTTGTGCTTTACATGTAGAAGGTCCAAGTTTCTCCAGACAGGCTTAAAATGGCTGTGAAAAGTATGATGTCCCTTAGAGCAGTGATTTTCAACCTTTTTTGAGCCGCGGCACATTTTTTACATTTACAAAATCCTGGGGCACACCACCAACCAAAATGACACTCTAACTGTCATTTTACTAACTGTCACCCTCCTCCCTCGTGATGCCGTTGCTTCTGCCAAACCCCCCTCCCGCCCCCCGGGAGGCCCACGCACAGGAGGCCCGTCACTGTCCCATGGGGGAGGGCTGCGCTGAGTGGTTGAAGCGCACGCGGGCTCAGCTGAGCAGGACGAATAGGAATTGAGCACATGGGGTGGCTCCGAGCCTCGGAACAAACTGCGGCGGAGGCTCGCAGCCATCGCCACCTCCAGCTCTCCTTCCCAAAGGGGTTCAGCCCCCCCAGGAGTGCCCCCCCCCCGCATCCCTTCAGCTTCCCTGCTATTGCCTTGGGGCCAGATTGGGAAGGAACCAATCTGAGCTGTGGAGCTGCACATCCTGGACTCTGCTCTGCAGCAAACCCGGAGCTCAGCCAGGAGAGGCCAGGAGATTAGGGGTTGCTCCCCTTCCCCAGCGTGGAGGGGCTAGAGGGCAGAAAGCCTCTCCTCGAGCCTCTGGGAGTGGGGTCAGACGGGGGCAGCTCCCGCGGACTCCTCCTCCCTCTCCTCCTTGCTGCCGGAGGGGAGGAGGGCAGAAGGGCGCCCAGGAGCCAGGAAGCAGGAGGAGCCGCAGCCCGGCCAGGTATCTCTTGGCGCGCAGACGGAGAGAAGGAATGAAGGGAAGGAGAGAGAGAGGAGGGAAGGAGGAAAGTTCTGGACGCAGAGGGCTCTCCCTGACTGCAGCCAGGCTGGCTGGCACTGCTGATTCGGCCAGGAAAGCCTCATTTCCGCTGCCTGAAGTTTCCTGCTAGGCTCTCTCCCTCTCCCTCTCTCCCCACTGTAATTTCCCACGGCACACCTGATGATCTCTCACGGCACACTAGTGTTCCGTGGCACACTGGTTGAAAATCACTGCCTTAGAGAACTCTGTTTTGATGAGAAGCTATTGGTGTATGCTCTGGGCACCTGCTGCTCCAAGCAGTTCTGAATCCATCTGACGGTAATGATATATTTATCTTACATTTAAACAGCTTCCTTGCCAGACTATCCAGCTGGACTCTCACTGAAATCATGAGAAAATAATGTCCTTGTCTAACACTTTTCTGACTTTGAGTCTCCTTTGTAGGGAGAAAAAGCGAGGTATAGATAAATATAATAAAGTAAACATAATAATAATAATAAAGAATTGTTTATATTTTCTGTTTTTTTAGAATGTGAAGCCAAGGTGACACATGTGTAAATGGTTTATAGATTTAGGACAGAACAAATGCCATTTCTACAAAATCCCAGGGTGTGGGCCATGGTGCAGAACTGTATAGATCCCTGGTCCTGATATGATTTGGATTCCCAAGGTACTCATCCTCCATTTCTGTTGGTGCTATTGGTGGTGGTGGTTCCAGATTTCCTAAGACACAATGTGCAGCCCGCCAGGTATTTGTAACTTCAACTCCCCAAAGCCCTAGCCAGTTTGCCCAATGGTTAGGAATCCTAGGAGCTTAAATAATAATAAAACTTTATACCCCATCAACCATCTCTCCAAGGGGACTCGGGGCGGCTTACATGAGGCCAAGCCTGATAACACATAATAAGACAACATAACAGCAAATAAAAATAATACAATCAATATAACTTACAAATAAGCAAAAACAATACAGTTTAAAAACATTATGGCTGGGCCAGATGTGACATATTAAAAATTTTAAAATAAGTAACACTGGATGTGAACAGAGGTAGAATGTGTGTAACAGGAGGGTTTTTGGCAGATAAGTTGGAGCAGTCAACCCAACAGATAGTTAAAGTGCTTCTGAGGCCATTTTGCAAAAAGTTGATTTTGCAAAAAGAGCAGGGCATTATTTACTTTATTCAGGGAAGGCACATTGGAACAGCCACGTTTTCAGGCTCCACCTAAAAACTGCCCATGTGTGGGCTTGTCTGATCTCCTTGGGGAGCAAGTTCCAGAGCCGGGGGGGGGGGCACCACAGAGAAGGCCCTCTCCCTTGTCCCCACCAATCGCACCTGCGAAGGGGGCGGGAGTGAGAGCAGAGCCTCTACAGATGATCGAAGAGATCACCTGGGCTTGTAGACAGAAATGCGGTCACGCAGGTAGGCGGGTTATTATTATTATTATTATTATTATTATTATTATTATTAAGTTCAACTTAATATACCGCTCTCTCTGGCTCCCAGAGCGGTTTACAAGATTAGTGCAAGTAAAAACAAGTAAAATACATAAAATACAATAAAACAGTTAAAACACCCAAATTAAAACATATTGCCGGCCAATAGCAGTAAAGGGGCTTTGTAGGTAAGAAGCTGCACCTTGAATCGGGACCGGAAGATGGACAGCAGCCAATGGAGCTCCCTAAACGGGGGGGTTGACCTCTCCCTGTAGGACACTACAGTTAGTAATCTGGCTGCTGCCCTTTGGACCAATTAAAACTTCCAGGCCATCTTCAAGGGCACCTCATGTAGAGTGCATTATAGTAGTCCAATCTGGAGGTGACTAAGGCATGGACCACCGTGGCCAGATCTGACTTCACAAGATATGGTCGTAGCTGGCGCACAAGTTTTAATTGTGCGAAGGCCCTCCCTGCTACCGCCGACGCCTGAGCTTCAAACGTTAGCAATGACACCCAAGCTGCGGACCTGTGACTTCAGGGGGAGTGCAACCCCATCAAGCACAGGTTGCCACCCTATGCCCCGATCTGGCTTACAATCGACCAGGAGGACCTCTGTCTTGTTGTAGCACAGCAGTTCTCGTTTGTGCCTGGAGGGCAGGGGCCAGGGCCTGGGGTCCCATTAGCATTAGAACCAGCAGTGCCAGAACTGGACTCAGAGGATGAGCTAGATGACTGGGGTGAAGGGCAGCTTTCCCCTGCTGGGCCTCTTTTGCCCACAGAGAGCTTGGCATGGGAAGAAATGTTGTTTGGCCCAAGCGAAGACTCAGATCACCAGGTGCAGACTGATAGTGAAGCGGAATCTTATGAACACCCGGGTGGGAGGAATTCCCAGGAGCCTCCGGAGGAAAGCATGGAAGAAGGCGCCTGGGAAACGGCTAGGGAGGAAAGCTCCCAGGGAGATAGTAACACAGCTGCGGAGAGGCAAGGTCGAACCTTCGATAGGAGACGGAACATAGAGTCTCGCAGAAGGGAATGGTCAAAGAGCATAGACCGGCCGAGGTCCGTGAGCAGCGACTGGAGGACGTAGAAGCCTAGGCGTCGAGGACCTCGGCCGAGGATTAAGTATAGGATCCGTGGGAACGAATCCTCAGTGCTCGGCCACGTCTTTGCTGAATAGGCGCGGCGGGAGTGGGACCACGGCTAAGCTAGCCCGTGGTCATCAAGCCTTGCCTTGTTCTATCCTGCCTTGTTCCTGATCCGCATGGTTTGCGGAGCCTTGTTGTATCCTGATCCACACCGTTGTGTGGAGCCTTGCTGAACTTTAAGCCTTGCTGAACTTTAAGCCTTGCCACGTTTTTGGACATTGTTACTTCAACCCTTTGGATTGTTTGCTATTTTCATGGACAATATCTATTAGCTGTTTTTATATTCAATAAACTATTTAGCCTTCAGTCTGTGTCTGTGTGTGTGATTAAGGGGCCAGCCAAGTCCGTGCATCGTGACAGTTGGCCGGAGCACTCCAAGAACCCCTTATCATACCACGGGACGCCGAAGGAAAAGGCCCAAGGCGGTTGCAGCCATGGCAAATTCTGATGGATGCAGAAGTGGCGGCGTTGCAACAGGAGGTGGGAGAGCTGAGGACCAGAGCCGGGCGCCACCCGGGAGTGGCCGCGCCTGGCCGTTTTGGGGGCAACCCCGCCCAAGTCGAGGTGTTCCTCTGCCAGGTGGATCTGTACCTGGAGCTGCGACCCACCGAGTTTGCCACGGACCGAGCCAAAGTGGGGTTTGTGTTTAACCTGATGGAGGGTACGGCAGCGACGTGGGCTACTTCGTTGATCCGGGCCCAGTCTCCCCATATTCAAACGCTACAGGCTTTCAGAGATGCCATCCGGGCAACCTGGGGGCCACCCGTGAATGAAGAGCTGGCCGAGCGTGACTTAGCCCGGCTGACGATGAAGGATCTGTCCCTGTCTCAATACATTTCTCGTTTTCGAGTGTTGGCCGCCCAGGTGCAGTGGAACCTGTCGGCATTGCGTTACCACTACATCGCGGGGCTGCCCACGGAGCTACAGCAGGAAATGTTAAAGCATGTTCGCCCCGAGGATCTGGAGGCGGCGATCGCCTTGAGCCTACGTGTCGAAGCGGGACTGCAAACCCGGAGGAGATGGGACAAAGGTGTGGTGGACAAACCGGTGGCGCGCAGGGAGGCTGGGGCTGGACAGTTTCTCCCCCGGCAGCTCGCCCCGCCACCAGCGGGCCTGGATGACCCGGAACCCATGCAGCTCGGCACG